>JAJAVP010000209.1:133417-189294 GCA_020740425.3 Heterorhabditis indica
TCGACTAATAAATTTCATTCTAAATTGAGATACAATTTTCGAAAGTTTATGGCTAAAAACAGCAATTATTTTTGCACCAACCTAATAAAATATTGTTTTGGTATGCATGTAAATGAGATGAAGAAACGAATATATTACTCAGTATATGAAATAATTAATTGAAAGTGCTAGAAACAGCAAGAACGTGGCATTGAACAGTTAATGTCTTCTATCCACTCCTTTAGACATCAGGAGTATTTAAGAACCTTGTTAATTCTAGCGTTGTGAGAACCGTTACCGAACTAGCAGTTGCTTGAGTGGTGAATGGGTAGGAGGCCTAGCTCCCCAGAGTCATTTGCCAGATATCCCATTCCAAGTTAGTGTAGTTCTCTCTCTTTCTTTCTCTCTCTACCTCTTTTTTCATATTTTTTCTTAATATTATGGAATATTTTTCTAGAATTATATTTAGATTCGCTGTTGTTCTTATTCTCCACTTCTGAAATCGGAAGACCGTGGAGTTGCCACAGTAAAACCTGTTAGTTACTAAATTTATACGTACAGGACGATAGAAAGGAAATAAACAAAATAAATCGTAGTCAAAGAATGTGGAACAATAGAAACATCATCAGGCGATGGAAGGAAACAAACAAATATGAAATTTAATCCAAATTAATGTAGTTTAGTATCCAGATTTTATTTCCATGAGAGATAAAAGATGAGGATTAAATGAAGGAAACGATGTATACAAAAGTGTGATTTATATTAAAATACAATTTATATATAAATACTTCGATTGTATCTTATATTAGGGCCAGCTCGTTGTCGGCGGTGAAGTCATATTTGGTGATCGGCTTATAGCTTTCGACTACATATCTGACGTAAATAGGATTATTATGGAGAACGGAACGTCAGTTTACTGAATTCTTCTTTCAAATTTAGATATCACCCATTTTTACATGGAAACTTCTAAATATTTATTTTGAAGCACTAAAATATGAAATAATTCTATATCATTTTAGTTGATATAATTTAGCAGCGCATAATGACAGATGCTACACTAGTAAAATTACGACTACCGTTTGATCTAAGTCCAAAAGAAATATCGAGATACTCTTATTTACAATTTTCACCTATTTCATATAATTACTTTTCACCGATAAAGATCAGCACATCATATATAAAGCATAGTTTGTTTTTTCCAGAAATAATACTAATATAAATAGAATACAAATAATTCGCATTTTATCTCGAAGTTCATTCTGCAGGATCCAATATCTGGTTTATGTTCGTCGAATGAGCTGCTTCGATGATGATGATTCTTCTTCTGAAGGTAGCTTTTTCCCTATAAAAAGTATTAAAATTGCTATTGTATGCAAAGTAAAGTAGACATGAATTTACAATTACACTTTTATTAAGCTGTATTGATATTACCTTTCTGTTTTACTATACCTATATCTAAACGGTTTATTCTAAAATATAATGGCGTAAAATGTTGTAAGCATAGTGATTTGTCACCAGAAACTTGTTCTATTAATAGGAGTTGCTTTTCTAGTGATTTTTAGTGAAAATGATTTCTAAAAATTTAATAACAAGCCGTTAACAACTCACAACTTAGTAAATAGCATTAAGTTGTGGAATTTGAAAAATTGCATACTAATTTTTATATAATTCAAAAGAAAAGTTAAATTTGCTTTGTAGTGCTAAAATTGCCATGAATAAAACCAATTTTAATCCAGAGCAAATTGTCTCCAGAAATGCCGTTATAAAAAATTTGGATGGCGATGTTAAAATGAACCAAGTTAGTTGCTTTAATTTTCCCTTTAAAGGATTGAAACGTAAACATTTATAAATCTATTAGCTTATTATACAAATTAGTCATTGAGAATGTAATGAGTTCAGTAAGAAATATTATTGATATTTATAGAAAAAGTTGAGTTTTCCAGAAAGAGGTTGCACATCTAAAGTAAAAAGATGGTTAATGTTAGAGCTATAACAAAGTTATTCTTACTTTTATCTAAACTTTAAAACGGAATTGTTTTAAACCATAAAATATCACAACAAATAAGTCTGATTTGCATAATATAATAAAATGATTTAACGTCTTACGGAGAAACTGCTCTAGACTTTTGTGTAAATCTCTAAAATATTTTAAAAAATCGCATTCTCTGAATAGGATAACTAGATAACAATTGAAGTTTCACTTAAATTGTTACTTCTTCCTATCAATCAGCTCTTACTAAACATACAACTGCTCATCGTGAAATACATGGCCACAAGTGTTATCATGAGATGGAATATCGATATTAATCTTTATTATGCAAAGAACTAGCTTCGAATTGGCAATTTCTCATACTTCAGGATACCTCTTGAACAATTTCAGTCTAGATGCGTAAATTCTGCTCTTTCTATGTGACTTAATTTTCTGCTGAATTATATTCACTTGGAAGTCTCATTTTTGAAATCCCGTTTGATTACGAGGGTTGAGTTATGTCATAAAACTGTCCTTCAGGTAACTTTTTTGTTTCTTTCATAATCTCAAGACTCGTAAAAACCAAAACTGCAGCCTTTTCTTCCGTNCACAAAACACATCAGACCGTACTCAAGAAAACTCCACATCACGAGATGCTAGAAGTGGGGTGTGTAAGCTGATGAGACAAACTCATTGCTTTGATCTGCCACCTTAGACTATCTATACAAAACGTATTATGATCTTTAAAGCCTAAAAATCTAATCAACTGCAAAATAAAATAGTACAAATTCCAATTTGTCAAAAGTTAAAATAAATAGCATGAGATAATAATTCTAACTAGTCCTACAGCAATTATTCAAATAATAAAACCAAAAATATTCCTCCAATTTTAATACGCATAATATCGTAGATCAATGAAACTAGTAGCATGTGCAACTACATCCGATTAACGATTATTCGAACACCAGGAACACCAACCACCAAGTAGTCCTACTTTATCATCTTTCCAACATCAACCTGCTCTACAGTCTATTGAAGTAAATCCACATGAAGGTTTGTCTCATTACGTTGATATCTTCTTATTACACAATCACTAACCCGTATTAAATGTGAAGTTAAATATATATTAAAAATAGGCTTGTTATTGTCAGGTCAGTTCGCCAACTACCAACATCAACCCACAAACCAGCAGATCCCCCAACAAATACCAGATCAAGCCACAAACACGTTGTTCCATCCCATGAATCCCTTTATGACTATGCCTTACAGACCGCTCCCTAACCATCTTCAACAAGTACAAGGTATGAATCTTATTATTCTTAGATTAATATTTCACTCTAAACGAATTTTAGAGAAGAGCAAGTAATACTCTAATGTTAACTTTAAATATCCAGGACCCCAACAACGCGGCAGTCTATATGCCGGAGAAACATTCCAACCTTCGACCAATACTGCACCAAACGCCTCAACACAAATATCCACTTCCCATAACTATTTACCACCCATTCCAGTTTCTACTTCCCAAACATCTCCAATCCCCATATCCACTCAACCGCCTCCAACACCACTAACTTTCCCCAGTCTCGACAAACTACCTAGAATTGATATACCTTCAATAGAAGATGTTGAAAACTCAATTCCACCAGTACAAAGAGCAATTCTAACTAGCGTTGCTAGAGCATTGTTACCTTGGGTTATTTAATTTTAAAAATCACCGTAATAAGTATTAAGAAATAAAAACAAAGTATTATACCGCAGAAAAACATCTAACCCATTCTACTACATGACTACATACATATATATAACACTAAAAATAAACACCGCACCTATTAGTTCTCCTATATTGCCCACATACAAATAACCATAATAACGGGACCTACATAAGTATTAAGTTATAAACATTTGAGCATAAGCGTGCGGGCAATGAAAAAAATCTACTAAATTGAAAGATAGGATACATTTCCAACACATTTTATAACAGCTTATAAGAATTCACTAGTTTATAAAATTATAAAAATATGAACAATTTCCAGAATATAAATAATAAAATACAACTAACATTTTGACACATGAACTGATTCTATTATTATAGGGGAATATTTCCATGTTTCTTCCATGGGTTGGATAACTTTTTGCTTTCCAATAAGTTCAAATCTTCACAGATGCGACGGCGTGTGTCCGATGGTGTAATGATGTCATCAATAAACCCTGAAAACCCCAATTTAATCGATATAATGATATGATAAAAGTAGTAATCCGTTATAACTAGATTCACCTCTAACTGCTGCTGGGAAAGGATTGCTGAAAAGTTCTGTATATTCTTCTTCGTGTTTGGCAGCGTTTTCCTTGTCACCACGGTATAGAATAGAAACTGCTCCCTAGAATAGCAATATAGAGACTAAGTATGAATATAAAAATATTTATTAAAAATTGTACCTTTGCTCCCATTACAGCAACTTCAGCTGTTGGCCAAGCGTAATTGACATCACCACGAAGATGTTTGGATGCCATAACATCATATGCGCCTCCAAATGCCTAAAATAAAATATCAATCACCAGTAATTACTATAAATAATAAATCTTACTAGTTTTAAGCGTTTATTGTAGAAATTTATTCAAATACTCCATATCATGAACATAAGTAACCTTTCTGGTAATAACAGTAATCTTTGGAACAGTCGCTTCCGCATATGCGTACAGCAATTTTGCTCCATGACGAATAATCCCACCGTATTCTTGCGCAGTACCTTTGATATCAAATATAAAATAGCAGTTTTCCCAAATATATTTTGAAAAATCTAAATAAATAAGTTACCTGGAAGAAATCCAGGTACATCAACTAGAGTAATAATAGGAATGTTGAACGAATCACAAAAACGGACAAATCGTGCTCCTTTTACGGATGAATTAATATCTAGGCAACCTTAAAACGGAATAGTTAATAGAAAATTATTAAGATCACATTTTAATCTGTATAAGCAATATAACTAATGTCCAAACCTGCAGCGAATTTCGGATTGTTTCCAACAACTCCAACAGTTCGCCCATTCATGCGTGCAAAACCAACAACAATGTTCTGAAATATATGCATTAATCCCTAACAATCAATAAAACTAGAAATATCTACCTTAGCATAATCAGGCATAATTTCAAAGAAATCTCCTTCATCAACCAATGAAGTGATTACATCCTTCATATTATAAGCCGCAGTACTCTCCAAAGGAACAACGGTATCCAGAGATGGAACAGAACGATCCCTATATTTTACTATTTACACTATATGTAAACTTAACAAAACCCCCCAAGTTATCTAAAATATCTTTATATATAAGAAACTGTCAATCAAAATCTCCACCAACCATGGATCGTCACATGCTCTAATGGGAGATGGATCTGCATTAGAAAGAGGCAAGTAATTAACAAGTTCTCGCAGACTCATAAGAGCATCTACATCATTTTCAAAAGCTCCGTGAGCGACACCTAAAATATTTTGGAAAACAAAAATATATGGAATAATATCTCTAGTATGATTTTAAAAAACTAACCAGATGTTACTGTGTGTGTTTTAGCTCCTCCTAACTCTTCTTGAGTGACTTCTTCATTGGTAACTGCTTTGACAACATCAGGACCAGTGATGAACAAATAGCTAGTATCACGAACCTAATGTAGTGGTTTAAGCAAAAGATCTAACGTAACTAAATATACAGAATATTAAAGGCTCCTAATATAAGACACTTTCTAAACCAGTTAAATAGGAAAAAACTAAATATTAGCAAATTTATAAACAAGATACGCATTATTAATAGGGATTCCTTATATTCTACGCTTAATTAAAGTCATTTTCATACCATGAAAGTAAAGTCAGTGATGGCAGGTGAATATACGGCTCCTCCAGCACATGGGCCCATAATCAGTGAGATCTGTGGAATTACCCCGGATGCCATAACGTTGGCCTAAAAATATTTTGCAAGAAACTATTATATAATGTGAAAAAGCAAATATATTGCTTTATACAAGATATTTCATCAATACACTATAACTAATGATCATAATTACTACGAATAATAAATTAAAAGAGAAATCTATAATATTATAATGATTAAGTCATTATAGTGAAATACAAACCTGGAAAATATCAGCATACCCTGCTAGCGATTCCACACCTTCCTGGATGCGAGCGCCTCCAGAATCGTTAAGCCCAATAACAGGAGCACCCACTAGCATAGCATCCTGAATATATAGTTATCACATAGCATATATATATATATATATAAGTGGCTATAACAAGCAAATTCAAATGCAAAATTATCTTCTTTTTTGCTTCCAATTCATTTATACCTTCATAATTTTACTAATTTTCTTGGCGTGAATCGATGAAAGAGATCCACCGAAAACAGTAAAATCTTGTGAGAAAATAAACACAGTGCGACCGTTGATTTGACCTCGACCTGTTACTACCGAATCACCAGGATACTAAAGTAAAATTTTTGCATCTCCACTTTGTAGCTAGTTTCCCTAGGTGGTAGAATATAAAACAAATGTTAAATTAACGAACTTTTTCATTTTGCATTCCAAAATCAGTGCAAGTATGTTCTACGAACATGTCATATTCACGAAATGAGCCTTTATCCAGTAGAAGATCAATACGTTCACGAGCAGTCAATTTACCCTGTTATAATGAAATAGTAAAGACTAGCAAATTTTTAACTAATATGAATAAAACAAAAACTGTGCCTACCCTAGCATGTTGGGTATCAATTCTTTTTTGTCCTCCTCCAAGTAATGCTTTTTCCCGAGTTTTTTCAATCCGTTCTCCAACTTTTATGGTGTGAGCGATTGAGCTCGTCGAACGATAAAACTAAAACCATAAATGTATTTAATGAGTAAATAGATTCATAGTAAACGTGAGTTACCTGTGATACACTGAACAGACCACCGAACAAAGGGCGAGTAACACGTGACATATACATGGTTCAGATGAATACCTTAAAAATTGTAGCTGAACAAGAAACTTGGAGGTAATAAAAATATCAATAACGTGGATAAACGCTGATGTTAGTATTTTCCACTTAGAATGTTTCCTTCAACTAAACTATGGTGCAAATTTGACTTTTAAAAAGACATGCTTTCAACAAAACTTCGATCAAAGTACCTATAAAACAAGTAACTTTTATAACTTTCATATTAAAAAGATAGGAAACATACTAGACCATTCCTTAGCTTTGCATTAAGTAATCAGAAGTATATATTCACAAGTCTAAAACACCATTTATAACTATAGTCATAAATATTTAATACAATATATTCGCGGGAATACTTGCAAAAAAATTTTTAAATTGCACAACGATCACCACTAGGGAATAATGATATGAGCAATTGTAAAACCAAACGAAGGTGATGCGCGGAAAAAATGTACTACTAGTACCAATCAAAATAGCGTTGACTGAAAACAAAAATTTTATATAATTAAAACTGTTTTCTATGGTAAATTGCTTTTATTTCTGAATACCTAAGTTAGTTCTACTCTTCAATACTACGATATTCGGATGAATTTTCCGAAACTACGTTGGTAATATAAACAGAACATTTCATGGTAGAAATACCTACAAAAATGTCTTGTCGGAAACTAAATCACTAACTAAAACCGAGATTCTACATGATTTAAGGAGTTGGTACTTGATCGAATAACTCATAATTATTTTGCGGGAAATATGCGTTGAGTCCAACATAACCGTAGTACATACATTTTGAATGAAGTCATTTTTTTGCATGCATGGAGTTCAAACGTCCAGTGTTCTTACATTTCTAGCTTATGTATATATGTACGTTTAACAGAAATTGCTTTTTAGTTTTGAACGCTTTCTTCTAGTGTGCTAGAAGGAGCCAAATATTGACATTAATTGTAATAATTCTATTTAACAGTAGTCTTTTGATTTCATAGTGATATTAAAATTCAAGTATTTATGTGATAAAGGACTTTTTGAAATCTGGAAATGACAGTCATTTACCCTGGATTAATCTGTGAATTATGCTATTGCGAACTCGTGTGTCGTAGGGATGAGTCATTGTTTCGCAAAAACAGCGCACTATAAAAATAACGATGCAACCATCGAGTCTTCACTTATGTCAACCTTTAAACAGCTTATATTCAACCATTTTCTGTTGATTTGTTTGGAAGATTCGTTTAGGTAATACCTTATATCTTCATATCACATTAAACTATGTTGCAGCATTGTTCATGATTATATTGACCGAAACAATGTTTGGAAATGAGATTAGATAAATGTACATAAGTTATTCCTAAATTCTTTTACAAAACTTATCTTTTCGATAGCTAAATTGTTTCGACAAACACGTTACGGTTTTTAAATTGCCAAAAATACTGAAACCATAAACAAATCGATACAGAAAACTACCAGTCTCATTTATTGTTATTTACATGATATCCTTTTATTGTATTTATTTGACACATTGTAATGAAAATAGTAAGCTAATCGCTAAATATTTTCCACATTTGCCACATCATGGAGCTTATAATTGGTGAATTAGAACTATTTTATAGTGTGAAGGTCTTAGTCATGCTTATTTTTCTTCTTCTTAATTGGTTCTTCTGAAGTTAGGTACAAAATGTTGCGAAATATCTTCGTAATGTTGAGACCACCATTGTCGTAATCTATTTAATTCACTATGAATTCAGCAAATATTTTGATGGCCGTTTAGGCACTGCAGACTGTCAGTAACATAGTCATGCACACTTTGTATTGTAAACAAGAGACTCAAAACAACTTTATAGTTTAATCAAACAGCTTTATCAGTAATATAAAATGATTTTGTAATGATAAAATAGGCATCCATTTTAATACTGATTTACGAATGATTTGATCAAGCGATGATAGTTTTTAACAGTACCATCGTGTTACTGTTAGATCTGCAACTAACGAAGTATTTTGCCCGTATCTCGTATTCTACTCTTATTTTAAAATAGTTATTTATGGCTTAAATATTTGTTTTCATGCATGGATTTCATTAGAATTAGTAGCAGGTGTGCCAACATATTTCTCAAATATGCCAAGACTATCAAAAATAATACAAATATGTGAATAAAACAATCCAAGTATGAACTATGAAGAATAATTAGAGTATTCAGCGACTTATGCTTGTTGCGGAATGTGGCACTATTGACGACTAAAAATAACATAAGTATTACCGTTTTTCTAAATTTTTGACATTAATTCACAATTACTCGGTAAATTTCGGTATGCTAACTGAAGTTTTTCGGTTCACTAATTGTGCGAAAATGTTTTATTCAGCATTCTTCTAGGCATCTTAAATATCTAACATAACTTATTGTACTTCAGAAGCAAGATTAAGTTATAATAGTTAATGGTTGTACATCTAGAATGAAATTCGAACCAATCAGCCCTTCTTACAAGTCCGTCGTGAACGAGCCAGAGAATGATAACAGCGCACACTATATTGGTGAGAAAGTGTGGCTGTTTGGAAAGAAGTGTAAGTTTGTTTTACAGCATCTCACGTTGGAAAGTATGTGATTTCCACCAGTGACGACAGCATTTTAACATGAAACAATTTATAATTCATTCGTATCGAAATAATTATTGCAGATGTTGACCAAAGATCTTACAACTGGGGGCACCGTGTTGCATTTGCCGGAAGTTATGCTGTCGCCTTTAATACGAGCAACAATTCATGGGAAACGGCACAAAATGTAATTTAAAGCTCTTGTTTTAAAGATAAAACAATAAGAGAACAATCTAAGCTATTTGAAGTATTGGATTTACAGTTCTCTGCACTCACTAATCAAGAAAATGCAGAAGAGGTTCTTTTTGTCATGAATGGTGCAGTTCATCTTTTGCTCTTCACAAACTTTGGCGATTTTGAAGTCAAAGAGTTATTTAAGTGGACAGAAGAGAAGTGGGAGAGCCAGTCTGTGCAGGTTTTAAGAGAAAGATGTAACATAGATTGAGGTTAAGATTCTGATTGAATATTTTACAGGGATTTAATGCTATACAAGGTTCTGAACGAGATTCTCGTATTAATGTTATAATTGCTGATGGAATTTCTGATAACGAGAAATTTATTGTCAGTACATTTTGCCGCGTTATTAGAGTACATCGGATCTCATCGACAGGAAACAGCGCGACTATCGAGCACATCGTTGATATTCCTTCAGAAGTGAACAGAATGGTGAGTTAGTGTTTAAGATATCACTTTTAAGAATAACGACGGCTGTCGTTCTATTAACTGTAGTATTAGTCAAATAAAGGGGTTTATATTCTCATGTCTATGAGCTCGTCTCTTAATGAATATATTGTGCCTGTTATTGGACAAAAAATCTAGAAAAATGTAGTAGTTTGTTCGAATAGTTATACTAGATATATTAGGCTAAATTTTAGAATGGTCAAGCCATCTCAGCTATTCACTCTAATAATCGTGTACTCATTTTCTACGGTGTTATGGGCTGTGGTTTCCATTGGGAAAAGAGTAAATTAATCATTTGTGAATTAGAAACCAAGAACTGCCATCATTTGGAGGTAATTTTTCAATAATTTATTTAAATGTTAAAAGCCACATTAATAATTTGGAAATTAAAATAATTGAAAAAGTCTCAGAAAATAGTCATCTAGAATTCGATCAAATTGCTATTTATTAGAAAGATCTCACATTGTTTTAGACGTATTGCTGATGTAAATATTCTATACCATTCTTAGTTTTGGAAAGAGCAGAGAGTTTTTCTTCTCAATAAATTAAGACTTCTGTTCAGTTTCTTTAGATCATGAGTGACAATGAGAGGGCAAGCCCTCCGTTTAGTTCCTCAAGTTCTCACGGAGTTGCACCAAATGGTGACTGGCTGTTCATCGGTGGCAGTTGTCAAGTCGGTGCGTCACTTACATTCCATTTTAGTATTAAAATATAAATTAGTGAACATTTGCTTATATATACTATTTTTTTAGGAATGACTGGTAGCGCATTCGAAGGATCAATTTGGGCGCTAACAAACCTCTCTGGAATCCCAGAATGGAAAAAGATAGATGGTGAAATTCCACAAGAAATGTCAGGAGAAACTGTTGTAGATCATAAGCATGGCATTATTTACAGTATTGGAACAGATCACGTGGGAAAAGCCATTATCTAAACATTTAAGTTATTATTTTATTAAACTATAATTATTCAATTCATTTTCAAACTCCTCTTATTTTATAGGCTTATTTTAAACCTTCGATGTATATTCAGTGACTTTTCTCAAAATTCATTTCAATTGATTCTTGTGAATTTTGTGATTTATTTAGCTTTACTTCAATTCAGTGAGTCTTTATGCTAGTACTAAGCATTTCAGTTGTTTTTTTTTTGGGTTAATAAAGGTTGTTATTGATAATTACAAAGTCTCTAGTTTTCTATTTAATAGTTTAAAGGAGGAGGTGAAGGATTACTTTCACTATTTCGTACTCAACTGTATATTACATTGTTTGGCTTAGAAATATTGTTTCTTTTTTTACACTAGGACACCTCATAGCATCTCTAGTAATAAATAGCGAAGAACCAAGACTTAAGCTATTTTTTCTCAGAACTATATCGAAAGTAGATTAAGTGATGTTTTGGTTTGTCATAGCTATAGAAACACTATCGATAACAAAAAATGAGTCAACTGGTGCTTGTAATGATTCATGGATAGTAAAGGCAAAACAATGTGAAAATCAAGAAACTGGATCTTGTTGGGAAACAACTAACATGTAAACAGGGGATTGACTAATACAAAAAACTATTACCTCATTCTCAACAAGTAAATTTTTAATACGTTATACTATTAAAATCAATTATACTATAAATATCTGGCAACAAAATACTCTCTCTCTCGCCCACCCACACATACACATAGACACGCATAAACTGATCGGCAAGTATATAAACATAATTGTCCTTTAATTTTGGCTAGAATTTCAAAGTTTGATTAAAATATTAAACGTAATAATTGTAACTTTTGAGAATTAACTATAGATTATCAAGAGAGGGAGTTACTGAAGGACTTCGGTTGTTTTCCACGTCACAGTTAGAGAGATTAAGAAGAGATTTTCGTCGTGGACCATGTCTAAAAATAGAACAATTGCTTTTAAATCCAATAAAATATTCAAACTTAATTTAATATTAGTTTTTGTTAGTATTACTGGTACAAATAATATACGTCCATACAGTGCTATTTCTAGAGTATTACTATAAAGCCTTACATATAGGAAATCAATTTAGAACTAACAACAAAGGAAATAAAGTGTAAAGGGTAAAGGAAAAACCAAACAATCATAAAAATAGATATTAGCGGAAGGAAAGCAAAAATGTAATTCTTGAATAGTGATAAGCAAAGAACACTACCTCTTATCAGATAACCTCTCTAATCGATCCCATTCTTCTTGATATGTTTCAAATAACTTTCGAGGATCACGCCCATACATTTCCTTTTTCTCTTTAAATTTTTTGGGTACTGAAAACTTACATGTTTTTTAAATAATTTCACGAAGAAACGTTAGTTTATAAGTCTGGTTTACCTTGAATTGTATATTTTTCTTATTTATAAGTTCAATTAATGAGTTGATAATAATTTCAGCATACCCTAGGGCTTTTAATAGGGATATTTTGAGGATTCTTTTAGTAATATCTAACTTTTTATTGGATAGCATATGATACCTTACTCACTGTTAAGCCTGAAATTGGGACGGTAAGACATCGCAGCAGTGAGACTACTCATGCGCTGTTATGTCTCTTTTGAAGCCGTACACGCACACACATATTTTATTTATTTGAGATTCTTATTACATTTATTTGGTCATAAATTACATTAGTTGTTTACCAAAGAATCATCAAATTAATTTTAGCACAAGACCAGTTTGTTAACTTTAACTGTCAAATACACAATAAAATACCCTAGGAAAGAATTATTCAAAATTAATGATAAACAGAAGAAGATAATATTTTAAAGTGGAAGTAAAGCTAAACCTCTTTCTTCTGGACTAGTGGATCGTGATCGTAAGTTATGTGGCAAAGCTGCACCGGTCAATATGAGAGGTAAAACTGGCAACGGCTCAATCTAAAATATTTAAATTTATTTAACTTAGGAACTAATTGGTATTCTATTATTACACAAAGCAAAAATGAGACCAAATAGAGTCCATGGTAGACAAATTCATAGTTTTTAGCAAGGGAGTGGTAAATAGGCTGATATGATTGCAATCATTAGAAAATAATCTAGCGCGCATTCCATGCTTCTTTTAATTGGTTGAGAATAATCATATAAGTTTCCTTGTTCTTTTCTTTTCAAAAAGAGCGTCCAAACTACACAGCGTAAAGAGTGCCGTAACTGATTATCAGGTTGCAGTCGTATCATCCAGGCACGGCAGTAGTTACCTTAATGTCCTCAATGGCTGCGGGCGGCTCAATAATAACGATATGCGTCTCTTCTACTTCTTCATCGTTTATATACTCGGGGACTTCGATATGGCAAACTTCAGTGTACGGGTTGAATACCTGAACTGTGCTTGAAAATATTCGCACTCATTATTGCTAATATGAAATGCAGAAAGTAATCAAAAAAATCGACCTCTTCTGAAATAGGCGGTGAATAAATAGGTATCTCATTAGATAGAGTTTGGAATATGGGATTCTTGATTATAAGGTCTGGACAAGGGTTTGAAAGAGATAAAGGCCTGAAAAAGTTAGTAGCATCCACTATTTCATGATTACCTTCAATAACAGTATCGATGGCACTATTGTTAAAATTCTTCTCTTTTTCACTATTTTAATTTAATATTTAATATTTTTGTTTGTACTTGTACAAGCCAATAAATGATGATGATGATTATTATTATTACAAGATATATATTTGTAAGTGCTTTTTTTATCTTGCACTAAATAGTTGTATAGATAACCTGTGATTATATTTATTGATGAAAAACAAATCTAACCTAGCTGATATGAACGGACTTCCCTCCGATGGGGAACTTGGGCTACTGTGCCCTTCGGGCGAATCAAGTATTGAATGAGGAGAAGGTTCACGAGGAGGTTCTTCGTTTGTATCTTCTGGTGGTTCTCGACCTTCCTACGAATGTATTTATCTCTATATAGTTTTCTTTATATTTTTAAATTGTGATTATGCCTGCATAAAATAGATATATCTCCTCATTTTCGATATATCTATTTCTGGAATGAATAAATGCAATCAATAATATTGGAATTAACACTTTTAAAATTATTTTATTTTTTTGAAAATGCTTACTCTGATGGCTATTGTTCTTTCAACTACATTTTCTAGATCCAAAGCGTCAATGATTCCGGGTTCAACTCCACACTTCTTACCTACTGCGTGCAGCAGATCACGCACTTTTAAACTGAAAGTAAGTTTTATCCTTTTAATTGTACTAGTGCATCTCAGTTTAGTTACCAACAAATAAATAATCCGTTCCATTATTTTTTTAAACCTTTCGGCTATTTATATGCCATTTCTATAGGAGCACAGACATTTTTGTGAGAAAGCGTTTAACTTAATATATATGATTCGAACATACGTAATATTTCATTTATATAAACCATTTGCTGTCGAAATAAGTTATAAATGTTTGTTGGCGATTATTTTAAAATAAGCTGACTTTTGTTTTAGCTGAAACACTAAAATAGCTTCTTTTGTTGTGAAAATATTGCCATCTATACATTAAAATGTAAACTAACGTTTTTCCGCCAAACCAAATTTTGGTCGATGCAGCATTTCTCATTTTCTTGCCCAGATAGTGCAATTTTTTCATGTACTCAGATCCTACGTCTGAAATAACTACGGTTTTCGATACTCTTCACGATAACATTTGCTACGAGTCCTTCTTTTTTGGTCTTCAAGTTTCTATATTTGGAAATAGAACAGCAACTTTACACATTAGAGACTGTCAGAAATGAACATGTAAAAACTCTCCGAAATATATCTCCCACTCACCAATAGCTATCGTAGTTATTGCAAGACCAAGACAAACATATAGAAAAGTTATGGGAAGAAAAGCGACTCTAAAATATCCAGACGAGTGAGAATTCATACAGCAAGGTAGTTTGTAAATCTTGCAAAAAATATAATTTTGTTTTAATGAGTAATTAACTGTGACATAAGTACAAGTTGGGATACCTGGATGGAACAAGCTGTCCAAAGTCAATTGCTGTCAAACAAAGGAAATTAAAATACAAGCCATTGAAAAAATCTATCTGGAAAGTAGTTGTAAGATTAAAGTAAGATATTATTGCTTTGGTCCTAAAAAATCTTCTAACCTGTCCATTAAGAGCTGGTAGTAACAGTGCGCCCATCGCAACATATATTAAGAACACAACTAAAAGAGCAAGAGAAGTGAGTTGTATCGATGATTCCTAAAGATAGATAATGCTGAAACGAGAAGATACAGTAATTTCTAAAGCACACTGGTTTTAGTTTTTAGCTGCTGCAATTAAAATGTTAGCCGACCTTATATTCTTTTCCAGATAATGAAGCTCTTGACATACGTCTCTGAGTTCGATACGCTTCCAGCTGAAATCTAAGGGTAACAAGGGCTATTTTCTTCCTTTCTTCTCATAGTGCTCGCTGTGCGACAAGCATTTGTCTCTTATTCATTGACGACTACTCCTTTGTCTTTTTGGTAATTCTATTTTCATTATTATTTATGGCCTAGTTCCGCATTTTGTTTCTTTCCTTGCTTTAATTCGTGGTCATACAAAGTGTGGAAAACTATATGTGATTATTGAATTTTTAACATTTTAAAGGCAAACCTACTAGTTTTTTTCAATACAACCTAATTCTCTCTCTACAATTCTGCAAGCAAATCGTGTGTACAATCTTCGCTAAATTAAGCGTCCATCTCACAATCAGTTAGTTAGAATTTAGCACTTGGAGATAAGGCTGCGGTTGTTCACTCCTCTAACCCAGAATAAGATCTTATGGTTGATATTTTTTCATAATTACATTTTAAATTGTAAACCAACCTTTCTTCGTGAATCACCAGCAAAATTATTTAAGTATTGGCCAACGTTTGCAATAATAATCATAGTGATAGGAATACCGCAAATGCCGTAGACGATACAAAAAAGACGACCTGCGTAGGTGATCGGAGCGATGCGGTTATAACCTGAAATAAGCAATAAGTGCTTATACTATTCTAGGCAGATGTTGAACGAAAGTAAAATAATATATAAAACTTATATTAACATTTAACAAAGTCTTTCAAATATTATCATGGTAACTGGTCATATAGTCCAATTGAGCAAAAGCTGGTCCAT
Source organism: Heterorhabditis indica (assembly GCA_020740425.3). NCBI lineage: Eukaryota > Metazoa > Nematoda > Chromadorea > Rhabditida > Heterorhabditidae > Heterorhabditis > Heterorhabditis indica. The sequence continues at coordinate 149,673 of JAJAVP010000209.1, forward strand.
TCTGCATCCTCGTAAGATCTCTAGAATGTTCAGTTCAGTTCATTACGGAGTCAATAGCGCTCAACCATAATGACAATTTCCTCAACTTGTTCTAGGCCTTCTAGATTTAAAGTGCTACCTGTAAGTTATGAGTGATAACCTAGTCCAAAGACGCGCATTTAGAGAACAAGTATAATTGTAATGCAAATGTTTTCTCATTTACTAGAGTGTGATAGCCATAGGTGAAAAACAGGGAGTATCACGAACTAAACAACATTTTATGTATTTATAGGTAAAAGAAACCTTCGAATTCATGATCTCATAAGCTGTAGATATTTTTCTAATTGTGATAATTAATTACTTTAAATTTAGAATAATAATAACAATAATAATAATAAATGTGATTTTATCATTAAATATAGGTTTAATGTGGTAAATTTCGTGGCAGAAAATAAGATTACCACTGAATTTAGTATTAGTTCAATTACATAACCTTTCTTAAAGCATAAATATTAGGTCTGAATAATTAACTTGGAGATTCATTTTGTTTTAATAAATGCAAAAATGCTCCATTATAAAAGAAGATGTTTTCCATCTTATCGAAACATTTCCTCGTTTAATTATAAGCTAAATTACTTTCGGATAACTAAAATTGTCTAACCAAGCGTAGTGACGACACCAAAACCATATAAGGTAGCCGTCATGAAAGACCACTCATTTCGTTCGTCTCTGAAAACCTTATTTTTACGAACAGCTGTATTGATTTGCTCTCACATATTACGGCGAGTTTAACTACTACAATATTAACAATGGCTTTTATACAAGTTGATTATATTGCTAATAACTAGAAGATATAAATAAATTTTTTAGTTGTTTGTTTTTCTCCAATTTTCTTAGTGCCATCTAACCTCTCCATCTGAAAACAGCTGGATATTTTTTTGGCTGTTGCATTTCTCCACAGAGAGTCTCTGGACCATACTGTAATTTCCGATAACACCTGAAAATTGAATCCGTTTAGTGGGTTAATGTTTCATTATCATTCTCACAAAATGTCTTGATTACATTTTTTAATGCTTTACTTTCCTCCTCTTTTTCACTTTCACTCTTTTTCTCTCCTTACTTTGACTACACATTCCATCTTTATTTTGTTCTCATTGTTTTGATGTTCTTGGAAAGCGTCTGCTTCTAGTCGATTAAAGATAAAGCCTCCAGCAAAAGCGTATCCCAAAACCAGGAGCAATAACGAACAGTGGAGAGTAAACGGTTTGGCTTTCTAAAATTATTTCCAGTTTTTGTAAGTCTTTATTTTCCTAATAATCTTAGGCTTAAATTCCCTTTTCCTCAGTTCAATACATTCTGTCTTTCTGTCCTTTCTAATATGTTCTTCCACACACTACTTGATGAGTTTTCTGTTAGATGCTTAGGAAGTACCGGCTTAAATTGTTCAGTACCTCAAATCTGTTCTTCTGCTGAAGATTGTGCATAATATATACTAATATGACTCTGAAAATCCCTTTCAGTACTATCAAAGAAAATGTTTCAAGATAACAAAGATAATTCTAAATGCCGTTTTATTAATTTAATAAATAAGTGACTGCGCAAAAGATTGGGCGAGTTCAGGTTGCAAAACTCCTATCAGCCATCCAATTTCTTCCTGTTTTGTGATATTTAGTAGTATTTATAAGCTGTTTCAATTTAACTGCATGTATTCGTCGTGAAATCTCTAGCAAACGTTTTGAATATCTGATCCTACTTTATAAAGATTGGCAGTTCAAATTTGTATTAATTTAACACTAACATAAAATTACCAAATAACTAATAAAAAGCTAATTGTGGAGGCCCACTTATGATATTACAAATTTATCAGAAGTTTAGATGGAGAACTTCACTCAAAGACTTCAAGAAAGATACTAAACCAGTGTTGGCTTAGGCTTAGATAACATCGAATCATAAGATAGTTAGAATACAGAAAAACTGCTTTAAAGACTATGCATAATAATTTATGCAGCGATTTTTATTGGTGAGTGAAGACACATGATAATAAAAGAATAAAAAATATATATATTAAAGAAATCTCGATATTAAGTTCAGTATGGAAGGCAAGTACCCAGAAATATCATTCAAATACCATGAAAAGTATTATTGATTTTGGCACAGCTGAACCAACTCTATAAAAATGATTAGACGGAATGGGTGAGTGGGTGCGACAAGGGGGAGGGGTGGGAATAGAAAGTGAGACATAAGAAAAAAGCGCAGCTGTATTACATTTTTTTTCAAAAAATCTCAAATTCGTTACAAAAAATAAGAAAATAATGCATCATTATGAAACCAAATTCAGAATTATTTGTTGTGAATATCGATGCTCTTTTTTAACTTTCTTTCATGCTATGAGACTCTTTTCAATTTTGTTAACAATAGACCGCTAGTGATTTGGTGTTCTTTCTTTCTGTTTTGTCAAAAAAACGATTGCAAAGATGTTGAGGACTTTTCTACCTAGAAAAGGGATAAACTAACCATGCTGAGGTGAGTATATACGATTTTGGTTTGAAATGTTTTGAAATCCAATGTTAGTACCTTAATTGTTCTCAGTGGTATTCGGTATAACAGTAATCTATTAGTTCATTTATTAAGTAGTTAGCAAAAAGCAATCATGAATTTTGAAATCATCGCAAATATGATGACAGAAGGTAAAATATCGAATATCAGATAACAGCCAGTAAGGACTTCAAAACAATCTTCGAAACGGACATTTGGATATATATATATAAGATGTTGTTCTACAACTGACACAGTTAATTATCTCAGTAGACATGAATGGACTTGGATATTCTTATATAATTAATATAAAAGTCCACAAATAGCAGATATATATTTTCTACAAGCTTTATGAATAATTTACTGTGGGCTGTATATGTTCCTCTAATAAGTCGAATTTACTTCCTCACAAAAGCTTATTTATCTAATACTTCCAAATAAGAAGTTCAAGAACGCAGTAAAGGTAATACTGGAAACATTAAGTTAGCTCTTTTTGAAGATTTTTCCTCAACGAAAGTCTAATACATTTTCCAATAACCAGCACATCATTTCATAGATCCGTTATACCCAATAAAAATTTAAATATGTTAAACAACTTAGGTCGATTCTTTTCATATCTTTGAATAAAAGACGTATTTCTGAAATACTTCGTTCAAAAAAGGTAGAAGACCATTTCTACATTTTCGTATAGTAAACGATGCCTGATGACCTACACTTATCCGACACTACTTGCTAGTGATTATTGTCTGAATCATGAGGATGCCACATCAGATTTGACAGCAGCATGGCAGCTAATGATACCAGATCAATTCTCTTCGTTGGTTGCAGTGATTTAACCTAAACACCGAGCAGCTTTTCTCGCATATCCAATCGAAAGCTGAAATTCATTTCAGTGCATTTAGATAATAGACATCAGCGGTATAAGGGTATGGGAAAAGTGGAATTTAATATGTATGGGACCTCGATACCCTGTTGCTATAAAATTTTTACCTTAAATGATGTCCACACGTCGAGTAGATCTAACTACCTACTATAGTATTAAAGATGTTTTTGTTGAGTTGCGGACACCTCCACTCTCGGAGCGATAAAAACGCTTTAAGCACAAACGTGTTTCTTTAAGACGCGCATGGAAGTGAGGTATTCCAAGTCAGAAATTCAGCACCGATTCCCAGGCTGTTCGATGTTAATCTTTTGAGGGCTTCCTTCAACGTTTTGTGATCACGAGTCCTCTTCTTTCTTTGACACACCACGAGGAGGCCATCCCACATACTATGCGAATAGTTTTGTGAATTAAGCCACTTCGTTTGCTTAAGCTAATTAGAGTATAAAAAGTTGGTTTTAATGGAATACATTGACAAACTCTACTAACTGCCTAGATAGTGCCATTATTATTAATTCTAGAAAAGTTAGGAGCCATAATAAGCCATAAAATAGTTTAACTTTCTTAATGAGGATCTATTCACTCCATACCAGGTCTATTATTATTTACACTAATCTAAATTTGGCTCAAATAGCTTTAAAAGATAATAACAAGGAAAACTAAGAAGTAATGAGACCAAATCTTCTGAGGAGTCGATTCTAAAAAATTAGTTCTAAAATTTTTGGAAGAGAATTATGACATCTGCCAGCAAAAACCTTAAACTAACCACAGGTTTTTCACGTTTAACTAACCATTTATAAGTGTGACTAAATGACGAAAAACTGCATAAGCGTATATTGTAGGTATCAGTCAGTCAATTCATTTAAAATTTTAATGAAATGCAAATTTATGAATATTTATGAGAAACTCAGATGGACCCCATCTCTGAAAATACAAGATAAAAGAGGTTGTTACTGCTAATGTTCTCATTTGCGCTTTATGGGAGAGACTTAGTAGTAGAATGCACATTTACTGTCATACTCCTGGGTTAATCTTTAAATTTTTGCTTTCATTGGGTTGACTAGGAATTTGCAGTAATAATGTGGCCTTGTCATATTTCATTACATCTCTATTATTCAATAACAAGTCCTTTAATAACAGTGCGGAAGCAATCATGGATATCTATTTTCAAGTATCGGGAATCGACCAAGAATTATTCTGGGCCTTCCTTATTGTGAAGCAAAGTGTGATCATGGAACAACCAACACTTCAATATTAGATTCGTGTCTAAGTCTCGTTTCTGTCCATGTCGGACACTGCTTTGTAAACTCACATTTCCTGCAGACTAAATAATTATGTTTTCGTCGAAATCGTTAGCATTAAATATTAACTAAACATTGAAATCCTCATATTTATGATTAAATAATAGTCTATTCTAGAAAAGATGTAAAGATAAACATATTTTACATAAGACAAGCGAAGTTGAAGTTGCAGTGCAATTAGTTGAGTTTAGAATTCTTATTGAAATAGCCACCATTTTTAAGTCAAACTATTAACCTATTAAGTATTAAAATAACTATACTTAGACTTAATACCAAATAAAAATTTCTGTCACCTCAAAGACATTAATACTGTCGTCTACTGTCTCAGTCGCTATTAATATTTTCAGCCTACTGCCATGGAGGCATTCGCTGCAGAAGTGCAATAAATGTTAGAAGGCTATTCTACGAAGTTAGACCCACTTTGAACCGTGGTAGTTTGAAGATTCTCAACACTGCTTGAATAACAACCAGCATTATTCACAGTAGTTTGAATGGGTTCATTCTGAAAAGAATTGATAATGCTAAATTGTTAAAATGAAAATCAACCAACATAAAAGAATATGTATAAATGAAGTTTGTCTCTAAGCCAGAGCAGAATTTAAATATGAAGCTATTTAATCAGATAGCATAAATAAACTATTGTCATATAACAGATAGTGGCCCCGTTCTCATGCAGGCGCTAAATGCAGAATGACAACACGCTGCCGGAAAACTTAGTTAGAAGAAATTAAGCAATAGAAGCGATTTCAAACGGCTTTCGAGAGTACATTAGTCAGTCTTCGTTATGTAATTCAATACTGAACTATTTTACCAATAAATAGCCTACTATTTTCAATTTATATAGTCACTCATATAATTTTGCTCAGCTTTTTTCTTAAATATCTCTCAAAATCTCTATTATTCTCATTAGAGTTTAGGTCTGTAATGAATTAAAACCAATTATTTTCACTTTCCTAGACTAACAAATAAATTTTTCTCCTAAAATCACACTATTTAAAAGGCGTCTGAACTCCCAACATATTTATTTGCTAATTTAGGGGATTTAATGTAATTTATATAAAAATTTCGCTATAAAAATATACTCATACTATTTTCAATTATATTTATATGAATTTTGAAAAGTGAAAATGCGATAGGCATGTTTCAGAATAAAAATTGTATAAGAGAAACTCATATTTCTAGAGTTGATTACAAGATAAGCCATTTGCACGCAGATTAACAGTTAAAAATTCATGAACAGTGATAAATCTCTCGCCCATTCATTTCATAACAAAGAAAATGTTCTTAAAGTATTGCCACTTACTCCGAGGCTTGTCGAACGGGAAACATGTAATGAAGAGAATTAAATATTGGAACTGTGAGCTACTCGTGAAAGAAGAATATCTAGGCTTAATAGAAACTTGTTTACACTATTAAAGCATTACTAGAGGGTTTATAGTTTACGCCTTAACTAATGCTTCAACAAATTTGGGCCGCGGAGGATTATTACTCGCGGTAGTAAACCAAACAAATAAAGAATTAAATAATTCGGAAAACAGATGGCGTTCAAATTGGATTAGAACCCAAGCGTTGTTACCAGAGAATGATTAGATGTTTTCTGCTTTTTTTCAACCACCATAGCAAAGTAGTTCAACGACCATGACACTCAGCTCTCAGTGGTTAGGCCAACGTTAAGGCACAAAATACATCTTCGATCAAAATTGCTTATTCGGGCATATATTTATACCTTAAATTTTATTGTGGTTTATTTTCATGATTTTGTCGAAGATGTCAGTGGATATGTTTGAAGTCAGTGGTTTCATTATTTACAGAGGTACCCATGTGGCCTGGAATAAATGAGAAGCGATGAAGATAAGCTCCATAAACTTGGTGCTGGCGATTGTTCTATTCGAGTAGTGGATTACAAATGATATAGACTCGAAGGGAAAATGTATGGTAAGAGTCCTATGAACTACGCTTACTCCATTATTCAGTTATCAGTAAGCAAACAGTAATTAAAATAATAAGAAATCCAGTAAAAAGCGTCCTGTACGAAAAATGAACAATTGCAAATATGGATAAGAGGTAGAACAGAAAAATCCCATCTCTTGTGCGCTTCACATTCTACAAAGCGTGACGGAAATTGGCCATTCTAGACGACAATCTTAGTGCTTTAATTGGAGAGTTCTACCGACAGAATATTGCAGTGAACATATCGAAGGAACATAAAACACCTATCTGGCCTTAAATTCACGTGTAATGGCCATTAATAATGAATGCGTTCAATACAATTTAAAGCTAGCATTTGGCAAACTAGTAGTTTAATAATTAAACGGAAGAAATTCACACCTATACGAGCGTTCCTCGTTGCCATTCACGAATCTAGGGAAAGTCAAAGTAAATCACATTAGGGTTATATCCAGACAAACAAACATGGTTAACACATCCGATCATGGTCTCAACTGACTTTTATAAAACCCTGTCAAATTATTTGTGCTTTTCTGGAAGATTTATCGGAAAGATAACTTTGAATATGAGAAATTAGCCTCTTTGACACAGTGTGTTTTAAGTTTAATGTTTTTCCTAGGCAGATATAATATCTAAGGTAGATATTCCTAAGACATTTTAATGTAGTTTTTAAACAAGTTATAGGAATTTATTTTTGCTAGATTAAAAATCTATTCGTTTTGTAAATGCTACAACGTCTATGAAATATCTAGATGAAAAACTTAAAAAAAAAGACTAAGCCTACTTAAAATTATATTTAAAGCAAAAATTAATAAATTTCTTAATGTGGGAGTTATAGAGCGGAAAGCAAATGTCATACCTTTATGAGGGAGCCCAATGCTTGGGATGAAACGTCGTTATAGTGTGATGGCTCACGTAGTCGTCGATGAGAAGTAATCATTGTCTAAAGTCTCAACTGGGATACTGCTTACTGGCTAAGATGGTGAGGATTAAAGATTTATTATCCTGAAATCTTGTCTAAATTCCTGTCTTGCACTAACAATGTCTTATATTAAAACACAAAGTATTAGAATAAAGGTGTATAACAGCACCAATCGCGCGATTCCTGGTGTTACATAATAATAACGTCTAGTGTATTAGTATTCTTCCTCTTTCAGAGATAATAAGTTCCGGAACATTTAGCATAAATATTTTGCTATTCTGCACAACTTGTTGAAATATTTGTTCAAGTGGAACTATACTTGAAAATAAGCTGCCTAATCCCCTGTTCGTCCATTAGAGCATAATGATACGCAAATATAAACTCTAAAATTATTACCGTAACCACCATGCAGTGTACTGGAAAATAGTAAGACACATTACTCTGTCCTGCCTCTATCACTAACTGCTTTACTCTAACTTTTCACTTTGAGTCACTTTAAACATTTGATTAAGAGATAAATACAGACGATGCAAGAGACTAAATATAATGTAGGCTCGCGAAAATTCCGGAGACACAATTAAATTCCAATTTCTATAATCTAGATATATAAAACGATATTTACGTCTTTTTATATTCATTAAAATCTATTAAGATCTTTGTCAATAATTTTTGTGAAATCAGATTCTGTTAAAAAATTTGTTTTCTAGGAGTAAATCAGAAAAAATTTGTAGGAAATGATATAATATTTTATTTAACATAAGGCACAACGAGTCTCAACAATTCCATAGAAAACTCACTCCCAAATGGAATGTCGATCTACAAAACGAAGGGAAGTATTAGAGGTTTACTTTCAGAAACAAAACATTAGCTAAAATTTAAAATAATGGATTTTCTCTTTAATCATTCTAGCTAAACTTACGGATTGATCAATCCACATTCCTAGCCAACTTATTAGACGCTTCCGGAGAGACACCATTACCTAAAATGATAAAACAAGCTAAATTGAGCAAATACAACAAAAACTCTACTATAGTTCAAGACATAAATAATCTCTAAGAAGTCGAGGGCAAAACATAAAGTTTGCTCATACGTCTATTCTAAGAATATTCCAGTACAAAAAGAGTTCACGACTTAATGCATAGTTTTTCAATGAAAATTTTGCTGATCTATAGCATTGAAAACACCGGGTAGCCTCTAATACTCGTAACATTCAGAGTGAAAGGTATTCGAGGATGCAGCTAACGACAACAGTTTGGAAGCAATAGATGGGAACATTCGCATACAGAAAAGTAGGTTGTTTGCAGCGTTGCCTCATTGACATCGCTGTAGCACGAGGCTAGGATGTCGTTCACAATGATTCGTCCATTCGGTGTTAGTGGTGCGAAAATTCCCTTTCTTTGAGTGATAGATATATCTATGAGACGCTGCTGGCGGAAGGAGCCCTGGAAAAAATAATTATACCTAAATATCCTCTAGAAGATCAAAATGGATGTGTGACTTTGCCTTCTACAAATCAATACAAGTTGCGGTTATATTATACAACTAACTTTGTGGAACAAAAATACACAGTCCCCAATTTCCAAATCCTCTGCATAAATGGCCTCACTATTAGTGGGTAAGACATCAACTTTATCAACGTAAAACTCTAGAAACCGGAATATTTCTATACTTCCATAAAAATAACATAGTTTTTAGGATATTGTATGTATGCGAAACCACAAGGAAATTCTAAAATAAAGAAAAAAATATTGCCATCGCATTTATTTCGGAAAATTAGATGCTTGGATGTCAATGCAAGCATTTTTCCATATTCCGTCATTATTGTAACAAACATCATTATCACATCGGGCTCACGATGCATCCATAGACTCAATGGCGTGAAGTAGGACTGGAATTCCATTGTTTTTCTTAATGGAAATTTTTGGTAAATGACCTGCATATTTTAAGAAGAAATGTTTTGGGAAACGAACTAAAAATATGGGTAGTGCATAAATAGCTTACCATCGATGTATTTGCTGTAAGAACAAAGTCACCAACTTTCAGGTGGTCCATTCTTGTCTTTCCACTTGGGGTAGTCACCCAAGTGTCTGTGGAGAAGCATGCACCTCCAAGAAATATTAAGTACTAGTAGCTCAACTAAGAATTAATTAAATACTTAATTGGATATAATTATCATATACCTCCTACAGGCATTCCTCCTGCATTGCTTCCTACATTAATTACCTGCGGACTTTGAATTGCCTTTAAAAACTTAGAATAATTGTAAAGATGATACGAGCATGAATTTCATTCGATATTTCCCTTTTATTTAATTGTTTTTACTTAGGTTAACTATGGTAAGAAAATTATTCTTTCGTAATAACGAACAATAAAAACTCACGGAAGGTTCATAAAAGTCACTTGCAGGCGGAGGCTAAAAAGCAACTATTAGATTTTTAAAATTTTCTGAATGAATTAGTTTTATTTAAGTCTTTTGATTTATAGATCAGATTGTGAAACAACACTAGTTGATACAGTTAGAAAATGATTTCTATATTTTAGGCGAAAATCTGTACTATTTATATTGAATTTCTATTTTAAACAATAAAGCTACTACTCACATCACTACAGATAGTACTAATAAAGAGATGATAGAGACACTTTTTCACCCACGTTCGCACTAGATTCCACTGACAAGACATGGAACCCTTCATAATCGATTTTACAGGTACGAGGGTTGAATATGTTTGTCTTCCAAGCAAAATCTGATCGGGATAATACGATCTCGAATGTTGTTCCGAAACGACGCTCTACATTACGGAGTACTTTCTAAATACTGAATGTTGGATAGTCTGTAAATCTGTAAATTTCTAAGTTTTTGTCAAAACCACTAACTTGTGCCATTTTATCATTATCATACTTGCTAAAGTCTGGTCTTGACTTCGCTTGATCTATTGTCTGAGTCATCTCCCTATGAAGGTTCCCATCACAACACACAGCGCCTGTGAATATTTGGCTTATATTACCTTTCCAAAACGAATTCATTCTAGGCTCAAAAAAAATTATTTATGCTCCATAACTTCTATAAATGTATTGTATTTTCTCTGAGCTAAAAAAAAACAAAAATTTGGAATATTTAATTGAATGAATAAGCCTACTTATTTTCAACTAAGAATCCTACATAGATTCAAGTAAAACCATCTCACCTAACGTCAAAAACACATTGTTATACACATCGTATGTGCTACACCCTTATCAACTGACCGTCTAAGCCACTTAGCTGTGGGGGACAGTCCAACGATTGTGGCTCACCGCTGTCACTCCAATTCTCGGAGTGAGTGGAATACTTAAACACATCTTGCAATTATAAACCCATTATCTAATAGGTTTATCATTACGGTAATTTTGTAAACATGAGTCTTTCACAGAAGGGATAAAATTTATTTCCAAATTACTAGCCGTACTGTGGAAAATTACTCACACGAACAGGTGTGGCATAGGCCATAAAGTAGTATCGATCAACCCTATACTTGCAAATTAAATTATCAGTATAGTAACTGGCAATTCCAAAATCATCCGTTGAAACAATTGTTTCAAGACTTGTTCCAAAGTAATCTTCTGCATCCGATTGAATTGCCTAAAATTTGTATACATATTTTGTACACCCTATGCAGTATTTTTAATGCAGAAAACTTACCGAAGAAATTTTTCTAAGATCATAAGGATCAAATTTGAGATTGAGTCGTACGCGGTCATAGGCCGACTGCATAGATCTAAATAGTGGGCTACTGCAGCATTTTGAACCTGAACAAAGTCAGTCTTTAGTTGCATCCAGTTTAATAAGAGTATCCATTTATTATGCTTTATTGTTTTTGCCCAAAGAACATGTCGGCACTAAACTGTATATGAGGAAACAATTTTGATACCCATAATAGTGTCTCGGTGATTTGAAGCTGTGATCCGAAAAATTTTTTTCGTAATGCTCTTATAAATTCGAGTACTAAACGCATTTCATCGTATTGTATTACTTTGAACTTTGAACTCTCAAGAAAAGTAAAAATATCTTTGGTTGAATTCTGAATTATAAACAAAATTGGATCGTCCACTAACAGTCGAGCACTGTGTATGTAAGAAAATAGAAATACAGAAAAGTAGACTTATCCTAAATTTATAACATATAAGAAACTAGTAATCAATACCACTCACCACCTCTTGCTGCTGTGCAATGCGATCCAACGGGAAGTGGTTGTCCTCTTTCATACTCTACAACAGACAAAGGTGTGTGGAAGGATCTTTGACCAGGAAGAAATGTTTGTGAAGATCCAAGAGGCTCTGGATCGGAGATTGTAGAATAAAAAGTCTCAGCCACGGAATAATCAGCATCATACTGAATGTTAAGTTTTACTCTTTCATACTAACCTAGATCGACGAATTTTTGGTGAATCTTTAGAGCGTTGCCATTTATATTTTCTTTCTTCCTTACTCACTTGTCTCGGAGTGGCATATGCCATAGCCGTAAATCCTTTTTCCTGATACTTACATACTGCGTTTCCGATCGAATATGATGCAATCTCAAAGTTATTGCTTGAAACAATTACTTCATAAGTTTGATCGAACCTCAGTTGGGCACGTTTTTGGATTAACTGCAAGTATACCGTTAAAATAATTCTATTAGTCCTTTACAATGTTATTTTGGAAACAAAATGCCCATTTTAACTCACTCACGCTGGCTAAAGTACCCACAGAAAGTGGCCCAAACTGAGGAGAACTCGATAATTCATACATTGCATCATGCATTGTTTCGTGAAGAAATGAATCACAGCATTTGTTCCCTGACTCATATGATCAACAATATTATGGCATTTTTCAGTAAATAATGGCATATTGCTACTGACTACTATTTGATGCTCACAGGAAATTTTTAAGAAATGCAAAAGTGGAGTCAGATGTATTACCAGAAGTCTACTAGGTACACATTCTCGTAGTGCTGGAGAAAAATCAAACCTCCTCTCATCTGTTTATTGCAATGAGATCCTACGGGTGGGTGGAATGCCAATCCAATATGATCTCCTCCCTGTCTAATTGCACCAACTCTCGAGTTATTCATTGCGGCGGCACCTACCAATCCCTGCCCCGAAATATCGCCTAAAAGCACTCTTCATCCTTTGTTTTACAATTAACCCATGATAATAAAATCTGAATATACTATTCTGCAAGTACTGCTTAATTTATATTGAAAAGCGCCAATTTTCGTACCACTAAAATTGGAATAAACTAGTGTTAACAAAAGGCAAAATATTTTCCATTTCATTTGGATGAATAACTAAAAGTAAATGTAAATTTTATACTAGTAACGAAAGACTTAGTCTCCAAAATCATTATTGTTTTTTTAAACTAAAAATGGAATATACCTTGTGACCTGTCATTAGGTGGATTAAGAGCTCGTGCTTCACGAATGGCTGGTTGTATAGAAATGTCTTCTAGAAATAAATTTGTTTTGATGATAACATTAGAAAATAAAATTAAAGCACATTTATACCTCCAGCAAAAGGCTCTTCCTTGACATTAGGATGCTCGCCTCTTATGTTTATTTCCTTTGTTCCTACAATTACGATTTAAAAAATTCCGACATATGCATATATATTTAAATTGATTGTTTCTATAAATATAATTTCACTTAACATTTGGAAATTATGGAAGCAGGAATTGATATAGCTAAAAATGCATAACAAATTTAACGCATCCAAGCGTAGCCTCAAAAGTACAAAATATTGAGTTTCCACAATTCATTTGACTTACAATTTTCAAATTTATCTTGAGCATTCATCTAAGATTTTACCTCCCAATGGTTCTTCAGCATCTGCACTAGAAAATTGATCTTCTACAGCAACATTAAATGGGTCATGCTGGAATAATTTAATGTGCGGTTCAGTATAAATGTCTCAACACTAAAGAAATATAAATTCGCAGTTTCTTACGATCAGATAGGGGTAATTGCTAAGGCTTAGTGATACACAGGAAACAAGTGGTCCATGGAATACCAGAGCATAATGCAAATAAAGCAAACTTCTAGATTGCAAGCCTAGTTATGAGCCTTGACGTGACATGTGCAATTTGTAGTCAACTTATGACCAATGTTTGACCTACTTGTTGCGGGGTGGCATAAACCAAATAGTAGTAACGTCCGTCGTATATTTTGCATGATGACACTCCGTGGTAATAAGTTGAAGTTGCAAAGTTTGATCGACTAATTATTGTTTCAAATGAGAGACCGTACGCTAGCTGGGCTCTTCTTTGAATAAACTGAAATAGAAATATTTCTTAATGTGAGCAATCAAGATTTTTTAGCCAAGCATTCCAAATGACGTTTTCCACAAATTGCAATTATCTCAAATGGAATCTAGGAAAATAAATCTCATTGACTATTTTATTTTCATCTAAATAAAATTTAATTAGTTCACCATCAGAGTGAATAATTTGTGAATAAATTCACTGAAGTTTATTTTCGATTCACAAATCCTTTTAAGTTCTGGTGATATTCTATGACCATTGTCACGATAATACCGAATTTTTCTGTTTATCAGTACACCTTTTACTTATTCTTCTTTATCATTATTATCTGTTTTTTTTCGTATTTATATTTCTCTTACCTTTGCCGCGTCTCCGAGTTTGGGGGTATTGATTCCGATTGCAATAGCCTCTCGCATATATGTTTCCAGCATTCCATCACAGCATTCAACCGATTGGAACTGGTAAGGAATCAGTGAATTTGCTGAACAGTGCCAATTAAAATAAGTGACCTTCACAATAAATATTTAGATCAAATCAGTTACATTAAATCTTACTCATTCCATATCTCCATGCACAAACTGTTTGGTCTTGCCGGTACTGTCTACTTTGTGTTCCATTGCTTTTGGATAGCAATTGAGCATCGGCGATTGAAGATAAGCCTAGGATACTGTGAAAATAAAGACTTTAGAAGCTAAAAGTTAAACTTAAAACTAGGAAAAGATAGATAATCGGAGCACTTTGCTTTCAGATTGAAATTATATCTAAAAATTTTAGAAAACTACAGTCAATAGAATATGCAAATCATTAAAAGTATATATTTTAAATATAATAGGCCTAACCACTAAAGCTTCTTTCTGTGATGAAGTCCACGATAGATGTATATTTTTTGCCTTTGGTCAATTTCTTCTTCATATTCTTTCCTGTTTTTCGCTTTGTCTCTTTCATGGATCTCATTGTTTGTTTCGTACTTTGAAAATGGTTTAAATTAGCTGCTGTTCGTAAAGGATCTTTCCATCCAAGCGGATCGCGATAGTCAACACTCGAAAGCAAATCCTCTGTCATTAGATTTGTTATATCATACTGAAAAGTATATTATCGGTAATATATTCAGTCGCTTATTATATTAAAAAGATAAGAAATTTTGTAGAAATCAGATTTTTGCTAGTACAACAATATTTAATAGCGACTCATCTTTATAAAGGATTTATTCTAGACTCTCATTAATATTTCATTAAATGTCATAAGAATAGTTTTAGACTAATTCCATTGTTCTTGAAAGAGAGTTAACCTAGGACGAACTTAGGATTATCGTTCCGCGATCAATACAATTAACAAGCCTTTTAGGCTCATACCTGTTTGCACCGTACTTTCAGATTCTTCCTTGGTTCTATTGCTCTTTAGCAATGTGATATTTGTTATATAGTTTTTGATACTATCGTTATCCCTAGTGTATTGGTTTTAATAAGTTAATACTGTAGATAATGAAGTGAAAAACTTTTGCTCAAATTGGTTATTTTACTGAGGTTACGGAGTTAAGAAAATACTGGAGTAACAGCTGCTTATTCAAAGGTTTCGGAAGAATAAGAGCACACCCAACAGTAGAAGACAACGAATAAAGACAAATTAATATACTCATTTGTAGGATATTCGGATTCAATCTAAGTACAGTGTGCAACAAATTGGCTAACGAAGAGTGTTTTCAGATATCTCACAGTTACTTGACCTCATTCTTAACTGTTCGCAAAGAGATGTGCGGTGCTAAGAAGCTTCGGATGGAGACCCAGAACAGAGGTTTGCTCAACTGAAGGACCAGTGAAACGACACCAGCAGTGACGTTTTTGGCCAAACTCTTCGATTACGTGCAGAATCGGAACAAGACAGTCATTGCTCCAAATGGAATTCTACTTGGTTATAAGATACCAGNGTGCATGTACTGCTACGTGACGCTGTGTTAGTTGGGACTTGGGATTCTTACGACAGCATAAAGGTTGCAAACTTTTGACCAGCACTACATGTGACTATATTTTCAAGCTCATAAATTTCTTATCTATGCAAAAGAGATATATCAGCGATACCAATGAACTATATAGAAAATAATTACATAAGCATATTTAGACATTTTACCTTCACTGGTGTTTCGTATATTGACACGAAATACTTTCCAGCCACGAACTTGCACAAATGAGGACCTGAATAGTAAGTGGAAATAACGAAATCCGCATCCGATAGTATAACTTCATAACTTGTATTATAACGTTTTTGGATCGTCACTTGTACAATCTAAAATATTTTATAATTAGTCGGTTTATACGAGCAAATTTTAGAATTTATGCAAATTCGTCCCATAAACAAATATAGGATGATTTATTTAGAAGAACATGTAATAAGAAACCTTTCTGGCTTTGTCATAATTTAGAGGGAGTTTATATGGAAAGTTGCATTCTACTTTTTAAGTTCCAACCAGATATACTCCTTAGCCATGAGATAAATAAAGGCAAATGTAAATACAATGGAATTAATTAAAATGTAAAGAAATTTATAGTAAAGTTATTCGTCAAAAATAACCGAGTAGTGTTGAAAAAGCTCATCAAAAAACTAGATTTCTAAGAGTTTTACCTAAAAATGTTTTTAAAATATTTGTCTAGAACTATAGAAACTTATTTAACCAAGCATCCCTATATTAATCTCTATGCGTTGTACATATCACTATAATATGCAAAAGTATATATAAAAACTTGCCTTGCTTAGGAATCCTAGATCTTTAATTGAACCTTTTAACTGGTTTCGTCCTACGAATTCTATCTCAGTATCACAACATACTGTTTGGTGAATTAAAAACGAGTTTGACGAGGGAGATTTCGTGCACTGAGATGAAGATTCTAAATAAAGCATTTTTTTGGCCGATAAATCCGTAAAGCTATGGGAAAATATAATCAAGTACGAGTATACATATATTTTTAAATCGAATACTCTTCATCACCCAACAGCTTCAAAAAATTGTCTGATTAAATATTTAGTTTTCGCTGTTAGCAAAATTCTACTGCTTCTTAAAGAAGTTACTATGTATTATTTAGTGTTTTAGCCCAGATAGGAAATTTGGCTCTTCTTGACTCCTAAAGTCCTATTTTTGAAGGAGTATTACATTTTGACAATTCTAACAAAGGATCTCACAACATGGTTATGTTAATAGTCCTCAATAGTGTATATAAGGAAAAAAATTAAAGATAGGATGTTTTAAAATAAAAAATAATTAGACGTATTAAACCTGGTTTTTGCCGCTTGGGACCAGACCGATTCGCCTTCTTTGCTGACTCATTTTGATAGCCCATACTGTTATTATAATTCTCTCTAGCAGAAACTGGATTATCCGGCAGGAGAAGTGCTAGGACCAACATCAGTACAATTGACTTGAAGTAGTTTGACATGACGAAGCGTAAGTCCTTCTGAATTGTCTGCAAACAGGCCGTTGGACTCACTGTGTAATATTATGACATTGTAAGATTCCGGAGTCAGAACCGAAATGCTTAAATTTCCTTTGCTCAACTAATTGCAGTGTTTAAATGCACCGCCACCACTACTATAAACCTGAGATTTGTCCCTTAACTATAAATAAAACAGAAATCATATTTATCAGCTTATAGTAAAAGTGAGGAATAAAAGTTAACCTACCTATTACGTAATTGGAATATGCCAATTGATTGACAAGAACAGTGTTAGTAATGTTTCTACGTTGAAAACACCAAATTTCTGAAAGATTTTATTTGAATAACAAAATCACTTTATCCTATAGTATTTTCCACCATACATTTACAAAACTACTTCAACAGTAATATTGTTGGCGAGTTTCTTTAAAACATACTCCGAATTGCCAATCTATAGAGTTATTAAATATTTAAAAAGATAGCTGCAGTAGCACCCGTTCTTAGATATGCTCATTAGCAACTATATTTATAGTATTTTAGAACTGCCATTATATATCTCTCTCGTAGCAAATTAACATTTTATTTGAGAGACAAACTATAAACACAAATAAAAAGAGGAATAGCCGACGATTTTATGTCGACTCTCGGCGACCGAATGCAGTAACCCATTTCTTTAGTTTTCGCCGCCCTACTTTTCTACATTAGCAACATTAAAGCTGTATTTTCCTGTTTCGTGAAGTCGTCAAATAAATGCAGGTCTTCCAGTTAGACTCCATCAACGCATCGGTCATTTAAGCATGTTGTGTTTAACACATTAAAATAAGATCAGTTTTAGGACAGATTTTTATCAAAATAACTGCTTCAGTTATTTATATATAGAATTACTGTTATTCACACTTCGAGTATATGCAGAAATGTTGTCTTGTGATCTAAAGAAATTAAGCAGAACTTCTGAGAAGGCCCTTCACAAAGTTGGAGTCAAAACCTTCATAATTCTCGGAGTTGATGCGAAACCTGTTGGAATACATCTTGGGCACGCTCAATTGCACTGGCGAATTGAGCGCTTAGCTTGAGGATTTTGAGGATTTGGCGGGTACCACAGTGACATGAATCAGATGGAAACCGGTTCGCTGGGAATTCAAATCTTAAGCGCATTCCTGTGATGGGAAATCAAGATTTTAAAACTAAAATTCATAATAATAAAACTATAAAACACGAATGTGTTCCTAGTTGATTTGCAATTAACGAAAAATTTACAATAATAACTAGTACTTTGTAACACTTTCAGTCTTGTTATAAAGCAAATAATATGCTAAAGCTGCAATTAGCTTCAGAAACTCAGGGAGGTAAAAGAGCTGTTCATAGGACACATCGAACACTATCTTCGCCACAGCCTATGATGCACTCATGTGTTCGCCTATTATCCAGTTTAAAAGTGATCTATTACTTAAAATAGTAAAGACCAAATGAAACTGGCACATTTAACTACTGTACTTAATTGATAAGGTAACAATATCTAGTTTATTGGGTGAGAAGCTCATAGTTCTACCTTTAATCGTCTGTACATGTTCAGCACTGAATACCACTATGAGAAATGTCAAGTCGAATGTTGCCTATTATAAGGATTTTTAATGTTTAAAAAAAATATTTATTCAAATGTTAAGTTCATGATTTTTAAATCTTCTATGAAAAATGGCCATAGTGTGAGAAACTGTTCTATGAAATAACTTATAAAGTATACAATTCTACAGATATATTTTACAGATAATTTATTGGTTCTATTTAAATAAAATTTACTGGAGAAATAGAATTTTACAAATAATGATACGAATTTAAGCCATATGAAAGTCACCTCGATTTGGCCTTGTAAAGGAAGATTACAATGCAATTTTTTGGGGTGTAAACCGTCTCCGTAAACAAAGAAACGCGGTAAAATTAATGCCTTATAGATGCCACAGGACCAGTGGACCAGTGATTCTTAAGTAGCTAGAGGAAAAATAAATTTTAAATTACTTTAGTGATATACAAACTGTGCTGAGACTTTGCATTGTAAATCGTTAGTACACGATAGAATGAGTCCTCAGAATGAAATTAGAATGAGTGGCTTGTGTCCAGTTGTTTACTCCTTTATGCTAACTGCGTGTCTGCATAGTACAGTGGTGGATGACATACCGTCTAGCACATTATCGTAACATTACACGAACTATGAGTCACTGCTTAGATTACACGGCACTGGACCTGCCCCAGGGAGTATAAAAGGCCGCCCAATGCTTGCCAGTTGAGAGGTTTCATTTCGAGCTGACTTCCCTTCCTTTTCGTCTGAATATTGCAGCATTCTAATAAAATCACATACTACGCTATCTCAATTATAGAAGTGAATCACTGATTTTTTTCCATATGAAATCCAATGTTGTTGGTCACTCTAAATTTGTAATTTCATTAAGTTATATATTTATGATATCACTTGAATAGTGTTCATCTTATTACTACTTTGATTGTTCTGTTAGCTAAACCACTTCCCATAAAGTTATAATTCTATCTAAACTTCTTTCATCTTTTCTAGATGGCAGCAACACTTATTACTGCATATTTGCTCTCTATTCTTTTCCTTTCAAAAGTCTCTGATGCATGTTTTGCATCAGGAGTTTGTGGAGGAGGATGTGCACCTCCACCACCAGCACCAGTTTGTGGAGGAGGAGGTTAGCCAATCTGTGGAAAAACGAAATTAAATAGATAGATTAAATTATTATATGTAGGTTGCGGCGGTGGATATGCTTGCGGACACTATGGTTGTTACCGAACTAGAGCTCGTGCTGCTTCGGCAAAAACTCTTTCTATTGATGAGAGACAAGTTGTAAGTTAACAACATAATTTGCACACTTATGTCTTTCTTATTTGTAATCCTGTAATTTTTGATTTTAAAATTCTTTTGTGTAAGACCACTTCTCCCGACGAAAAATTCATGGAGTGTTGCATTGATCGGAAACTGCCTGATTCCTGCTTGAACAAATGTAGCTTTAGAACCTACTCTAAGGCTGCTCTACAGGTTGGTCAGAATTATAGCAAGAGGTTATATGAAGCTTATTAATCAATATTGACTCCTTACCTAAAATAATTTGCTAAACATCTATTCGATAGGAATTAAGCTAGAATAGAGAAAAATCATGTCGTTCCGCTAAGATTAGCTCATTCCAAACTACCTGTTTCGTGTACCATGACGTTATGTTTTGATAGTTTTCGCTGTGTGAATCTCGTTGTGCTAATTACAGACCATGTAAAGTGAAATGGTTAATGGAAATAATAATGGTTCTAGTAGGAAATCAAAACGACAAAAGCTCTTTAGGCGATGTACTTCAAGCAGGACTCTTGTCCTATGCAAGCTGCAGCTGACATTCATTTCTGTGCTGCACAGGGAAAAGATCACAGGGATTGCTGCTCCAGAAACGGAGTGACCACCACTTTAGCAGGACAGAAGGTGAGAAATTTTACGTAGAAAAGAATGATGGATTTGTAGTCTTTCTTCTTGAAGAGATTATGACATAAGAACTTCCGAGATAGGCTTATTTTAGACAGTTTTTAATTTCTTAACTCATGGAACTAATTAAAATT
This sequence comes from Heterorhabditis indica, assembly GCA_020740425.3. Lineage (NCBI taxonomy): Eukaryota > Metazoa > Nematoda > Chromadorea > Rhabditida > Heterorhabditidae > Heterorhabditis > Heterorhabditis indica. The sequence goes on from JAJAVP010000209.1 coordinate 170,538, forward strand.
TCCGTGAACTTACTATTACTACCTTAATACTAAATTCTCTAGGAATCGCATACTCCCAATTAGTAACACAGGGAAGATAATAGTGTAATAATTTATTAGATGACAAAATAAGCGTGCAACTAATGATATAGTTATAGATAATGAGTGTGATTAGTGATTATGCTATTCTAGTGCATCACATTCTGTGATCAACGCCCTGGAAATGTCACACAACTCGACTTCACATACCTCGCGTGTTATGATCGCTTTGAAAACATGAAAGCATGCTTCTGGCACGACATCACCGAAAATATTGCTAGCCGTTTATCGTTTTCTGAGGATGAAACACCTCGTGTCAATCTCCGAGTAGGCGGCAGCTCGCGTACTCTCAAGGCAAAGACCTTCGATTAGCGCAAAATACTTTTACTGTGATTTTGTCCGTTCAACTGTTGTACTTATGGCTTACGTTGTACATAAATTTCTATAAATTGAATGTTTCAATAAATTTTATGCATATTTAATGGAATTTGAGAATGAAGGAGGTTATTATACTTTACTGATCTAATTTGGATAATTAAAATTTTAAATTCTTTCTCAGTTGATTTTCATCGGGGAAAATGTTTACATTTATATGGATTAAACTAATTCTACTTCACAAATCATCGAAACATTTTATCTGTAATTCTGAAGAGTTGTATGAATAAACTGAAATGGAAATTGTGTTTTGTTATGTTTACAGTATAATACGCATATGAAATCAAAACATATGTGTAACAAGCGGTGTTTTCTCAGTAGAACTATCATTATAAGTGCACAAGGTCTTCTTCTTATAAAATTCTTTCCCTACAAATAAAAAAATGACAAAAAATAATACAACCAAAATTATAGACAGCTGGAAAGATATGAGTGGTTCCCGAAAAATATCCATATTGTTTAAATTTTGTGGTGAATTTATTAGATTGCGAACATCAATAGTATTCTCCTGAAAGTTTAAAGCCTATGTTAGCTTGTTTTCTCTAGATATTCATTGATCACCCTAGATCCATGAGACAGAAATCTAATGTCTCAGTAGTAATTTATAAACAATGAAATAAACAAACATTCACCACACTTTCGTTCCGTATGTATTTCGAGTAGGTGATTTTTTCGTCATATTCCATCATTTCCTTTAACCAGTAATCAATTACTTCGCTTTCATAGTGGTCCGCATTATGCGGCATGATTTCTTCGGTTAGTCTGACATCGATGTAATAGTAGTTATCACGTACTGCTTGCAGTTGTTCCCAATCTTGATAAACAGTTGTTTTAGATCTCTACTATACTTTTTTAAAATAAAAGAATATCTCAACTTGCCATCGTTAGGTTTTCCAGTCTTTATGAAGTTCAGGAACAGACGAGGATAGAGTTTTGCTAACACCTCTTCATCTTTATTTGGTTCAAATAAGTGAACTCCCATAATATAAAAAAGATCGTCAGTATGTTCAGGATGCTGAGAATTTTTGTAGGAATATAGGTAAACCTAAAACAATTCATATAAAACTTAGATAAATTCAAAGAAGTAGTAATCCAAGATTTTTTGGAATACTCCTTAATGATGGAATCTAATAAACTGAGTGAATTACCTAGATTCAAAAATATATTTAGTAAAATGCTCACATTTTTTCCTGTCTTTCTCATTTGGTGTGCTACCACATATACACTAAGAAAAATGCTCTGTGTGTTCGTAGAGTGGTTGAACTCTATAAATATAGAAAGAAGTGACAATTGGTAAAAGTCCCATTCAAATAATCTCGAAAGTATAGGTGAATACATATTCTCAATACTTATTTTTAGTATGCTAACTAGATGCTTAGCTTCTACATTGGTAGTGGCAAAACACCCTATTCTTTTAAAGCTTTGCCGTTAAAGCATCTTAAAAAGCGCAAATATCTCAATAATCATTTAGATTATGTGTACATATTGTTTGAACTCTCACCTCTGTTATTTCGTTGACACTTAGCCAAATTTTCCACTCATCAAACAAACATAACTCAAACATAATATATGCAATATACTATCAACCAAAACTTACTTAGTTTGCCACTTTCCTTGTCAGTGCGGTATTTTCTGATTACATCATCTACATTTGTGAACCCCAAGTATTTAGCAAAATATTTTTCTTGCCCATCTTCGCTATCATCCAATTCCTTTGATGTGCTTCCAATCATGAGAGGTCGACTCTTAACCAAAACTATAATTTAAATTGCCTTCTCTTTATGTATTAATTCAGCAGATATATCTTAATATTTCGCCATAACGAACCTACAGCCTAATATTTGTAAAATCCATCTTCTCTAATCAGTATTAAGTGATCGATGAGTTTCTTCATCACAATTTTAACAATAAGTAGATTATTTTCATAACTAGCAAAGTATAAACTAACAGGAGGATTGACAAAGAAGTCTCGCCAACTACTAGAAGGGAAAAGTGGTTCTATTCTTATTAGATCTTCAGGACGGCGATTTACATCTTCATCCTCCATGACTCGCTGGATTCTCAAATAATTCTAAGTTAATATTAATCAATCGATCAGTCAATAAGTGTGCTAAGGATAAATTAACCGAAATAAGCATAATTGTTTAGAAATTCAACCTCAACAGCTCCTTTCCATCTATATACTGAAGACAGCTAACCACCTTTTTGACGTAAATATCAGAAGCGTTTATAGGCTTTCTTACTGTAGAACACTATCAAATATTCACTATTATTTAAATAGTAAGAAAAATTGTCGTCCATAAAGGTATATGTGCTATTGAAAAAATAACTGAAAAGTGGAAATAGAATGAGAATGTGAAATGTACGAACTCCACTTCTAAAAGCAAGATCCCATGTTAAATCCTTTTTAAGTTCCATTTCTGTAAAGTCCATTCCAGGTGACATGGCAATACTTTTGTGGAATAACCTAAATTGATATTGCCATTAATTTATCATAAAGATGTAAGCAAGCAAAAGTTATAAATTACAACTTGCTTAATTAGAATGAAACGTAGTATTATAAACAGCAAACTTTTGTTTTGGATCTATAGATTTTGAAAAGGAAATCATAAAGACGGCAGCGGCTCCCGAGGAGTGGCCGAAAAGGGTAACATCATTTGGATTTCCACCAAAATGGCGAATTTTTTCTTGAATCCACTGTAGAGCGAAAATCAGATCTGAACAGTAAAATGGGAACTTAATTATTATAAACGCAAACAGATTGTGGAAATTGATATTTCGAAAATAACCATAGACTGGTAAATTTCGTGGTACTATGTTGTCGTTGTCAAATGTAAGGAGTGAAAAAAATCCAAGGCGAAATGCTGGAATTGCCAGGACAATATCTGAAAGCAGCAATAAATAAATGCAATTTCTTCATTTAAAATAAGTAATACGATTACCATTTGCACCAAAATTATTGATAAGTACTTCATCGTTGAACATAACTGCCGAATCATAATTGAATCCTCCTCCATGTATGTAAAAAACCACAGGACATGGTTTATTCCAAAAAAAATCACATAATGAGGGTATAATCTTTTTAAACCAAATACGACAATATCTAACCTATATATGAACGAAAATATTATTTGAAAATAAAAAATAAATCTAAAGAATGTTAGATGAAACGTGGAACTGACAAGGCATCCTGCTCCAGCGAATAGATTTATATGCAGACAATCTTCGTCTACCCACTTCTGGAGGCTACTGCTTGTGGAAGAATTGGACATACAGGCAGGACCATAAGCTAGAACCACACTGCTAATGTCGGCGGACGAAAGAGTCAAATCACGCATGTACATTTTAGTCCGTATTTTGCTATCGGTTTACGCACCATGAAAACTCCTAAGCTCCTCTATTGTTCAGGTAATTTTCTGCAAAATAAATAAATTCTTGACTCTCATAATAATATAGTGTTACTTGTAGCATTCCATATTCCTTTCCATGGTATTGGTGGTTGTGGTTTTTGAAAGCGTAGTCTCCCTAGTGGAGGGGATGCATAAGGAATCCTCTAGAAATAATATTATGACTTTTATATCCTTTAAAGTTATAGCTAACGGATAAAATAATTAACTCTGAGCCTGAAATCAAAGAGAAGTAACAAAAGGACCTAAAACTTATTGCAAAATACATTTCCGCAATTCTCTATTACTAATGCGGAATGAATATAAATCATTCTTTCGTAAAACAATAAATTATTGGATTATCGAAGGAAAAATAAAATAAACGTGAGCCACTCTAGATATTAATAGACAGTGATTAAACCCATTTATAATGCTTTAGCTTACGAATTTTATTACCTTGAATATGTTTACAATTTTTTCATTTTTGGCTTGTTTTTGGTATCCCTCCAATTTTCCATAACCAATGTCAATGACTATCGACGAACTAAGACCACAAATATAGAGAAAAATTGGCAGAAATATCATAAAATATCTGAAAGATAAAACTTCATTGCTTTCTGGTTTAGAAGTTGTCTATAATTCTTTTGAAATATTATCTAGATAATATGTAGTCATTAAAAATAGTAGCCACTTCTATACAGCTCGATACCTAGAACGTTATGAATTTAGGCTGTTTCATTCAATCAAAACTAAAATAATAAATGGCTATTTAATCAAGATTTTTAAAAACAACTAAAGAAAATGACAAAATCTAAGATAAAAATTAACTGAAACAATGACGTATTTGGTGAAATAATAAACCAAATAGCTTGATTTTGATTTTTTTGACATCAATTATTTGCTAGTTTAGGTTTTATTGGTAATGTCTATTGCGAAGATTAGACCATTTAAAAGGTAAACAAGCAGAATTATAAAAGCTAAAAGATAGTGTAGTAGGTGGAATATCTGATAAGCCTACTGCTATCAGGCTGCACAGGCAAGTTCAAAATGTTTGCCATGTCCCACTGATACGCAATCGGCAGTACAATCAACATGTCGTGTTGAGTCTATATCTTATCAAGTGCAGGAAAGATTTGTCGATATATGCACCACATTTTCCCTTTTTTGTGTATCATTTTATAGGAAATCAAGTAGAAAGTGACCACTACTATTTTTATCTGCTTTAGTAGCAATGAAAACGAATGATTGGTGCTCGAAAATCTACTATACTGACAAATCCAAATATAGTTCGCGACTTGTAACTATCGGAAACGTAGGGATTTAAACACTTCTTGCCATAAAAACATTTCTGACACATCGAAATTGTTCACTGCGAAGTTTGAAGTAACAGAAGAAAACATTGCAAGTGTAATGACTTTCTCAACTATTATCAAGTAGTAGTAAATTATAACAAGAGATAAATCACTCGCATATATTATTCTTAAATAATATCGATACGTGCATGGTATTCCACTTTTTAAAGAAGCTAGTGATTTTACAACTTCAATTATTATGAATAAATTATATCTTAAGGTAGGTTTTTCTGACAATTTTTGTTGATATAAAGATATATGGTTAATTATTTCGTGATATTCTGTAATAGTACTTACGTTTTGAACGGTTCCTTATACTTATTTATCACAGAAAAGAATTTATGTACTAGATTTTGTTGTCTATCGATTCGATTTCTCTCGTAGCTTTTCAATCAATCATCATTTTGTCCGCCATTTGCTTACAATTTGTTTCCTCTTACTCGGCTGAAATCTCAAACTATTGTTATATTCTCTCGCTGTTCACCGAGTTTTGGCTGTGGTGAGCAGAAGGACATATTTAGAAGATGTTGTTGGCTATTGTGATCGTCCAGAGACTTCAAGAATGATGCTAAAGTGCGTACTGTAGCACGTATGTAAGCGAAATAGTCTGCGTGCTTTTGTACGGAAATTCCCTATAATATTCAGTTTTTTTACTAAAATTCTTAGCATTCTTAAGTAAACATACAATCATATGATGTTTAGTGTGATCAGCTTGTACGTAAATTATTTTTATTGCAGTTACATTGATTCTGAGAAATTGTTACAGGCAGCTGAGAAAATTGGAATTGTAGAAAAAACAAAACTGGAACCAACATTTGATGAAAATATTAAAAAGATTGAAAACTATAGACTGACTGTAGATGCAGCACTGGATGGACTAGAATATATATTGCAGGTTCATTTATTAATTACACCTAAATATTTATATGCATTGTAAGTAAACATTTTTAATCAATGCTTATAACTTTTTCAGTGAACAAAGGTGCACCTGTTTGTAACAGGATTTGATTTTACATATACACTTATTGAGATATACAGAATAAGCAAAAAAAATCTGGTTTCGAAGTGTTAACTTTTGAAACTTAACGGAAATTATTCTTTTAAAATATTCCTGAAAGCTTATCTATCGAGGCTTTAAGATTACCAATTGTTTTGTTTTATTTAATGGATTGACCCACATTTATCTCAATTATCAACAAATCAAATAGTTAAAAGTGATATTTTTTATACACTGAGTTGAAAATTAATCTTGGGATCACGAGGGAATGTGAACTCACTTCCAGAATAAAATCCCTCAATTCCAGCCATGTTCATAATCGGAAATCACAGACTCAGATCTGGTGAATTCTAAAGCCAGTGACTTGGGACTCCAAAGAGTTTTCCTGAGATTTCCGCGGTGATTTAAGCTGTGAGCTCCCCGTCTTGGATAACTTGCGTTTATGGTCAGCCTGCCCCCTGACAGGTTTCCTCCTGTAGATGTCCTGCGATACAGCACCATTTTAGCGCAATAAAATATTATATTGAAATATTTATAATCAGGGCAAAAAACCAGTTCAAATTGTTCGAGTTTTTTTAATGGAGATAAATGTAGGTGAATCCATAAGTATGAAAAACAAAAGTAATAAGCCTAAAAAATTACTATAAGAAAAACACTAAACGGAGTGTTTTTGCAAAATTGATCACTACTTTTATAGATGCTACTAAACTTTCGTAACAGCCACAGAAATAAACTTTCAGGAAAGATAACGGCAATAATTATTTGTTAAACTGAACAAACGTAATTGTTTTGAAACCTATCTTTTTTGTTAGTTAAGAGAAAGAAGTGAGCCAAATAATATAACATTTATGTCTTTATTTTTCAAGCAACGTAAGTACTGAAGGTAAAAAGATGCAAATTATGATGGATTCAGTTGACACTTAATGCTTTAGCCGAATAAAAACGTCGTAGAAAGCGGTGCAGTGCAAGCACTTCCTGGAAAGAATCCACATGAAATGCTATCCGCTGCCTGTAAAAAATTGAAAAATTACATGCAGCCCATCTGTCAGGTAAACAGAAAATAATATTAGGTGATATATTAATACACAATTATGGCGTAATTTATAATTTTATATTTTACATATGTATTATTAATTTCTTTTATAGTTTTATGCAATTATATTTGTCTCGCTTTATAAGTTATTTTTACATTTTAGTGAAAAAGCTGTTTCCATCCTATAATAAAAATTGCGCTATATACATACAGATCCATATAGAACATCGGATTAAAAAGTATGCTGTTTTTTACATAACTATGCAAGGACTTTTTTATTTTACATTTGCATGTACTCATCTGAGTTCGCTTTTAAATCCAAAATCATCTATTTTATTCTGATTGGTCAGCCCGGTAACTGATGCTAATAAAGTGTTTCGAATACTTCCCTAATTACGAAGTGAAATTTCTAATAGCCTCATCCGCAATTATTGCTCACCATTGTGAAAACAATGATTCAATGAGTACGAATCCTAACAGAGTTCATTGTCTAGTCCTAAAATGTTTATTCGCCTGTTCATTTAAGTAATTTATTATAGCAATACCCATTCTAACTGAATAATTTACACAAATAAAATAAAAATAAGTCATTTTTAAGTTCAATAAATGTAAAGTTTCCCTAATTATTGGAATGGTAGTTTTAGTACTTCTCATATTTTTCTGAAATCGTTCTAGGAAGTATAAATCATCATAGGAACGAAATTTAGCTGTAAACTGGATTTTACCAATATATTTTCAGGCCAAGGTCGACTATGTTGTGGATTCGATGGAAAAAATTGCAGATATAGAAAGGAAGGCACAAAAAGGAGGCAATAATCAAATTAATAACTATATTAACTAAAAACTAAAAATATTATAATATTTAAAAGAAAGAGCGTGGTAAAAGGGAACTAAATGAGTGGGAAAAGCTTTGTTGGAAACAGAAGATTCGAGGTCGAACGGCGATTCGTAACATTCGACGCTTCGTAACTGTAAACAATATACAGATGAAGGAAGATATGGAAAAGATGAAAGGGGCCATGGATGCTATGGATGCTGCTAGATATGAGGTGCAAACATTCTCACGTTTTAAAACATGATTTTTACACTATGCCAAGCATTTTAAAGCATAAAGAGAATTTTAGCGCATACTTGCATAATGTAAGGCATTTTTTGAAAATTCATACGTTTTTCAAAGGTTCAAAGTCCTCAGGTTAAAAACTCAAAAACAAAGGAGGTTTTGGAAGAAAAAGGATCAATTTATCTAAAATGCTTGAAGAATTTCAACGATCAGGTCTATTAATTTCTTTTTTCCCTTTTTGTACTAAAAGTTCCCCGAGATATACATCCCACCTGCAAATTCAATTCAGTTCTACTTCGCTTTTAGGCCGAAGCGATTCAAGTGGTGATCGATGAGCTTGATGCAACCATCTATGGTCACCAAAAGGAGATTGTAAAAGTTAGTCTGCAACACTAATAAGTACTAGACTAATGCAAACCGTTTCAGTTTTTCACTGTGCGTGAAAAATTCCACAGAAAAGTAGGAATTCAACTAAAAGAAACGATTGAGGAAATGAATAAAGTTTTAAACTAGGGTTCATGCATACAATTCTAAATACAATGTGGACTTTAGTGACGTACACTTAACCTCATAAAATTCTGGTGTTTGCACTTTCGACATAGATCAATAACTACCAATAACTAAGGTTCAAATATAACCCACCTCCTAACACACCTCTTAATAAATCATACATCCTCAAATAGCAACAGAACTTATTCCAACGTTTATATCATGAAAGAAAACAATTCAATTATAACGATATAACATACAACGAATTATTTAAGTACTGAGCCCTAGATTTTAATAATTGAATAATATTACCTGAAGAGATAAGAAATTACAAAGAAGAATACCAAATTTACAATTGACAATAACACACTATTTAGGACGATTTTGGTGAATATAATAAAAGTGCTTATGCATAAATCAGCTCATACTATTATCCATATTAATATAGTACTATGTATTAAAAGAACTACAACAAGAATTAATGTAATTAATAGAAATAGCACAACAAATGAAAGCGGCAAGAAAAGTGAATTGAGAACCGCGGAGGACTCATACTCTTGAGCTCAAATTCCAGCGCTGGAAATACCACCTAATTCTACGCGATAAGTAACTTTATCTTTAAAGAGTATCAGGTCATGCATGGTTTTGTAAGAACATGGAGAATGTAGGATTCATAAAGACACGTCGCATACAAAATCAAACGATTTTAAACAAGAGACAAAACGAAAGCATGATCAGAAAAAAATCCGTAGTGAAATACAAGCACGACTAACTTCATTCATCTAAATTTAGTTGTAAAGCTTTTGTTATTCTACCTAATCTGATGCTACAAGACTACAAATAATATTAACAAAAAATGGTATCAAAAGAAATTTCCTAAACGAAGCTTAGAAAAATGCTAAGGCCTGCCAATATTCTTATGTATCGAGTAAACCACAGAATTCCGACGCTTCAACCAAGCCTTTTCTTACATTTCTTTGCACCACAACTATAAATATTCAAAGGAAATTTCCGTTATTAGCTTGGTCAGTACAGTTTTGCTACATTATGTAATAATATTTAACTGATAAGTTCAAACTAACAGGCATTTTGTCCCTTTCCTCGGTCCTTCAATTCGGACAAAATAGTCAAAATTAAGCTCCTCGCCTAAAATGTTCTCACTTTACCTATGGTCTCCACTTATACTTCTTTTTAAATGATTTTTTTCATTTTCATGTCTGTTTAATTCTGGTTTTAATCTTCCACTTAAAATAATCCTAATTGTAGGAATCTTAATAATTTATCTACATATACCATACTTGTAATATTATTATAATCTCTAACACTGGAGTTACCTTTTTCAATATCCCTCAGAGCAAAAAGCGCGATGCGGCTGTAAAACGGACCATAATCATCCACATATACATTAACGGCATGCATGTTAGGATCGCAAGAATGATTGAAGAACCGTGCTTCATTTCTGAAGAGATTAAGAAGACATGCCTATATTAGGACCTAAAGATAGTTCTCAATATTTAAAAGTTTACTATTAATGATTGCAACCATTATACAACTAAAATATGTATAAATATAAAACGGAAGTAAATCTATAAGTTGCAAAAAACTCCTCTCCGTTGGAGACATAAACTCCTCTAAGAAGTTTACTTTTAGCATTATGAAATTTTGCTCAGTACTGATTAGAATACTAGTAAATAAATAGTTTGTTAAGAGCCAAATCATAAAATCATCATGGATAACAATGTTATTAAAAAAAATAACGGTGCTTCTCAAAATCACATCTTTCACAGCGTATATTTAACAAATCTAAACAAAATACTAGTCAAAAAACTGTAACCAAGATATATAAAAATTCATTGATTTCTGGACTTACCCCATGTGCTTAGCATCGATAACCAAACTCTCTTCACTATTGGGTATTTCATCACACATGTTGAACTGATACATTCGCTCGCCATTTTCAGCTTCAGATGTTAACATCACCTGGTCATATTTGTCACCTTTCTTCTTAATAAACATTGGTTTAAAGATAATAATAATAATGATAATAGTGATAGATTAAACCTCTCCAACATATTCTGCTATGAACTCTCCTTTCTTCACATTTTTTGCAGCACGAACACCCCATCCTTTACCAAGCTCATAAAATATAACAAGGGGCACTTGACGTCCTCGCTGAAATTAGATAGTGATTGTAACAATACAGTCATAGCAAATATTGGTAATTAAAACACTTCGTATTTATTAATATTTCAACTCAACTAATAAAAAATAATTATAGATGAAAACCAAGTTATAGAGACTTACTAAATTTCAAGTACCTGAATTAAACGCAGTGGACATGAAATATCACATGAGCAAGCTGAACTGCACTCTATTACACATCCTCCAATATGTTCATTTTTCGCTTTCTTGTTTTTTTTCGTGGTATTTGTATAAATGTCGTGATCATCAAGGAAGATTAACTTATCATTAACATACGTAGCTGTTATTAGCTCCTCATTACGCTGTAATTTTTTTTGAAAATATAGATTTTAATACACCTAAAACTAAGATGATAGTAGACACTATATACCCGAGGACAGCAATTTTCTGCTGCGGAACCACAAACGTCTGCGTCGCACTGACACCTGAAGCTAGCTTCTGGAAAATCTGGATGGGAGTATCTATATTGTTTGATCTCATCCTGTTGTAGTAGATCTAATACTCCCTTCGATTGCACAGGACTCGTCAAATACTGGAAAAAAACTCTGTTACAATTGCGTTAATCTTATGCATGCTCATAATTATACCTTAAAATCTGGAACCTTGATAAGACTTGATACTCGATACCAATCTTCCACAAAAATCGGTGCAAGTCCAGCATTTTCGCATTTACTATTCATATCAATCTCCCATAGCTTCATTTTCCAAACATTCGACGTGCTACACTAAAACAAAAACAAAGTCTGATAAAGTAATTATTATAATTCCTATTTAGTACAAACCATCATCATATCACCATAGCTCTTTCTCTTGTAATTGAACGCATCTCCTCCCACTTTTTGAAGGGCAGTTTCAATTGCGTTATATGCAGATTCACGTACAAGATAATCAGCAAACTGAAAGTCACATTGGGATCCGGGAATACTTAGAAATTAGTTTTATGAAATAACTTGAAGCACACTAACTTTATTAGGACTATTATCGAAATCAGCTTCTGTTTGCCACGTACAATGACAGTAATTCCAATCTGCCCATTTAACAAGATATTTCTTAATCGAACCCTAGAAGACAAAATACTGCGATTAACAAAAATAGAGAGGATGCCCACATATATTAAATCTAAAACGTGGTTAGGCTTAACATGACACGAATCAAAACATTTAGTAAATTATGTAGAAAATGCAAAAACTCACCTCCCCTTCTACAAAAAAATCACGTGATTCAATTATACATTCCACTTCATATTCTTTTTCGTATCTACCATCTATGCTTCCCACCACTTCGTTCTCCTTCTTGAGACGTTCATGCTAAATAACGAATTTGTCCCATTTCCAATTCCCATTCTAGCACATAAAAATTGATACAAAATTAAATGAAAAATAGTATTTCCTCTGAAGTTGAAAATTCACAACCCCTAACCTTATCCAATTTACGTCGCCGCTTAGAAGTAGGTGCATTCTCATTTATGTTCTCTTCAGATAGCACATCGAATCCCCATCGTTTACGCTGTGAACATGAGTTTTTTATCACAAGATCATTAACAACTCCCACTTCATTTTGTTCACTGAGAGTACTTGAACACATTTCTTGTGGAAATCTGTTGAGTTCGATATCATTAATTGAATCATCCTTCTGAAAATAACATAATTCCATATGGATTTAGATCTTCCCGATTCCATATTACCTCTTACTTATTTACAAATATATACGTAAACGGAAAACAAACAATGCTAACAAAAACCCACTAATAAAGCTTTGGAAGTTAGTACCAAAACTTTTAAAAATGAATATTTAATTAAGGTTTACAACCTATAAAATAAAAAGCAACTATTTGAAATTAATAGCACAAGTTTGCGGACACATGTCTTAAAGCTTGAACTATCTTTCTTTTGTTTCGTATCTATACCTACTATACAATCAGGATCGTTGGAATGAGTTTTAATGAAAGTAATAATATCATTTTTAGGTAGAAATATACGATATCATGTGGCTAAATATAATAATATTAGACTTCAAATATATTAGGAAAGTACCTTAGATAACATGCCTTTAGCCGTTTTACAGGTTCGGTTGTCAAAAGTTGAATCGGAATCTGTTGAAAGTTCCGCATCCGTTTGACTCCTTTCTATATCACAATGAACTTTGGGTTCAGTCAATGATTCCAAATTGTTCTTTTTGCTTCTTTTTCTTCGGTTACGAGGAAGTAACTGGGACTGAAATTACAAATGGCGCATATACCACAACTAATAGACGAAAACCTCACCTAACAAATTGATGTAAAGTATATAAAAGAAGCCAACAAGAATTTCATAATGCGTAAATCGCAGCAGTCCTTCAAATTTGCACCATGTTCTTAATCATTGCCATAATAATTAACTAACTAATAAACAAACCGAAATTACAATCAAGTCGTCGCCTGATGCTCGCAACCATAGTATTGATGATTTCAACACATTTATTGTCCAATGAACCACCCTTCGGAGGCCAATATGCTATAATAAGCATTCAGTTGCGTTATGCTTGCGTGTACTTACCGTTTGTATCCCTTCTCATGGAAAACTGCATGTGAAGCATGATACACAGTTAACGCTACGCAATTCTGTAACCCTACAGCTCCCCTGTGAATCCAAATTAGAAACACTAAGGGAATGCAACTAGATACATCTATAGCAAGACAATATCAAATTACAATTTCCTACTTGCACTTTACCCTATGCATATTCACCTCATCCGATTCCATAGAATTATTACTGACGATTAAAGGTTCAATTTCTTTTGAATATACATTGTTTTCATCATATGCCTTCTGCTGACAAGGAGACACAGTCATTGATGTAGAACTAGGGACTTCTGGGCAACAATTACCATGCAAGCAGTTCCGTACCTATAATTTGCTTTATAAAGATCTCATATAAATACTAGTGTTGCACAATACATGTATAGCGCATCAGCGACATACCGAACGTCTTTTCTTAGAATTGAGTACAACAGTAGAAATTCGAGGATTGTTCATTTCAGAAGTATTATTATCAATAGAGCATTCAATCTCACATTTAGAGCCATCTATTTTCTTACTAGAAACTGCAAATACCATAATTATGACTTCAGCTAAATATAACAAAGTTTAAATAATCTAAGACTATCATAAGAAATTCTTTAACTTTCACCTATATTGCCATAAATTTATCCCAGTATTCCAAAAACTTTAACTGAATACCTCACCATCACTTGTACCATGCCTATTAATAGAGTCTTCTGGTGTAGTCTTTTTGGGAAAAAATAGAAAGGTCTCGGAGCTTTTCTTACCCTGAAGCTTTGTTAATTTTGCATACATATAATTTGGTTCAAAGTAAGTAGAAGTAAAAGAAGATGACTAACCAAGCTATGAGATATTGAGTCATTCTGTGGCAAACTATTTTCCTTATCACTTTTACTTTGCTGCACCGAAACATCTTTAATGTAATAAAATGTATATGATCTTAACAATTACTTGAAAATTATAGCCAAATTATTGAATCGTACCATGTTCAACCATTTGATAACCACTCCTTAAGCACATCGCCATTCTAAACCAGACTTCCACACCTCAACCTTAAAACTTAATTAAAATTTCAATGGTCTCGTGTTACTAATCAAGGTAATTAACCTTTAAAATGCATAAAATGAGTCATATCATATTTCCATTAATAGCACTAAGATGCAAAAATTCCAAGCACAGTGGTTTCATGATATAAATAATGGCAACGAAATTCAAATGATTGAGGTAGGAATCACTATTCGAATGCAACAAAAGGATGAAAAATGATAATTATTAACTTCGGAAATTAAAATCTTCGCGCTCAATTTTGCATTTAGGCAAATAGAGCACACTTTGTTTCCACCACATATATATTCGTAAGTATGAAATTTGCATGTCATTTCGAAATTTAAATTCGAGGGCATACAGTAATAGATTAAATTTTGGATAGTTTTTGGAAGACTTGTTAATATTTTAAACGTGATTATGATACTGATTCACTTATTATCTTATTTGTACTTTCCATCCTGTGAACGAGAATGCTCGAATTTTCAATGTAAGATATAATATTAAATTAACTTTATTAAGATAAATGTATTGCTATTTTGCAGGAATTTTAGATTGTAAATAAAAAGGCTAAGCGTGCAATGACCTCAAATTTTGGGAAATATATACCAAGACGTATTCACGTTGCGTCCAGCAGTGAAGATGAATATGAAAATGGGGACTATGTAAGTACTCACATTTCGATAAAGATTAGGCGTTCAAGTTGTAAACTACACATAATTAACTTTTATCGTTATAGTTATCATCAGATAAAGATAGTGAAGATAATGAATCATGTGTGGCCTTAGACAAATCTACAGATAACGTTAGCTCTAGTGTAAGCACTTTCAACTTATATATTCTAGGCCTCGAATATACTCACTATTTTATTACAAGTATGTAGTTATTATCTTTTTCTTTAACTATTAACATGGTTAAGGATATATCTCCGAGTTCTTTCGCTTTCTCAACGCCTCTTACTAAAGGAAGTCGTAATTCTATTGAGGTACTTTTACAAAATTTATGTTGAGTCGCTTTAATTCTTTTGAAGAAAGGATATCTATTAGTCGCAAATATTTTTTAATTTATTACTCTTTAGGTATCTTTTCTGTTGTTGGAAAACATGTACTTTCTATGGGTAATTGCTCTTATAAACAAAGTGTTTAGGACGATGGCAGTTCCGTTCTACATGATTCTTTGAGTCATATGTCTGTGAGTGTCGGTGATGAGAAAATTTTCAAGTTAAAGAGTTCTTCAAGTAAGCTATTTAATGAAACAGTATAATTCCAGACTTTTATTTAT
Organism: Heterorhabditis indica; assembly: GCA_020740425.3. Classification (NCBI taxonomy): domain Eukaryota; kingdom Metazoa; phylum Nematoda; class Chromadorea; order Rhabditida; family Heterorhabditidae; genus Heterorhabditis; species Heterorhabditis indica. Next base: position 186,374 of record JAJAVP010000209.1, read on the forward strand.
ATCTAAGTGCTGTAGGTCATTCATCAGATGTGGAGTGTTCTCATGATCGGAGCCGTAGTCTACTCGAGGAAAAATGTATTTTTACTTTTCGTTGTTTAAATGTATAGTAGGTCTTACAATATTGCTATAGTTACCTTAGAATTTCGGCGTTGGTTTGATCTTGAGTCATATAAATAAAACGCCATTCTTTTTTTTCGTTGTTAATGAAAGTATTAGATTTTTAGCTGATGTTATGTCCCCCATTTCGAAGAAGCTTTCTACACAGCCAGATTTGAAATCGAAACAACAGTTGCGCGAGAGGTTGCTACGAAAGAATCTTATGAATAAGGTGTTTATTGGTTTTAAAATAAGAATTGAGAATATAGATGATTTAAAAGGATGCATATCCAGGAAATTACCCTGGGGTGAAACAGCAAATGTGCATTCAATCATATGAATGGAAATTTGTGGCAATCTAGTGTTTCAAAATTTTGCGGTTTACATACGCTTTATACTTTAGACTATCTTAAAATACGAGAAGTGGAAACATTACATGGATTAATAATATTTTCAGGATTCTAATATGCGTCGAAATGGATTTATGGGAAATCCATTATTTACATCTAACCTTAGTCCTATTGCTCGTAAACCTCCATCAAGAAATGGTTTCGACAATCAACCTGTGGTAAAAATTAATGTTAAATAGAAATAGAAATACAAGGGAGTTTTACAATAAATATTCTTGGTAACGAACAATAGTTTGGAATATAACGTGTTTGAACTGGAATTTATTCTTTAATAATATATAAAACTGATAATATATTGTTTCAGATAACACACAGTAACCAATATCTAAATCCAGGTGGTAGATCAGTAGAAGATTTGTCGGATATTTCAGTCATGTCAGTGATTTAATAACTATAATATAGCTTTAGTATCATCATTTATTTATGTTATTAAAAGCGAACTAAATATTAGTTTATGCATTATATTTATGAGAATGTTTCAAAAACTAAACAAATCTCATTTTTCTATTTATCTTAGTAATGTTTTTTACTCTAATAGTGCTGTGGATGCAAATTTACCGTCTAATCTACCCTCTTCATCAAAAGAATTACTTCGAAGTTCTGACGTGGTTGGTTTTATTAAATTCATATTTATATGTATTGACAAATCTGTGCATCTGTCATCTATCTTTGATATGTAATACCGATATTATTGCAAAGAGCCTTTTTAAAATTATTATGTAAAATCTATTAAAATGCAATATTTCTCTAAGTAGTGTATACATCATTGATAAACTATGTTTTCGTTATGTAACCAAAAAAAATTGAATTCTTATCAATCTAGAGTTACAGTAGAACAGCGTTTTTTATTTTAACTGTATTATACGGTTTTTTAACAGGTGTATTGTATTGAAGTCTATAAGTGAGATGTGTTTTTTACTGGAAAATTTTTCTATAATTTATTTATCTCTTGTGATTTTATCAAATCTAAGCGTGATTTTCTTGAAAGAAATTTTTCTACTTAATATAAATTCTTACCAAAAGTCTTTGGGACATTTGTTCCTTTATCTATAGTTTTCTAGTTATTAGTTGAAAATTAAATGTAGAACCACTATTTCATGAGGAATTTGTTTTTAGGAAATTTACGTAATGAGTAGAAGCATAAAACCAGCAAGATTATCAGTAAAAATAACTAGAGTATTAAATATTACATTTACGTTGTATATCAAGATTTAATAATTGAATCTTGTTATAGGCATCTTTTTAGATCATTTTTCATCGGCTTTTTTGCTCAGTTAATCATATTCACTGTTTTAGAAAAAGATGAACGTGTTTGATGCACTTACTACATCCACTGGAAATCCGCCCAGCACTCAATCCAACGCTACATCTGATTCCTCACTTGTATTGGACACACCTAAGAAGTAGGTATTGTATTTACCACTGGGGTATTCATACTTTAATACTATTCTAAATTTGCTTTCTGCAGCTTAATACGCTTATAATATAGGGCATTTATTACACCTCGCAAATCAGAGATTATTAATATGGATTCTGATGATGCTAATGAACAAGAAATCACCAGCTCTGACAATAGTGAAAGTGATGATGCTGGAAACCGATGTGCTAGGGGGGACGATAGAATTGTTGAAGAATCATCTGAAAAAGAAGGTTTGGAAGAAGAGGTGCGATGTTTAAATTCTAAATGAACCTTAATATATCATTTCCATATTACGACTTATAGGAAATATCCCTTCATGTAGTTTATTTTGTAACCAACGTTCAACAAGTCTATTTCATAATTTTATGTAGAAAGCGATTTTTGTTGAGGAGAATATGATCTTGTAGTTTAAACTATAATTTTTCGATGAAGTGTAGTGCCTAAGTATCTAGAAAACCAAAGCTTTTCTTAGCACTAATTGTTTCAGAGTGAAGCTGGACCTGTAGGTCATGATTTTACTGAGAAACAAGAAATTGAATTTTCTGAAGGAAATTTGAATGAAAGGTTGATTTATTTTTCTACTCCAGTATTTTTAAATCACGATGGTATCAATTTTTAGATCACCATCCACATCACTTATATGTCTTAGTACTAGTAGTGAGGATGATGTTGGTGAATGTGAACAAGAAGTCAATGAATTCATTCCTGTTGAAAGAGAACCCAAATTTACTAATTTGCCATCAATGAAAGAAAATAAAATGTCCGAAATACCTAAATCTGAGAAAACAAATGCCCAGGTATGTGTATGAATACAACAAACCTGTTTGTTTCAAACATTTCATAAACGTATTATTTTGTAAATATTAGGTGGTATAATTTTCATGGGATTAATTTTAAAATTCAATAAACTATATATTAAGAAAATGAATCTTCGAAAGCACTTAAATTACTGGATGGTGCGGAAATACAAGGTGCGCCGGAAGTGCTAATATGGA
>JAJAVP010000209.1:190317-219744 GCA_020740425.3 Heterorhabditis indica
TATATACATAGGGTGCGCTAGAAGTGCTGATATCGATGTCAAGTCGCATAATGATGACAGTATTCGGCATGAAAATTTATCTGGGCATACATAAAATACCAAGCAATAATTTAATCCACTCGGTGTTTAAAGTTTCCTCTTTTTGCGGTCGCACGAGCTTGTTTCCAATGACAGACCATCGGATTCAGATCAAGTGAATTTGGAGGGCCAAATCTCTTTGTTCCAAAAAGCAGAAACTGTTGCCAGTACATCTCAACAGTTGTTTNTAGCGACCAACAGTCTTTCCAGATGTGGTTTTTCAGACCTAAACCGTGACAGATGACGGAAACTACTGCCATCAACGGATGCTCTTTCAGACCTCTGGTGTCCACGTTGAATAAGTTGTCTATTATCTTGGCCATTGTAAGCGGGGTGCACAGTGAAAATCTTTTCATCGGTGAAGAGCACATTCGAGGCGCAGCCCTGCCAAACGACGTTTAGAAGTTTCTTCTCTTTTTCGTAACAGTTGGCTTTTATTTTCTCCGTCAACATGAGTTCGATGGATCTTATATGGGCGGAACTCCAGTTCATGTTTGACGATTCTTCTCATTGATGNCTTCCCCACTGATCTTTTGTTATCTCGAACGATCCTCTTCTTGACAATTTTTCGAATGCGAGAAGTGTTCACGGACCTGGGTCTTCCACTCCTGTGACGGTCCACTACACTGGCCAGTTCCTGGAATCGTTTCACAGTTTGGTTAAGGGCCATTCTCGGGACACCGAGCTTCCTAGCAATAGCAGCCATTTTCTCTTCTTGCTCATGCAGGTAATGCGTAGAGCTTTGGACATCATGCAGCAGTTCAGAAACGAGAATGAAATTCTAAACAGGGTCCAAGGAAGCCTTAAGATTGTGTACATGTAATCGTATTGCTTAACGATGCAGTACATAGCTAATTTAACAGGACTTGAACTTTCTATGAGAAATTTTGGCACATCATCTACATTAGGTGTTATTTACTAGAAATTGCTTTTTATATCCATCCTTTTAATAATTGTTGATTTGCAGCCATCCATTACTCATAAAAAGTATTCATCTGAATCTCTTGAACAGTTAGAAGCAAAACTTATGCAATCTGTAGTAAGTTTTAGTTTATAGATTAAAGAAAGTTACTATATCGTTCCGTTAAAAATTTCATCTGCAGCTACTGGATGTGTATAAGAACATTAAAGTGCATTATAGATCAAGACAAATGATGTAAATATCCACAAATATTGAGAAAGTTAATGTTATATTTCAATTGCTATTGTCAGTAGTACTGCTTTTTAGAAGATGCTGTCAACTATGGGGAAAAATCTTCCAGATGGAGGCGCTCGTTTGCAAATACAAATTAATGACTTACGTAACGCTATCCAAATTAGAAATGAAGAGGTTCAACTTAGTTATTTGTATATTATCTGCTAATAAATGTATAAAATATATCTATTCAGACTCGTAATGCGGAAAATAGTTCTTCAAAATCGCCTGATTCAGAGGTTGAGGTATTGGATACAGCACCAACGAGGCAGACAGGAAATCTATTAACAACTAAGCAGCTACTTACAGAGGACATACCTAACTTTAATCCTGAGATGTACAGTCGTTTACTTGCTAGTTAGTATTTTTTGTTACTATGATATAATAAGAATGGATTTATTTTGGACACAATATTTTATAGTTTCTTATAATTTGTCTATTCATTACTGCTTTCGGCGTAATACAGTAGTTATCTATCGTTAATAATTCCAAATTTAATTAAGCAGTAATGTAAGTTTCTTTTAGACGATAACAAGCGATTGTTTGGAGGTAAAATGACAGATCAGCGAGTCCTGCGAGTTACTGAAGTTACAGACATGGCTTTAAAAGGATTGCATAAGTATGCAGTTACTATATTCGAAATGAATTATAACTAATAAAGCTATCATTTCGTTACTTATTACTTCCATCTTTATATCTCAATTACAAATATATAGGGCATTGACATCAGCCCCTGACGAAAATCAACTGACTGACACACCCAATGGATTGAAGATTGAATTGATGCGCCATCAAAAGCAAGGGCTTACGTGGTTACGGTGGAGAGAGATGCAGTCGCCACCTGGCGGTATTCTCGGTGTGTAATTTTATCATGTATCAAATATAAATGTATTTAGTTTCGCTTTTCGTGATTATCTTTGGTTTAGCTGATGACATGGGTCTGGGTAAAACGTTGTCAATAATATCACTGATTATCGATCAGAAAAACTCAAGATCCACAAGGAAGAGTGAGGAAAAAGATGAGGAAGATAAAAAACGACGTGAGGCTGCTAGAGTTAATGGGTGAGATGCTTAATTATTTACTGTATATTTGAAGTATACATGACATTTTTTTAGTTTGGTACCATCGAACGCCACACTAATAGTTGCTCCCGCTTCACTAATTTATCAATGGGAAGCTGAAATTGAAAGAAGAGTGGAACCAGACAGATTAAGTGTCCTTGTTTTTCACGGGCCAAAAAACAAAAGAGAGAATGATCCTAAAAGGTTAGCCCTCTTTTCACTTTTTATATACAGTATATTTTCACTTGGCAACATTTGATAATATTTTATATTCAAGATTGAGCCGTTTTGATGTGGTAATTACGACATTTAATTTGGTGTCTACGGAGTTAACTGAAAAGATTGGTGATAACAGCGAGGTAGAAAATTAAAGTTTTATACCTCCAAGATTCTGTTTTTTTCATTTGTATATTTAAAATGGGTATACAGTTTATGATATTTTACTGTTTCAGAGTTCTAGCAGCGATGATGTGGATCCATCTAATAACGGCCTTGATTGCTCTTTAGTGACACAACAGAAAAAAAGAAAGAGGGTAAAACAGACATATTTCTCTACCTATATCTTGATTCAGCAAAGCAAAACATTGCAGGTTGCTAAGAATTTTAATTCTGTTCTCGCTCGTATTGCCTGGGACCGTATAGTTTTAGATGAAGCCCATGCAATAAAGAACAAAACAACTGCTGCTTCAAAGGTGTATGATTAAAATTAGCATAAATAGTTGGCTTTGTAACTCATGTTACAACACTCTTGATTATACTGTTCAATGTAATCTTTTAATATTATTGTTTAGGCTGCCTGTCGTCTTGCTGCAACTTCTCGTTGGTGTCTTACTGGGACTCCTATTCATAATAATTTATGGGACTTATTTAGTCTTATTAGGTTGGTAAACCAACGTTTGCTTACTATCATCAATCGTTCAAATATATTGTATACTTTTTAAAAGATTTCTTCGAGTGACTCCATTCAGCGAAGAGAAGCATTGGAAAGAATACATAATGAGTAATTCACGTAAGCATTTTCACGAATTTACTATTATCACCTAGATTCAAAATCTGTATATAATATACATTTATTATTTATTTAAATTTAAAAAACTTCCAGAAAAAGCAGCTGATCGTCTGAACCTTTTAGTTAAAAATATTTTATTGAGACGAACAAAAAATCAAGTGTGCTCAGCTACTCAGAAACCTCTGGTGAGTTCAAATACAACTTATGGGGGAAAAAAGACAATAGATCAATAATGCTTTCTACTGTAGATTGATTTGAAGCGGAAAATCATAAAACAACACGATTTGGTCCTTCAGGAACCTGAATCATCTGCTTATCACATAATGTTTGAAGCGTCTAGGTGGATTTTTGTTGAAATTTTACTATATATATTGACCTAGTATAAATTTTGTTAACTTCATTGCAATTATGTGTTTCCTTATTAATTTTCTATCAGGGCAAAGGTCAAGGCGATGTTATCAGAAAAAGATGCTGATATGCACATTCAACTTTATGGTGTACGGCGCATCAGAAGACGAGGAGACGAGATGAGGAATCCTTTTTTGTGTAAGTCAAGTACCATATTTTTTCTTTATTCATTTTTGTGGCTCCACAAACTTACAGTTGGCCCTCGTACCATCACTTCTGGCGATAAATTCCAACAGATGAGTTGCATGCTGGTAATGCTACTCCGTTTGAGACAAGCATGCGTCCACTTTAATCTCACTAAAGAGGTAAATATAAATTTACAATTCATAAAGCAATTAAACTATATAAATGGCATGTCATCTGTATTTAGGCGGTGGATATGGAAGCATTCGAGTGTATTGGGACCGATGCAACAGATCCTGCAGGATTATTACAGCGTGGTTTAGCAGAGATGAGCCTTGACGAAAGTATACACGATAATATTATGAGCAGTACGCAAGAGATCTTTGAGCAAGGATTTCTTAGTTGCAAAGTTCGTTCTCTACTGAGTACTTAAGAAATTGGTACACTATTTGTTCTGATTTACTTTGATATATTTCCTGTTACCAGTAGTGTCAACTATGTTTCAGATGAAGAAACTCATGGAATTAGTTGAAGAAGTATTAGATGCTGGTGACAAGTGGTAATTTTATATTTGAGAGATATGTTTTTATTCTAAGGTATAAAATTTCACGTCCCAATTAAAAACCCTTTATAACCTATCATTATGGATAAGATTAATAAGGAAATATTTTTGTAGTGTTGTCGTTTCACAGTGGACATCGCTGCTAGATCTAGTAGAGTCTCATCTAAGAAGGCGTACCTCGGTTAAATATACAGTTATTAGTGGAAAAGTCTTGCCGGCAGATAGGTCTGCTTTTTTAATGCATCCGAAATTTTGAAATGCTGACCTTGTATTTTTTTTAGGCAAAACAGAGTGGATAATTTTAACAAAGAAGGCTCAGGTGCGCAAGTATTGTTATTGTCGCTTACAGCTGGCGGCGTTGGATTAAACTTAATTGGCGGTAATCTATAATAATAATATAGTTCTTAAATATTTGACAGATAGTTATACATTTATATGATCAGGGAATCATCTTATAATGACTGACCTCCACTGGAATCCTGCTCTTGAAGCACAAGCTTGTGACAGGATTTATCGAATGGGACAAAAGAAAGATGTTTTTGTGCATAGGTTAGTTTTTATATTTGAATTTATTTTTATAAGAAAAATCCTATGCAAATTCACAATATATATACAATAGTGACGGTTTTTTGTGAATACAACGTCTATGTCAACTTTGTATAGGTCATGACATTTTCGAAAATTTCCTTTTACATTTGTAAGAAAATATACGGAAGAAAAAATATTTCATGGTTCGTTTAGGTTAGTTCTTTCATGCATTGACAGTTGCCTCTTGAAAAGGTTATTGTTTATGACTCTAACGAAAAAATTCTTGATATTGGTTTCTGTTGACATGAGAAGTGGGTTCTGGGTTAATTCTATTTGTAGTTGTTATTGCTTTTGGTTACTTCATTACTTCTAGGATTAGCAAGTAATGGAGATATCTCTAGCATATTTTCCAAAATCGTTATATTCCTTCCCACTGAATATCGATAAAGTATGCAATGTCTTAAATTAGTTTAGTACTAATAATATTCTCTTTTATTAGGACATAGCTGCGGGCAACCAATATAGAGTTAAATTTATGGACAAATATCATTGCTTTTCAACAGAAGAATAATTGAAATCAGAAAATGTTCCAGTATTCTATCTTTCATTTCTATTTATCTCCAGAATGATTGTTCGCTAAACTTAAACAAAATTAGGAGTTTAATATTGTATAAAGTGATCTTGTATTATTAAAATTTGTCGAAAAAAAAAAAGAATCAGCGATAATAAGATTTCAATGTTGCATGTGGCTGATTATGTTATCAAAATGTCAGTCAACACTAATCTTAAATTGAAGTTCTATCTGTGAAATTTTTGTTAGATATTCATTAGTCTATCTTTGCACGAAATGATCGCGTGGTATTCTAGTATACCACTTGTTTAAAATTATCAGCTGTAGGGGTGTAGTAGCTTATTAATCTCTATTGTATATATATGCATTTGGGAGACCAATTCTAAAAAAATATTTTAATTTTTATGGAAAGGAAGTTATAATTATTTTGGAATTATAAACTTGTACTTGTATATGACTAATATTTCTTATAATTGCATAGATTGGTCGCATCTGGTACGATTGAACAGCGTGTTCTTGATCTTCAACAAAAGAAGATGGAATTGGCCGGAAGTGTTTTGGAGGGGTATTATGTTTTTACCAGTTCTTTTTCAATTGTATTTTAATTAATTTGCTTGTTTTATAAGTTCTAGTTTAAGTGCTGCGTCTAAGAAGATGAACAAGTTGACAATGGCTGATCTTAAATTTCTCTTTGATCTTGATCGACCAATAACAAAAAAAGCAGAGTAACCGATATCAATGGTGTGTTTATTTATTTTAAGGAGCACCTTTGAATGACAAATTTATTGAGAATTGAGCTTTTTTGGCTAATCTCTGATTATTCTTTATAAGGCTTATATTAATTTAAAGAAAATGTTAGCAGAGTTGTATATTTGGCTGATTATAGCTTCCAGTGGAACTCAGTTTACCACTTCATCTGGGTCAAGTTAATATGTGGAATTATTGTTCAATTCTACTGTGATCTAGTTATTTGGTATTATTGGGTATATATTCATTTAAGATATCATCGTCACCGGTGTATAAATTTGCGTGTATGAATTAAAAATTAAAAGAGTGCACTTTTCATTATATTTAGCTGTCAAAATGGCCTTATATCATACTTTCTGTTTCAATTTTTGATGTTTTACATTTTTAGATGTGCATTACCAGAATGAAGTTTGTTATTGTTTTCAATTGAAAACTTCATTAATATTTACACTGTGAAGTCATTAATGACCATCAGTACACCTATGGCCGTAATGTGGCATTTCAACTTTCTCAATTAATGTTCCTACAAAATTCATATTCAGGGGGGGGGGGGGGGGGGGTTNGGGTTATGTACTTATAATAAAATTAGAGTAAGTTAACGATTTGTTTAGATTAGTGGATCGGTCAGGGAGAATTGCATATTTTTGAAACAGTTAAATTACGAAAGGTCTCATGCTATCTGCTTCAGGGTGATCTAAGTTTTAGAAGAATGGTGTGGGAATGCCACTGAAATGCTTAAAAATGACGGGAATCACGTAATTTATCGACGGTGAGTGATTATTAACGTGAAGGCTTTATTTTGCGTAATAACTGTTTTCCAAGGGTTAATGTTAAACAATTGAGAAATAACTCGAAATAAGGCCATGTCGTCTAGGCTTTAGGGTAATACTGGCATAAATGGATCTACAAACTATTTGAATTAAAAATTTATCCATTACTTGCTAGATGACGATGCCATATGGTTAAAAGCGGATTTGTATCAAGCCATATGCTGATGCAGTGGTTGGATATCGTTTGTTATATAAGATAATATAAATGGAGCACGCTCATGTGGTATTTTATACCTATGCCGTTTACATGGATAGTGATCGTACAACAAACAATACATGTGCCATTTTAATAGTTTTTTACAAAGCGTCTTCTATTCGGTGGTTTTAAATAAAAATCAATTCAGAACATTCGAAGTATTGAACTATACTAAATAAATATATGGGATTCTTGAATCCGAATCTATTTGGAGGGTGCCAATTTATTAGTACTATAAGATCATATCAAAGAGTGCTCGGTACTCTTCACTGGCTTTACCGCTTTATTAATTTAAAAAGTAAAAGAAAGTTTATCCTTGAATTTTAGATAGCGAAATATGGTTATAACAGCTTAAATTTCGGAAAATACGTTAAGAGTTTGTAGGCATAGATTTATTTCCTAAGAAAGAGAACTCATTGTGACGCCGTAATCGCCAACGGAGGTACGATAGATGATGGTAGCTCATTAGTTGTTTAGTTGTTATAATCTTGGAAAAAATTATGCAGCCATGTTTTTAAAAGTATTATATTTTATAGACTCGTTGCTATTCCCATTAAGGACATTTTGGTATATTAAACGCTCATTTCCTATGAATTAAAACACTTTATCCCACTTTTGTGTTACCAATTTATGGTTAGAGTCATCCTTCAACAATTATATTAGTACCGTATTTAAAAGCTTAATAAACATTCGTGTTGACAACTAATAGGTATTATCGAAGTATACCTGTAGACTGTTTTTGACCAAGATGTAAGTCAGTTGTTTTTGGAAGCAAGAGAGGCAATTACAAAGCGATTATAGCTTACCTCACCAAAAATATACAATTAATTCACAATTTGAAAATTATCATTTATATTAAAACGAGCGTATAAGAACCAAATTTCATTCAATAAATTCCTTTTGGTACTTAATAATGTATAAATTAATTTTAAAGCTCTAGATAAGCGATAAATAATTGTAGTGAAAGAGGATTCTATGAAACGTGCGCCTGTTATAAGATTCTGCCAGCTAGACGATAAGGAATACCCTTCTGTCAAAGGATTCCTTACTGCTCATCACCAGTGATCCAGTACTTATTTGTAAACATTTTGGATATCAGTTGAGTATCGTTAATGCGAGTGAGCGCGAACATATCATATAATCGCAAATACTCTACTCTATTATGCCTCGAATATAGCCTCACATACAGAATATTTTATGGTATGCGCTTAATTACAACGAAGGTCAACCACCTACGTCTTTCGGCACAACCCATTCCCATTCTGTCTTCAACTTTTTCCACTTGAATCTCTCTTGCTCACATCTGGTTAACACTGACAACCGTTATTCCATACGCCCTGCTAAAGTTCCAAACGTCTATCGCTACTTTATAGAGACCCACTAGCTATATCACCATTCCAAAACTCATGTGCCGCTTGTATCCTCTCAACTTTTCCTGACGCATCCCTGAGCATCATTGCTTGTAATCTTTATATTTCCATCGCGGTCAGTCATTTGGAAAATTCGCAATATATTGTAGGCAGAAATTCGAAGGCACATCACACACGCTTTGTGACTAGGATATAATCTAGATTCGTTTTTATTCTCGTGATCTACTTTCTCCTTTTTTCGTTGACTTATTTCACCTCATTGAAATTCCCTACTTGAAATTCTTGACAATTATTCATTGTTTTTATTACCTCAACAATTATCTCTTCGCAGCTTTTAGCAGTTGATTCTAATTTATATTGTTGACTTCAATAAAACTACAAGCAGTGTTATTCATGTTTCTCACAATGTACTTTCATACTTTTATATGGAAGGTAGTGCAGCTTTTTCATTTTATTCATTCTAAATTAAGTTTCTATATTTTATACTGTTTACGGTAGTATAAAAGAGCCATTTTCTATTTATAATTCTACCTTGTTTAATATCAATTATGGAAAATAGCATAGTATTCTCTAACACCAAAAGTCACCGATTCTCTTTGCCGGTGCAGATGCATTCGTTAGTCGTTACTGACATTTACGAATATTTTATACCATGCATTCAAAATATGAGGGTTTTTTTAAAAAAGCTTTTCTATTAAGGTCCGTCCTGTGACAACATCAGCTCTGTAAAATTTATTCAACAAGTTATTTTTGCTATTAAATTCTTATTAGTTGATGAAATTGCTTCTCAAATTATTAATATTATATTACTGGGCATTCTTTGACCTTTTAAAAAGGCATTATTCAAGCATATTAACCTTTAAATCATACAATTAAATTAGAAAAAAAATTGAGTTAATGGATAAAGATATTTACTGCCTATTGCGATCACATCTACTTAGTTAAAATCCCTTGTTGCTAATATATAAACAGCATTAATTAGTCAAATAATTAAAGGTGCGGGATTTTCTATAATTTATAAATAACTAAAATGACTTCAGTCTCTTGCCGACACAAGCATATGAGCGCATTAGTATATTATCTATAAATACATTCAGTTTTTTAAATATGTTTAGGTAGAACTTCCAAACTTCTTTTGTCCCTTTGCTATAATCAAATTCTTTGACCCCTGAATTATCGCTTAGATAGAATATATATTTAGACATGGATTTAGCATTGTCTAAGAACATTATTCAGTTTTCAATAGAAGAAGATATGCATTCTTAGATATCACACAAAGTCGGGTAATGTTCTGAAATAAACAACAACGCTTTAGAAAAACAAAATTCTGATTTATGGATACGAGTTGAGTTTCATCCGTTTTTCTTTTTCGGATAATAGCTGCAAACAAAGTGAAACATTTTAAAAATGGCATTCTAAAGGCGGCTTTATTTAGGTGGATACGTTTTTATTTGCATAAGAGTTTTTATAAATATCAAGAGTTTAACTCTTAAAGTTTCCATGACATTTTCTAGGTGATTTATCTTTTGATCATGCGTCTTGCGTAATTAACCATATATTATAAGTCAACAAAAATGTAGTGCGCATATTTACAGGCCACCGCGAAGATTGGGCAGAAGATAATCTAAAAATAGGTAGGTTAGCGAATGTTGGTCCACGAATACCATGCATTTCACTCCTCTTAATTAATCTTTAAGACAGCACAAAATGTCCTACCGTATCACTGTAAGTTCTATGTTTGGCATTATTCCGTTTTTGACTTATGTATTACATCTCCTCCAGCTATGTTCAGAGAATTTACTGGTGAAAATTTAATCTTTGATATGTTCTATTTTGCACTATGAAATATTTTGAAAGAAACAGGAATTGCACTTATTTAATTGAAGAGTAATGAAGTCAATGTTTTCTTCCTTCCTCAGCTAAAAAATTAACTATCTTGAGTGAGATATATATGGAAACTGGCTTCTAGTCACCATTCACAAGTACAGGTGATATATGTCCATGTAAGTGGATTTCATACATGCAACGGAATTGATGGAAAGAAGTATTGCATATCCTCTATTTATCATGTATTAACTTATTATATTATCTGTTTGATAGGACATATCGTTGGAATAGTTCTTTATGTGAGAATGAAAAAAATATTATGGCATCAAACCATCCACGCTTTGATTAGCTCATTTTACTGGGGCACTTGTTATAGTGTCAGCCCGTATTGAAAAGAGACACGTTCGCAGAATACTTTAACAAAGTGGATTTCTAAAATTTAAGAAGTTTACGTTGATTTACCAAAGCAATCTAAGCCTGATACTTTAAATAACTAAAGTGGATAATGCATTCCAAATATTTTTGCTCTGGAATCTTTACGGGCTTGTTGTTGCAACTAATATGAAATATGAATATTGTTTGCTAATGTATAGTCTACTCTCACTTGTTCATTCCTCTCCATAAATCTATTGAAATAAGAAATTAGCCGCGATCTTTCACAATATTTCAGTGCGAAATAGAGCATATCAAAGATTAAATTTCCACCAGCCCTCGCTAGGGCTCAATTTTCAATTTTATTATTCTAAATAATGATGGAATAACACTTTAGTAGGAAAGTAGCAGTCATTTAGAGAAAATTTTTTTATATTTCTGTTTAGGGTCATATCGTTGTAAGCCTAAGTCCATCAAATCATATTGGGAAGTCTAAATATGTGCTATATTAACAGAAACCAATTGGATAAACGAGTCTTATTTGATCTGTCAAGTCTTACACTATTGAAGAACGTCATGAAAAGCTATAAAAATCATATGTACCATTGATTTATGCATGAGGAACTCGAATGAAATTAATTAGTTTCTTTAGTTACTAAGCGTATTCCAGTCCCAATTTTTTGCTTGGTGTGCGGTGGACCTTCTTGTGTGTAGACTGATAAACATTATATTATATGCAGCGAAAACAATCTGAATAAGGAGCTCTAGTGGGTGGTATAACTATCTTAGAACCACTGTACTTTCAGTAGTGCGTGTCCTTCACATCACCGCATGAGCCCACTTCTCGCTGACTAATCTCTACTTATTTAATGGCTTACAATAATTTCTTATTCTCTTTGCCTACCTTGTCTTTAATGCATCTTAATTCTATCTATTTGTGACATTCACTTCCCAATTTACGATGTGCCTCTTCATTGATCTTTCAACTACATAAATTTCTCTTTACTTACCTAATTAACTCTCTATATAGGAAAAGTCAGTGAAATTCTAAAGAAATTTACCGATCATAGAATTACAATGTATTAAGGAGCAAAATTATGATCTATATGAAATTCTAAGTAAACATTTATGTGCTGCTGATGTCAATCAGACTTTGGTGATTTTATCCAAGCAATTATGATATTCATTGTACTCCACTATTTATTTGTAAAATTGAATTTGAAATTGGAACACTTGTTCAAATTTTTATGTGCGGTGTTTTTGCTAAACAATGACATCTGCATAATGATGAAATAAAGCTATGAATCAAATAAAAAAACCATACAACGAAAAATAAGATGTGATAATTCTATTTATTCTAGTCGTTATTCTATTAAACTATTAAAATCAACCTCTCCTATGCTCCTGAGATGTATGAAAAGTGCCTAAAAGTAGATTTGAATATCATATTTGAATTATAGTTGTATTTCTGATGTCCTGTTTGTCCTATGGCGACAGTTATCATCCATCATAATGCCATATGATGTCAATCTTTTCCACAACTAGATTTCTAAACAAAATGTGCTCTGTAGTTATAATACCCCAGAAATACCACATCTGCAGTTACACTATACCGCGATAATTTGAGTGAACTTTTATTAGTTGAATTAAGTTAGTGTTTTAAAATAAATTCCCATGCAAAGTTATATAAAATTGATTTATTCTTTTTGAACTAGTGAGAAAATTGGAGCTGAATGAACCTTTACTCAAGTAGAGTTATAAAATAAAGTTAATAATAAATATTGTTTTGGGAAGAACGTAGTGGTACAAACATGCATAAGAAATGTTGAGACAAATAATGTGTTTACTATTAAAGGATGATATCACTAAAGTAATTTTATGAACTAGCTAAGACTAATTGCATCTAACGTCAATTCAGCAAAAATTTAGTTAAACACCTTAATTATAATACTTTTATGTAATTAGCATAACCGTGAACACAGAAAATTATGAATTGTTAGGTCTAACAAATAATATTTATCGAGGCTCCAGAAGACCTTCAACTACTCACCTGTTAAATGACACCAATTCCGTATTCCCCTTCAAGCCACATAGACAACCCGGTCAGAATTCGTGAGTCAAATGGTGTACTCCTTGGTTATAAAGTCTAATCTAGCTGTGCCATGATATTATTCTCAAATTGAAATATGAAGTTACCTGCCTGATATCCGACAACTATGCGAAAATATAATGGAATAGACACCAACTAATTTGCCAAAACCAATATGCGGCAAATGACATTAAGCCTACTTAATTTTTTTTCTAACCCCTAGATGAAGGGAGCGCACATATTGTAGAGTATCGGGTCATAATTTCCATATACAGCCGCTCATAAATTTCTACAAATTCTTTAAGACTTGCTGTTAGTGCGCTTAAAAGTTAATATAAAAAATCAATCTCTGACATATCAGAGTTAATTTTTAGAGTTAACTGTTTTTGTCAAGATCATGGCAAAACAAACAGTTTCTAGCTTCTACTTAGCTATTTGCAAAATTCTTTGTTTAACTGAACGCTTATATCGACGAAAAAATTCATTTAATGATTTTAAGTTAGCTAAAACCCCTGAAACGAAGGATTAGATTTACTCATTTTATTTCCTGACTATCAAACCTTGGTACCAGTGTATTCTAAATAAAATATCTAATGAGAGATTAGCCGAAGACATATAATGTTCATTGAAGATAATCAGTTGAAAGCTTCTCTGGAATTGGGAGAAAACGTTTTGCAATTCAATGTGACCTACTCCATCGCATTAAAATATTAGACGTTTTCTCTTTTCTCTTCACACTCTTAACCCTAAGCACGTGAAGTTTTAGTCCGCCATACGGTAGTAAACCATGCTGTTCGGAGCATAATGTGATTTAGTGGATTTGCAACAGCAAAGTTTAATCTAAGTGTGGGAGTTCCTTCTAACACAACCTAAAATCAATGGCATATGGAAGAATTTATTAACTATTCAACGACTGCTTCGTGTTATTCCTCACATTGATGCTTTAATCGAGTCAATAATGCATGTATGCATAAGTATTTGTTTGCTAGCTTTCAAGAATCGTATTAACCATGCCATAATAACTTTATGTGGTCGAGTTCTATTACCTTTATTAAACAGTTTGTGTTGTACCAATTATTTAATTCATAAACTTCATTCAACTTAAACTCATATTTTAGAATGGTACTGATCTACTCAGTTCTTGCTGTTTTGGTCTCTCTCCTCGGGTACGTAGTGTCTCAGGATATTCAACAGTTAAATCCGGTTAGATCTAAAACTTACTAAATATGAGATAGTTATTGGGAAAAGGCGTAACATATACGTTAGAACTGGATTTAATAATTATATTTGCATTATTCAACTTAATTCGCATAAGAAATTTACAACAGAGACAAAATGTTGTGCTACTTATCAGTAGTTCTATAACTGAATTGTCTTTGTCAAAATGTCCATGTTCATGGATACACTAATTGAGTATGACTATTGTATTTATTAATCAGCATTGTAATGTTTTAGAAAAGCACTTTCAAAGTGTTAACTAATGTTTTCTATGAGTTTAAGATCATCATACCGGTTTCTGAAGAATCACGAGATGAGAACAATGTGGATACAGTTCCAACACTCAGGATGCAACCCTATGAACTTTCACTCGAAAGAAAGCGTAGGCAGGCGCTAGAGGGGTAAAACAGTTTTCATGTTTCATCCAGTGTTTTCACTATACAGTCATAGTAGGCTTGTTTTCTTCAGGTTTCGTGAATTCAAGAAGAATTTCGGTCGACACTGCGTTCTTAACGTTGGAAATTGCATTACATCAACACAACAGGAACGAATCCGTAATTACATGATGAATATGGCCTATTTGAACCACAATATCTAATTCAGCATTTGACTTCATCTCTTTGAGTTTCAACATTTCTAATGATATGAGTGGTCTTATTCTACTAACTCTAATATAATGCTTAGTGAATAGTCCGAACTGTGTCGTGCAGATAAATATGTCACCTGTTTCTATTTCTGAAAGCAAGGCATTGAAAGAAAGTGTAGCGGTAAAGAACTGCGGATTAGTTTGCGCTTTTTAGTAGATGGAGAACTATGACGAGCCACTGAGTATTTCACTCAGTAAGAATGTCTCATAAGTCATTCACGTACATCCTAATGAATTGAGGCCTCAGTACTGAAAGATTAATAATATTCTAACAATATTTACTTTATAATCCCATCAAAATTTAGTATTGTTCTTACTCAAATCTTATACAGTTTCAACCTAAATATCGATCATCCAGAAAGATTAGGTTGCATGAGACCTCGACGGTACTTATTTAGTAACTGAAATATTTTAGGAGTGCTTATTTCCTATCCTTTGAATTCTTTCAAGTTAAGATTTAATAGTAATGGACAAATTACGCATAGGTAAACAGAGAAAAGGAAATAAACAAAATAATAATCAAAGCAATATAAAATGTGAGATATGAAGAAAAATAATCGGAGAGCTGGGAAATATACGGGTGAAGCAGATATACATTAGTGAACATTCATTTGGAATGCTGCTAATCCCAATAGTATATCCGTCAGGTGGTCTATATCATGCCAAATATAAGTTATTAATATATTTGGGTTTCAAATGTCATTCCTGATATTGAAATTAACCTTGCCATAGTTACTCTTAAAGTTGTGAAGGTAAATTTTCAGATAGGCTTAAGTCTAAAATACTGCTATAACAAATTCCGGCGCCAGAGCTTTTTCAAGTTCGAACGAAATATTTTCTTATTTTACATAGATTTCATATAAAAATTATTATTTGTATATAAATGTGATTATTCATGCATTCTATGTTCTTTACATAATCTATAGTTTTTTAGTCTATATATCACTTTACTGTAGACAATTATAACGACACTATTGATATGGCCAACGAACCAACAATAGATATAGAAAGAGAGATTACCCGCTATTTCCAAGCCGACAGATCTCTAGAAATACTAGCATTGTTGCCGGTGTTGCAAATGTGAAACAAACAATTGTTTCGGCAACTGTTGTCAACTCTAAAGGCCATTACGGATAATCTGTTAAAAAAAATAAGATAGTGCCAGTTCGGCAGCAAAATTCCTAGATTTAATACTTCTAATGATATTAGATATGGCTATTAAATATGATATCTTACAATCAAAGTTAGTACTCTACTTTATTTTTAAAGAATTACCTTAAAATGCTATAGATTATTTGGCCCAGATTACACTTTCGACGTCTTCTGGTCAGGTAGTTAAAAGATTTTGCAGCGAACCTAAAACAATGGTATCACAAAAGAACAACGTGACAAGTCCTAAATATTACAACAAACTATCGTATGGCATCATACAGTAACTGAACGCGTGTTGTCCTTTTAATTAACCACAGGAATAACTCAACAATATATCCGGAACTTTTAAAGATAGAGCTGAACTTATTTAAGTGTGTAGTTCAGGTTATGAACTAATATCGTCCTTTAATATGCTATCAATTTAATTAAAGCTAGCTGGCATAGGCTTACTGCACTACTGCAGTGTTCTTTGTTAATTTAAAGACTGATTGAATGAGAAGAGTGCTTTAAGAAGGCTTTAAGAATTTAAAATTCGTCCAGCACTTATGAATGTAGGCATCAAGAACTAGAATGGTATCCCCCAGAAAATTATAATGTAGGCATACAAACATCTGTTATTTCCGTCCCAGTAGTCGTGGGTAGTCCAAAAGCTGGTTAGCGAATTGAAAAGTAAGCGTGTTCGGCTGCAACTCTGCATTTTCGACGCTCTAATTGCTCTCTTGAGGGAACCTGCTCTAAGCACTTCAAGATTCGTTACCTAACTTGACATCAATCATAGTACAAATTATTTTAAAAGTTAAAAGTTATTTATTCATCATAATTTCTTTTCAACAGTTCAATTTAAATAAATCTATTTACCTTCCGTATTGTACTCTGTTAATTTTTATATGAGAGAAAATACCCTCAAAGACATTGCAAAAATCCTTTTTATGCGAAACTACCTTTATGTGCCTCTCATACACAAAGACTGAATTCACCATAGGTAATAAAAGTAAGTCCCTGCCTTAGACATTAGTCTGTCTGCTCATATTTTATTCCTAATTGGCGCTCAGAATGAGGAGAGGATACCGGCTCCGCTAAGGTCAAGTTTGGACTGGATTTGGGTAATCTTTACCGCACCTCGCAAAGCCTGATCCTAGACTATTACGCTATGGAGATCTTACCTTTATCTTCTAGTAAGACTACTTCAATCAGAAATAAGTAACATTGACCACTATAGTGTTATCTACTCGTTAAGCATTATGAAACTTAATACAGGTTTTGTTCTTAGTAGATATTACAATCTACATTTTATACATATAAGCAATTAAAATACTCTATTAATAGGAAAATAATGCTTTGTGAGTGACTTATTTTCTACTCTTCTTTCTCGTCCGGTGAACTCTGCAGCGTCGAATTAGTTATAATTAATCTGTGCTTGTTACTGAGTAAAGCGTAGTAGTGCTTAGCCATGGTAAACTCATAGCTACGATTGGAATAAGTTTTCCATTCATATCTTGCTTAATGTGTTTTCTTGACGATATGCTTCTTCCCATCTCCATAGAACCTGTCCTGTTGAAGTAGGCAAGGCATTCTTTCTGACAATGCAACCAATCTATGTAGCAATTATACTGCATTCATAATTATCCTTTCAGCTACATGTGACTTTTAGAATTTTCTCCTACAGTCTTTATTTGTGAATATACACCTTTCAACTTTAAGTTTAGTTTCCGGAATCAATATTTGTTAGCTTCAACAAAAATTTTAATGGAGCAATAACAATTGTTATGTAAGGGTTGCCCACTTGACATCGATGGCACTCTAACTTTATCAGTTTCAGGGAATTCTTAATTCCTACAAACCAGTGGAACTCGTTTAGTGGTACTAACGTTTTATTTGCATATTCGTTGCTACACAGAACGATATATGATGCGTGACTGAGAAAGCAGAAGATTCCGGATATATTTCGAGTTAAGGACATTAGAATAATCTGACACTGGCGGTAAGACCTATATCTACAATTTTCTGTGAAGTAAGTTGCCTTCTCCTTCATTCTTTGAGCATTAGTTTATTTTCTCTATGTTATAGCGTATTTCAAAACTTTCATTAAATACAGAAACCGACGAGTGGCTGAGAATTACTTCGATCTTATCTTTATGATTCTTCATATAGATCAAGTACCAAAATAATTCCTCATTATACAAAATCTGAAGAACCAATAATGTATCCGTTACTGTATCTGACAATGTATATTCTCACTGGTGAGTTTTGGTGTTTCAGTCATTACGTTCCGATGACAATATGATTTTAGATGAAATAAGATTTTCGTTTTTTAATATTTCTACAATAGAACATGCGATCCACAGTTTTATAATTCTAAGGTCCACAAACTAAGAGGAAAACCTGTATAGGATATGAAAGACAATAATGCAGAGCTAGACCGCAATGCTGAATAGAGTAGATATTAGTAGAAGCAAAATCCTTGGTCTACATAGGTAATTCTATCTATAAATATATGATTATCCAAGGGGAACAATTTTTCAATAGAAAATCACAGTTTTTGAAACCTTAAACATGACTTAAATAATTCATTATTTATTCTCATGAAGGTATACCAATCCCTTGTTTTCACCACGTAAGACTAGTTTTGCTTATTTTGACTTCGTCGTTTAAAATGAGGGTCTTAATCAATAGCTTTGAGTAATCAGTTCCATCGTAAATGTATATCGATAGACATTGTGACAAAAAATTTTCAATGATACACATTTCTGTATATAAGTGATGACCAACTAAGTATCAAAAATACATTGTAACGAAATACTAGCCTAAGCCAGTTTTCTGTTGATTGTTTGTCTGAATATTCCGCTTTGTATGAGTTACATTGTTCTCATCCCATTTAATTCTCTCAGTTAATTCCCTACGAGTCTGCACGAGGCGGCATTACTCCATCTACAGTAATGCAATTTTTCAACGCGTGGAACTGCCAACGGCAGATAAATGCGTCGAGAGATGTATTGAAAATCTGGAATACTGCAAAGCAGTTGTCTTCGTGGAAATGAAGATGAAGGTGAATGATAAGATCTAAACTTTTAGTGTAATTTTTAACTAACAATTGTTAAAATTTCCTATTGTTTGTCATCAAAATGTATGCTATAGACCTATCCACTTTGAATTAAAGCATGTTTTGAATACTTAACTTAAACTTTTCACATTCGTAACCTGAAATGTTCAGATAATATTAATAGATCGAGCAGTGAAATAGAATTTTGCAGTTGTAAACAATCTAAATCTCAAGAAAAGTATATACAAAAATATTAAATCATGTTGCTCTCATAAAAGTATGATTGGTTTCCCTTGAGAATCTATCAAAATATTTTAGGAATAAAATAGTGTAACATAGAAACCTGCAGGAAAACATGTATATTTTTGTTATGATTCGACAATTTTCGGTCGTTCGGAAAAAGGTAATTTCGCTAGAACATTTGAGCGAAAATAATATTTCATTAAGATTTCAATTTCCAATCGCTTGAAAATAAACTAGCTTGACCTATTATAAATTGAAAATCATACTTTAGATATCCTACTTTTGGCTAAGTTTATAAGCTAATATTATTTGGGATATAAAATGTCTCCTCATGCAGTTTTCAGCTTAACCTTTAATAAAATTAGGCTTGATTAGTGACAAGCGGTAACTTTAAACTACGTCCACTTCAGCCCCTCGGTTTCTGTATAATCCACACCGTGAATAGCGAGAAGAACGCTTCAGCCTTTCACCCGGATGCTTCCATTGATCCGGTTAGCAATCTATTAAAACATGATTAGACTCAAGTTCTAAGTGTGGTGAGAATTAAAGTAATGGCAGTAGTAATTTGAAGTTTTGTGAAAATGAATAGCTTTATTCATAAACTTTCAGAATTTGCATAATTATTTTTTAGAACTTACGAAAGTGCCACTTTTCTGTATAATATCTATTTAAATAATTTTTTTCGTCTAGCCTCTTGCTCCCAGCGTTCAACTAATTAACAGATTTCTAGGTATCCTCAGTACATGAAATTTTGGATACTTGCTCACATTTTGCAACGTCTGAAATGAGTCACAAGATATCAAAGGCACACCGGAAACGTCTCGAAGATAGTCTAGAAAAAGGTAAGAATAAGGACTACATTGATGTTACTATTGATTATCAATCTATAAGTATATTGATTAGATCATTTGACTGATTTAAAAAGTGTTTTCAGCCAAACACAAGACGTATAAGGACTTAATTAATTAATAATTAAATGCATATAGTGGAAGCTGCAGATACAAAACACTAGGGCAGAAGATTAGTTTTATCGTAAACGAAGAAAGCTCTCATATTTTTAGTAATTCTTATATTAAGCTTTTCACTGGTCATTGTACATTCCAGTGCAAAACAAATAACCTCGGAAAGTATATTATGTGAAGTTATGTTTAGAAGGAATTGAAATAAATTAGAGAGGAAATTTATTTATAGACCAGGCAAAGCAAAAACCATGGCAGTTAGATGCCTTCTTGCCAGATGGGGAGCGGATAACGATGGACGACGCCATGAAGATAGAGTTGCAAGAGCGATACGCGGTAGGCTTTTATCGCAATATACGATGACAATTTTCGAAACAGTCATGTCACTGGTTTTTATTTGTACCGTTAGTTTCCTAAGTTAAAATAAGATTTTCACAATATTTTAAACAATATTTGTCTTCCATCTAAATTTTCTAAAATGGTATTTCGAAGAAGAATTTTTATAATTACGTATCCTATAGACTATGAAGCCGATTGATGGTGATGAGGATCCTAAGAATCCATTTGACAATGAAAAGGATGACTCAAAGAAAACGAAATCATTATTAGGAGGTAAAGATTTCTCTGACTTTTTTGATTTTCCATAAGTTATTTTTACCTTGTTAATTCAGTTTTAATATTTTTGAGGTCCTAGAGCTATCCGTCCTGTCATGGTCTTACATCAAGGGAACCCAATAAATCTACCATTTATAGAATGTAAAGGTAAGTTACATATGTACGATATTAAGTAGATCTCTCACTTCTAAAATATGCATTTTATTGTATGCAAAAACCACTTTTAGACATGTACTATATTTGATTTTATTATTTTAATGAAAGAAATCCAAAGAGAAAAAATTTTCAACAGATAGGGAAAAGAAACCTCTTTGATATAGTCATACTTAATTATAGTTTAAAGACTTCCTATAATCCCAATATGCAAGTCTGTAATTACAACAGTAAGCAAATAAAAGTTAATTATTCTTAGAAGAAAGTTAATTGAATGGCATACAATTATTAAGACCTTTGACTTATTTTAGATTATTTCATAGTAAAGAATAATTTATGCATATTTGTAATATAAATTTGATATAAACAGATAAGATATTAGCGTTAACCACGACTTAAACAATTATTTTGAGGTACGAATAATTATTTCCAAAAGTGATATGCGCTATCATAATCTCTTTTCTTTCATGTCTTAAATAAATGATGATCAAAAATTCTAATTTAAAAGGTGAATTATTTTTTTGAAGAAAAATAGCTATTTATTATTCCAGTTGGTGTACCTTGTATTTCTCGGATGGCTTTCTCAGATGCATCTCCATGTCCTGCTAGGCAAGGAGATCCATGCGCACCAAAGCCACCATGTGTTAGTATTGCTGTTAAGCTTTTATAATGATTTTATTAATTCTACTCTAGCATTTTCTTAATTCATGTTTTAAAAGTTTTATGGTGTTTTCATATTTTCATTCATTTAAATCCAATTCACCCTAATACGTCGTTATCAGATGTCCGCAGGTTGTTATCACGTAGATGCCCCTGTGCAGACTTTTTCTTCCGAGTGGATGGAATGGTCTGCGTGCTCGGTATCATGTGGCATGGGTACCAGAAAAAGACAATGTTTAGGTCAATTAAAAGCACTTTTTGTCACATACTAGAAAAATAATATTAAACTGACAAATAAATATAATTGCTATTTAAATTACTATGACTTTCAGGAATGAATTGCGTCGGAACTACTACAGTTACTTGTTCTATGCCACCGTGTACCGAATGGACTACCTGGTCACCTTGGACACTATGTTCTGCTTCTTGTGGGATCGGTGAACGACAGAGGAGTAGAATTTGTCAGAATAGTCGTAGAGACTGTGAAGGAGCAAGTATGGTTAGATAGATTGATAATCTATCTACATTTCACAAATTCTACTCTCCTATTTTAAATCAAAAATCAGTTAGAGAACGTCATTGTTTCGTTTTTGAATATCCTTTAGGCAGTCGAATCTTGTTCTTTGACATTATGCCCAAACTGGTCAAACTGGGGACCATGGGAAGAATGCCCAGTAACCTGTGGAATCTCTAGAGAAAAAAGAATGCGAAAGTGTGAGGTATGTAGAGTGTGTAGATACGATATATTGCTAGGATTAATTTTATTCCTTAGTTTCAGAGTGGTTTATTTTGTCCTGGTCCTTCATTTGAAGAACGAATGTGCGATCGTGGACCATGTCCTCATTGGACTGATTGGACATCTTGGTCGGAATGTACAAAAACTTGTGCAACAGGAGAAACAGTGGGCCACTCAATATTACTCTAGAATAATCCTATTTGGTTCAAAAGAATTTTTGTTAAGAATACTTAACCAACAGTTTGAAGATCTTCTGAAAAATTCTAGGTGAGAACTCGTGAATGTATCAATGGAATAGGATGCGCTGGAGGTTCCGAGGAGAGGCTACTTTGTAACCAGCAGGTGGTAGGCTTAGGCTTAAGACGCATTTATTTTACGTGTTGTATGCAAGGTGCAACATAGCAATATCTATTAAATTATAAATACAAAACAGATTATAAATGGGTTATGAATTCTTAGTCAAAAATGGCATTATTTCAAAATTTGTAACTTTAAGAATATGCATTCCATTATTTTTTCCTTTTTTCTCGATTTATAATATAAGATATTAGATTAACGATTCTTCTTCCCAATTTCCGTTACTGGAATCTGCTACCATTCATTGTTACTATACGACTGGAAAGTTTCTACTTTCTACAATTAACGTTTTCTAAATATTCTCAACAAAGTTTAAGACTTATATTCTATGTTTATGCAACTGTTCTTAAATAAGAAGAAGAATTTGCTTAGATAAGTGTTATATTTGCTTAAGGAGTGTCCCCAATGGGCTCAGTGGACAGCTTGGACGGTATGCGATAATACATGTGGTGAAGAGAACTACAGACTGAGAAACAGGTTTGAGAAAGAGAAGAATAGATATTTTCTTGTCTACAGAAAAAATTATAAGCACAACAATATAGATTTTTAAACAAATATAGTTTCTTTTTTAACCACTGAAACATTAGAGTTTGCTTGTATCACGGGCTACCATTTGCTGGCTGTGAAGGATCGGCTCAAGATCAAATGATTTGTCCAGCTAAAGAATGTGCAGAGTGGTCGGAGTGGAATGAATGGACCGATTGTAGTGTAACATGTGGACAAGGAAATCAGTCGAGGTTAGAAAATCTGCAACAGTATCTTGTAAGAGTGCCTTGGTTATAAAAATTTTAAAAATTAAGAGATAGATTTTTAGAACTCGTAAATGTCAAGGCGGCAATGATTGTTCCGGTTCAGATAGAGAACTTCGGTTTTGTCAGATTACAAGTTGTCCCTATTGGGGAGATTGGGGAAAATGGGGTGGTTGTTCTGTCAGCTGCGGATTAGGAGTATGTGAAAGAAGAAGGCGGTGAGTTTATTATATTATCTAAGTATTTGAATTTAAGGTGTGTGTAGTTTCATCAGAAAATTTCATAAATAACTTCATTAATTTTTTAACTAAACTAATTTGTAATTATTTACAGTTATCCTCTCAATTTTTTTGATTTTTTAAAATACATTGATGAATTTTGGAAACGATTATCCTAACGGATATTTTGATGTTTATTAGAAGGGGATATAATCTCTAATTGAAATTTGTACTTTCAATATCAACTACGTACTTATTTATATAGCTTATAACGCCCCTACATTTTTCAGATGCATCATTGACGAAATCTTGAATATTCCAAATCAGGAAGAATTTGATGAATCTTCAGCAGAATTTGAATCTGGTGCGAGAAAATCAAGGATATCTTTTGCTAGATTTATAGATGCATACTCTAACTTTTTTGCAAAATGATTTATTTACTTGACTTGAATACCAACATGTAATTATTTAGATGATGCTAAAAGTGCTTTAATTGCTAGATCAAAACATATCCGAACAGGATTAAGAAACCAATCAAAAGAGGTTTGTAACAAACTTAATTAAAGAAAAAAATCAACGTTATTGAAATATAGAAAAGTATATAAATAGTGTACAAAATGGAAAAATATAGATATTTTTTTAGGTAAATATTCGACGGGCTCCACTTAAAGCTTTTACTGAGAACACGGGTGTTTGTGATGGAGCTGATGTTGATAGAAAAACTTGCGATGCAGGTCATTATTTGGTCTCTAAATATCTGACGTTCTCTGTCTTGAGAAGATTTTAATTGATGAACTGTTTAAAATACTAAAATAATTACCGAACATTAGGTACATAGCTATTAGAAATCAAGCATACAGTATTTCGACGAATTTTTGGAAGAATCTTTCAGTAGAACTCTCTGAATTTTCCCAAAAGATATGCTAAAAGATGACGAACTATGGAACTAAAAGGAATGAACATTTGTAATGAGTATAAGCATTCTTATAACTGGTGTACGGTGTTAACTATATTTATATAAAGTAAATTCAAGGCCCTTGCTGTGTGTGGGATAATTGGACCGAATGGTCGCCATGTATTGGATGTGGAACAAAAGGAATATCTAAGAGAAATAGGCAGTGTCAAGTGGATGGCTCTAGTGCGGTATTTCCTTCTGTACTGTTCCAGGTAGAGGCATTAATGAATGTGGGATAAAATTATGTCTATGTATTCAAGTTAGTTTTTTAGCAGATGGAAGTGAATAATGCGAGATTAATGTTGGATCTTTGTATTCATAATGGATCATAGTTCTATTTAGAAACTTAAAATAATTTAGTTATTTTATAAAGACATACCAATTAGGAAGACCCAATGAAAGCCATCAGTGGATCGAGCTCATTGAAAACGACGATGCAAAATTATGGCACAACGAAATTCTCTATGGGAGGTGAAATAATTGATTTTCTTTATGGCTTATGACAGCAGTGGGTAAATGAGCTTTTGGAAAGATATGTGCCATATATTTTAGTGAAGAATTTTTGAAAAAATTATTCCTTTTAAGTCATGCATTCTAATTTTAATTTGGTATATAGTGAAGAGAAAATACTAACAGTATTGATTAGACAAAAAAAATTTTTATTTTAAATTAGCTGCAGCACATTTCATTTACTTTACTCTTCATTTATTGTTATAATTTAGAACCCATTCTTTAAAATCTTACATGGTATTTTGCCTAACTTTCGGTTAGATATTTCCTTCAAAAATATAGGAAAATGATTTGTTGATCATCTAAAAATCTAAGGGCCCGAGGTGTCTACAGAGTATTACATAGTAGTTGTGCCTAAGTTTTTCATCTTGATGGTTTGAATAGATTTTCATTTTAATGGAGGGTTTTGAAAAACAAGGAACAGTTTTTTTCTACACGAACTTTCGGCGATGAAAGCTTAATAGTAGGCTTAATAGCATTTATCTCGAATTTGTTTTCGTTCTCACTAAAATGAACAACATAAACTATTATTCTTGAAAACCGACTACTTTTAATTACAATTATTTTGCTCAGAAAGCTTCATATTTCAACAAGACAGCAATGTCACTCATGTGAGTTGTGGCAGAAATGATTGGTTCCAGTGCAGAAACATAGACTTTATGGACTAGTTGTTTCGGGTGTCTTTGGGAAATACTAGTCCGTAAAGTTTAATAAGCAGTCCTTCTCCATTGAGGACCCGATAAAGATATTTCGAGAAGAGTGAAACTAGGTCATACTTAGAAATCATCGATGAGTATGAGAGAACACATTTTTTGGATGATTAATAAATGGGTAGTTCAGCTTAGTCTATTAGTTATTTTGCCTTTGTGGCATTTCTTCCAACTCATAGTAACATTATAGAACAGTTTATAGGCGGCTTAGTGGAATGAACGTTGAAACACCCAAAGGTGCTTTAAGTAACATAACACCTGTTTTTACATATTATATATGAGATATATCTATTTAATTTCACTTAAAGTTTTATATTAGAACTTTTGACACCTGTATACTAAATGCCGTGGATAAGTAGCAGCAAATATAGAAAGTTTATAGGCAACTAACATATACTATATAAGTTTCTAATCACATTTCACTAAATTTTATGGTGATATAAATGAATATTTCTCATCTTTTTACAGTTTATTTTTCATAGACTCGACATATTCACATCTGTCTCCAATTATTCCTATTAATCATAGAACAAAGAGACACTATGTTGGATTACAGTTGGACAGTAAGTTAATTAAGATACACTACTTAAGAAACATAAAGAATGACAGAATAATAGGCCCTACATGTCACTGTCCGGGTAATTCGGTGGAGACTCGACCATGCCCAAATTTGATACCGTGCTCAGATCCATTGCAATTGTGTCAGTGGAGTAACTGGGGGGAGTGGTGTGGATGCACAAGATGTAGAGTAAGTACATAGATGTTTACCATATTCTCTCTTACTGTAGTCACAAACATTTAGATTTATAATGATGAAGCATGGAACTTAGATACTTCACATTTAAAGGATTTTGCTTCATGCTTGTGGATTATAAATCATAGTAAGTAAAAGAGCTTGTAAATTTAAATAACAAGGAATTTCTAATAAAGATATTACTCTAATACCTATTTTGTATTCTAAGCGTCAAATGAGAATAATATTTTAAAAAATGGGTAGCTTAATTTGATGATCTGTTCTATTTAGTAGAATGACATTTTTCTCTCAAGAGATACAGCACAATGGTCTAGTATTTGCATTGCACACAGACTGATTATATTTTATCACACAAGTAATGTTACGTAGTTCTAATAGAAACGGAAGAAATTATATATGCTTGTATAGTAATAAACAAAATATGCCGGTGTAAGAAATGCTTCTGCACCATCCATTAATTGACCAAAATGTTTCCTTTAAATGAGCTTCAAGAAAGCTATGATACAATCAGATATGATTTATTAGTCATTATTTTAAGGCTGGTCGTGAAATCCGTCGTAGGTTTTGTGATTTACAATCTAAAGAATTTGATGCTCCATCTAGAGTTGATCTCACATGCAGATGTGCTGGAACTGATATTGAGGAGCGAACATGCTTATTGGAAGATGTAAGCATAATAATTTTTTAAAATAGTTCTTAATACTTTAGGAATACTCTTTTGTTGTCTTAAAAAATTTTCTCTAGGATTGCTTTCGACAAGAAAAGAATGTATCATCATTACACAATATGGATTACAATACCAGAGGTAATTCATGCAGTGTGACATTTCTTTGAATAAAGTCGTTTATTGATAAAGTGACATATTTATTTTAATTTTAGATATAAGTAAAATCAATATTTATCCAATGTAAAATATATTCCAGATGGTGGGATGAAGCGAAAGGATTCAGGAATCGAGGAGAATTCTGGCGATTACATCCCAATTGACTCTCGTTTAGAAAAGATTGAGGTATTTTTAGAAAATAACACTACCATCTACAGTGACATGGTTCACAACAAGAATAGAAGTATACAAGTCATCTTAAAGAAATGCAAAATTAGTTATTAAGGAGGAGCTAAGTGCAACTAGTATATAAGGACTGTGCATTATAGTTATTGACAAACAGAACTAGTGTACTTAAAGTTTTTGTTTATGAAAAGAAGCTTGCCAGACAGGAAATATTCTAAGACTACGTGGTATACTGTATCAAATTTCCTGCAACCTTCAATTTTTATTGTAGCTCTATCGCGGGAATTCTTCAACATTGGATAGAAAAGATTCTGCCTTGAAAACTACTCCATTCCCATTTTTGGTTAGTAATTATGTTGCTAATATAAGAGAAAATATTATTAAACAATATTTCTAGCAAAACTAGAATTGATTCTGTTATTATTGTAAGGAAAGATATCAACGATTATTTCTTTAAAAAACAATTCTCACCAAATTCAACCGCAAAAATCAGTAATCAGTTTAATAACCTATACAATACTAGGTTTGCCGTTGGTCTAAATGGTCAGAATGGAGCAAATGCCACGAAAATAAACTAAAAGAACGAAATCGATTTTGTATCGGAAGTGATGGTTCATTTTTTAAAACGTATTAATTTTCTATTTCACTTTATTTGTTTCGGTATTGTATTTTTGTATTAATATTATGGTTCACAAAATTCATCTACCAAAGACCAAAGGCACAGAATACTCCGCCAGTAAGAGAACCAAAATTACAGAAGTAAATCCGTGTTTTAGCTCTCGTGAGTAACTGTGAATGCATCGGCCTTTCAACGGAGCAAAAAGCATGCAATGCAAGTGATTCAAAAATAGAGACAACGCTATTAACAACTAGCGAAGAAACAAAGGAAAATTCGGAAGTAGAGTTTAGTGCAGAAGATGATGTTGAAGTAAGAATTATTGCCAAAAATATTCGAATTCGATTAATTAGTATTCGTTAGAAAGAAAATCTATAATTTTTAAATTCTATTTTAATTTGTTTTTCAAACAATTTTGTATGGTTTACTTCAAAGTTAGCGGTTTGTGCCAAATCATAATTTTCCTTTATCAACTCGTTAGAATTATGGAAAGTAAATTCTAAAATAAAATTGTGATTGGATATTCCGAAGTGATTAACAGCATTTATATATATTTAAATTTTAATAGAAAAAAATTATAAATGCTCTTCGTACTCAAGAAGTAATCTCACAAATTGGCCTTGACTAATTTATCATTTTAAATGAAAGTATCTGTTACACACATATCTGTAATAAAATTATATTTAAGATTGCGGCTGGGCTTGATTCTGCATTAAAATCAGAGGATATTGATGAATTTATAAATGAGGAGACTGAAGATGAATTAACATCGAAGGAAACGAAAATTAATGAAGTCGTGAAAAAGGGAAAGGTTGTTTACTTTAAGCTAATTTGAAAATGAACTTGATCTCGACCTATTCAAATACACCGTGTGCCAAAATTTCTCATAGAAAGTTCAAGTCCTGTTAAATTAGCATACATGACGTAGCAATTCGTTATGCTAATGTACATGTGTTANGGAAGACCCAGGTCCGTGAACACTTCTCGCATTCGAAAAATTGTCAAGAAGAGGATCGTTCGAGATAACAAAAGATCAATGGGGAAGCTGGCCTCTGACCTTAATATTTGTCCAGCATCAATGAGAAGAATCGTCAAACATGAACTGGAGTTCCGCCCATATAAGATCCATCGAACTCATGTTGACGGAGAAAATAAAAGCC
>JAJAVP010000209.1:226948-266964 GCA_020740425.3 Heterorhabditis indica
CACTACAAAACATACAATAAATATTATAACCTATGAAAATATGTATATAAACCAACCTGAGATTTCATTCTAAACTCCCGCACATCATCTAAACCAAACATCAATTTAAGTGCCAAAAGAACATATGCCAATACTTTCGTTTCCAATGTGAAGAACACACTAAAACACAAAATATAATAATTACGAAACCTAGAATTGAACTCTTATATATCAACAATGAAATAATTTATATTTATATGAAATATTTCTTTAATGAACATAATACCGTACTAACTCATTGTTCCATTCATTGGAAAAATGTTTAGGCCGCCCAAAGGCTTTTAAAATCGCAGTAGTTTGAAATTTATTAGCCATTGTTTCGTCTTTTAAAAAAAATCCCTTCTTAAAGGGTCCCTAAAATAAAAATTCATTAACAAGGAAGACTTTATTTTTAATGTTGTAATTAAATTAAAAATTATTCTCAGATTTCACCATTTATGCTTTTTACTAAATTAATATAGATCTAATTTTAACCTCTTCAATGCGGCCTTGTCTCCTAATCCCATCTGAATCTTGTGATAATGTAAGTGGAGCAGTATGCTTCAGAACCAAAATGCGTTCCATCAATGATTCTGGCAGATTCAAATGGTATAATATACGAGCAGCAATCTAAATATGCACTTGCTTTAAAACTAGAATATTTAAAAATAAATAAGTAAATAATCTAAAATTTAAATCCTGAAAGAAACCTGTTCGAAGTCTGCTTTCATCTCTAGCGAAGGAAGATTACACAACTGCCATATGAACAGTGAAGTACGGAAAAACTCATAAAGCGGCATATCCTTAAAAAATACATTTATTCCTAATGTCAAAACAATAATACTTATCGTAGAAACACTTGAACTGTTGAAATATAATAAATACACTAGCTTACAAACCAGGTTACTAATGGTGTTTTGAGCTTTTTCACTGCTTATCTGATCATCAATATGATTTCCACGATGGCTTAATGACCGTTGGTACTTTGAAATACAGAATCGGTCTTCACGCATCCATCTAAAGTAAACTTTTAAACACTGAGTTAGTTTATTTCTCTGAAAGAATATTTAAAGAAATGACTTCAGTATTAAAGATTACATATGGTGTTAAAAAACCAAGTCTAGTGAACGTCACCTGATGATATCAGACAATAAAATCCATTTACACCCAAATGTTACAGAAGAAATATGTAAAATAGCTACAAGAGCGTCCATATCAAGATAAATTGATGCAGCCTGAATTTTAAAAAATGGCTTGTTATTGGAAATATATTTGTCGCCATCTTCCAATTGTATGTTTAGTCATTGGACTCTTATTTTTCGAAATCTATATATAATAGCTGCTACCATTTATTTTCTAGCCCATTACGTCAAATATAATTGTAAGTGTATCCACTATCCTTAGAAAAATCATTGACATAGCCATTTTGTCCAGACGATGGCTTTCCTCTCATAATTCTGCACAAAGACTAATGGCAATACTGATTTTTCCAAATGAAAATATAGGGTAAAGCTCAGTACATATTTTAAACCTTTAACGTTATTCGAGAAAAATGTTTTTTTTTCAAATATTTGAGCAGTACTGTACAAAATCGAACATAAACTATTATAAAAATCATCTACTCACATTATTCAAACATTTCTTCGAAATCTTTGTATCAATGATCTTCACCAGTTTTGGAGATTTTGACGGAAACATCTGTTGAATAAAAACGTAATAATTTAATTTAAAAGTTGAAACATGCAAACGATGTTCCTTAGTCCTTTAGATATTAATTATACTTTAATGTTTTGTCCAGTTAAAACCTATCCATAAAAAATAAAACTTAATAATAATAACATATACCTTCCTACTTTCTTCCTCTTCTTCTGATTCCGACGACATTTCAAGATTTTCGTCCAATGTGTTACTCATAAGTAACTCCCAAGCGCAAGCTGATTTCTCTAATTTTTCTGTTCCTCTCGTCTTCCGTCCTAATTTTTTATTCTTTATAGCACAGCTTTTCTCAAAGTCTCTGTAGAAAAATAGTCAATTTATTATTGTCTAATCTATCCTAGAAAATATGTCCAAAACAAATTTACCAGTAAATCCTATTCTTTTTCATATAACACACTTGGGGAAAAAACCACTTACTGTCCTTTATGAATGAGATTTTAAATTAAACTCACAAATTTTGGTTCACTATTAGAGTTCTAAACATATCTTCTAATTCCTCAGTATATTCATAATCTACAAATGCCACACCACAAACAGCTAAATAACGCTGATAAACAGTAAAGCAGTGGTTCTAAAAATGGTGTATAAAATCTTTTAGATGCAAAATATTTACTAAAAAATAATTAACAAATGTTACGTTAAAATAATTCAAATATAAATGTGAATTTTTAAAGATAAAATTTAAACAATCTAATTACCTACCGGAAAGCCATCTGGAAAATCAGCTTCATGTTGTAATGTTGACACACACTTTGCTAACATTTTAGTAAATGAAGTCAAACGAGAACCAATATTTCGCAAATAAAATGGCGCATATTCTTTGCCAGAATGTGCATCGGTCCTTCAATGTTTAAATTGATAAAATAATAGGTTTAGTGTCAAATTTACACATATACTTAAACCAGAAATTAAGTGATACCTCAAAGCTTCATATGTTGGAGCAAAAACCTCTTGATTTGACTGTTTATAAGATATTATATCACCCTAAACGAATTTTATCTGGTTTGAATGACTGGTAAATACATCCTCTTTTCATCTTAAAAATATTAATATCCTCACTTTTTTTCTTTTTCGAGACGTTGGTGTTTCAAGACCTATAGCAACATAATCAATTTCCTTAGATGATTTATCAAGTTCCTCACGAACTTTCTTTGTACGTATTCTAGATTTACTGGCTGCTACTTCATCATCTGCCTCCAATTCGTGAAAGTTCTGAAAACTTCCTATCCCAGTATATACATATAAAGAATTAGCAATAGTCTTCTATTTTCTCAAGTATTACTACAAAGTCAAAACATAAATCAAACTTACAGCAATTTGCGTATTACAAATAATACAATACATGAGACCATCAATAACTGTAGTCTCCTGGGAACTACATACATTGCACGGTTCTAATCTCCCCATTGCCAAACTTGAAAGTAAAATTTCTTTAGCATTAATTAAAAACAGAAATTATATAAAAGTTCAAGACAAAAATCTACTATTTTTTAAACGTTTAAACCAAGCAACATTAAAATACAAAACATCAATAATCTAGTCACAAATTTTACAAATCATTCGCATCTATATGTTGAATTAAAACGTTGTTAAAGGAACAATCTGCAACTTCGCGATGAAAGTAAATACGTTGTACTTGATTCATTATATTTTAAAATTAATGCGGTATACGGTAGGTCTAAGGCATTTAGATGATGTTACGAATGTATAGGATTCTCCCATATTGTTTTTTAAACACTGCCATTAATTTATAAACGGTTATTATACAATACTAATATTTATCTGTGATGAGAGCAGTATCGAAATATTCAATAAGAAACATGGATGAAAACTATGGGTAACAAAATAATTCAAAATCGAGAGTGTGAAAGTTCATATCTATTCGAATCTCTTTGTAGCATTATACAAGCGGAGCTACGGAACGCTGACGCAATATAAACAAAGTTTAATTATGATCCCTGCCTGATCTCAAACATGTTAAGAATTTTTTTTTAAAGAAGAGGAAAAAGAAGATGAGAGACTACTATGGCATATACATTGCGATGGTTTTTAAATACTTCGTATCAAAAGCATTTTAAATCAATCAACCTAGTTTTTTAAATCAAGACTATGGATTTAACTTTTGCAGTGGAAAGATTTTGTGATTTATAAAGAATAATGATTCCAAGATATGCCTTTATTAAAATTAATGTATTTTAAATTATTGCCACCTATATATTGAGGGGGATTTTCTTCGATATAGGAAATTCATTGTAATGTGCTATATAATATTTATGTTTTCAGAATATCAATTAGTAAATTATTTGAGCCTGTATAAACAGTGACTCAAGCGGTTTACCTTAAAGACAAGCCGTAAGAAGTGTGCAAATAGAGAATGTAGGTGAAAAGTATATAAGATTCTATACTGCCGATATTTCATGATAAGAAATCTGGACAAAAGATCATAATGCTTATATTATTTATTTTGTTATTATGCACGTCAAGTGAGTTTAACTTCATTGAATAATTATTTGTAAAAATAATATGGAAAGTATAACCAAAAGAATATGGCTGGATAAATCCAAAACTATTCCTAGATAAAATTATGAAAACAATATATTTAGAATGTTTTTCTTATGTAATCGGTTCTGGAGTGGTACCTAGTGGAAATGGATGCATACTTTGTTTACCGGTAACTCCACCAGTTGTTACCGAACCACAATGGGGAGAATGGGAACAGTTCGGAGCATGCAGGTTTGAGAGACCGTACTTTCCAATATTTCATATTATATGATCTAATCTTTATTTCGTCTAATTCAGTTAGCATATAATTGCTATAGATAGGAATGGGATTCAGTTATAAAAGTCCTCTGTTAGAAATAATGAAATAGGCATAGAGGTAATAATCCTGAAAAACAATTAACAGTACCTTTTACATAAGGTGCAATATACAATAAATAAAGATCGATTGAAAATACGCAGAAAACAGGTGCCTTGTCACGAAATAGATTTATTTTAACTGAAACAAAAAAACATAATTATTTAACTGATTTAAATAATTATTTTCCAAACAGCACAAGTCTTCTTAATTTTTAACTATTCTGAAATAACTTATAATTTGCTTTAAATACTTTATGTTATCAATACCACTTCATAACTACCAAATGTCCTATATTTAGCGCTCATGTTCTTTCTATAAATTTTCTTAGCTATATCATACTTCCTTATTTCAAGTACTAGTATACTGTTAGCCAGCAGAATAAATGAAAGCAATCAGTTAATCATTAAATATGTCCTTTTAAATTACAAATATAAAATTAATTAGGAATCCAAATATGTTGTCTCTATTAAAACCTCTTAAAAAGTATATTTAGAAAGATCATCATTTCTCAATACTTTGGAAACTTTTATGCACCTACTGTCTCTACTTAGCACAATATGAAAAGAATACCAACTAAAAAAATGTTTAAGTTAAATAAAAAAAGTTAAGACTTTCAGTGTAACATGCGGCGGAGGTGTGCAAACTCGACAACGCATCTGCAACAATGGTTGCAGTTCCTGCCAGTGCCCGGGAGAAGCCACCTACACACAGGCTTGTAATACTCAGCCCTGCCCAGTTTACTGTAACGCATGCCAGCAACCATTACCGTGCACAGTATGCAACAATCCGGTAAGCAAAAGTATCATTCACTATTATATATTACAATTAATTTATGAATAATATTATAGCTATTGACGCCTTGTGTTCTATGCTCACAAACCAATGTTACTGTCAAGTTCATTTAAAGTGTCAGAGCATATATTAACTTTGATACTTAATTGGAAATTCCAAAAAGGCAGCGTGTTTTAAAGTTGAAAAACTATTTTTTCATTAAGATTATTTTGAAATATTAGGTAACTCTTCCATCTTCGTGTAAAACATGTGGAAACTCAAAGCCATTCTACAACCCATATTCGGATGCGGTATATGCTAGAAAGAAAAGGCAGTACATTAGGATGTCGGAGAAAAAATGAGTTTGGCGTAACCGATGCGTATGTGGATATAATGATATCATAATAACCAGTATAAATGCAAAATATGTATGTATAGATAGTCACAGAAGACGTGTTATTATATGAGTTGATTCCTTTTATCGCTAATTTCACAATGTAGTGATCAGTGTTACAAATAGTATTGCTTTTAAACAATCTAATAAATCTGTTAATATAGCACATCTTCTGTTTCACATTCCA
Organism: Heterorhabditis indica; assembly: GCA_020740425.3. Lineage (NCBI taxonomy): Eukaryota > Metazoa > Nematoda > Chromadorea > Rhabditida > Heterorhabditidae > Heterorhabditis > Heterorhabditis indica. The sequence goes on from JAJAVP010000209.1 coordinate 232,895, forward strand.
GGACTGGAACATTTTCACTGTGACAGAATAGTTTCAAGATCAGCACCACACAAAATCCTAGTAGTAAAGCAAAATCAAAAGATCAATATCATGCAAATAATATCGCTAGATAAGCAATAAATGGCAGAATAACGTGGAGGTAAAATGTACCGGCGATAAACACGATGAATCCAATGGCATGGTCGCTGTTATACTGGCATTGAGCAATCTTCCATTGGCTTATCTAATCTGGGCGTTCATTCAGTCTCTATTGGCTTATCATATAAAATGATAGAAGAACTGATAATTGTTTCGTCTTTAATATCTTTGGCACTCTTTTAAACCTAGATTTAATTTCCCGCTTTTAAAGAATTGTTTAGTGCATACCTAAATTAATTAATTGCTTTAACAACTAGTGGCAATTTAGTTATGAAGTACTTTAATATTTTATCCGTGCTCTTTATATTATCTTAGATATTGTCTGGCTAAGTTATATTCTTGAAAAGTTCAGCCTGCGTTAGAAATATTTAATAAATGTTGCAATTTTTAATTCTTCGACGTGACACAGAATGTGATTAGTAGTATGGCGATGAAAAAGGGACGTATCTACGTGGTCATTGTGCGGATACAGTTCTGCTAGTATAAATAGGAAGAAATGTACCGCTTTTGATACCAGCGCAATGAAGTCACCAGCAGGATATACAAATTTGATCGCGGAGCACCTGTTTTTGCATGGTGATCTTTTGATTCCAACTGATAGTCAGCGAGTTTGTTCGAAAACACTGATACGGGACGTCATTTAAAGAAAGTATGGTAATATTATATTGATATTCCGCCATAAATCAAGTAATTATCATATAGCTATCCCATGCTCAACTTTTTGTTGCAAATTAAATCGCTTAAGTTTAATTATTCTGATTAGAATAGTTTTCAGAAAACCTTCCAGAAATGACCAATTGCAATTATTTGAGTTTAAGTTGTTGTAAGAACGCAAACGGATTAAATATAAACTAGAAAGTAACGAATGATTATAACTTATCACCAAAACAACTAAGAGACTTGCATTGGGTTATTGAGGTGGCCTAAAGGTTTTATACAAACTTAATATTGCTTAGGAATTGTAGTGATCGCAATTGACTTTATTATTATTTTACTTCGAACTTCCATAAATATTCCTTGCTATCGAAAATAACGTTATGATTTATAAAACGGCAGTTTCAGGTTCAGACATGCACTCACCTATTCGAGATAAGCCTCTTTAAATTAGAACGTCATGAATTGCAAATTGCGTATAATACCATAAACATTTCTTTTAACCTGCATTGTGGTCCTATCTCTTCTTATCATTTAGTCTGCAAAATTCTATCCACGAAGTAAATATAAAGGTTTTCAAAGTAATGTGAAAAGTGGAAACAAGGGATAGAATGGTGTTTTCCTCTTTTAATGTTGAACTTAAATTGAACTTTTATAATCGAACCCGATTATAATATGATTGAAAATGTATAAAAGTAGAATCCATGCGCATTGTAATTCAATGCTCTTTTGATTTCAACTTAACTATCTTCCTTAATATTTCCGAGTTCTATGCGTTAAAGCGAATGCTCTGTCTTATATTACTGTAATTTTGTTTTCCGTACTATTTCATCTTTATTTCTTTTGACTTCTAATATGAATATGATGCTATCGGATGTGTAGAGAAAGCGTTTATTATATTTTAACCTAATTGAGGATTATGACTGATAATGATCTAAATAGTGAAAATGGAATTACCCAAACATGGGCAGAAAAACTGTTCAATATAATTTTGTGCCGGTAAGTTTCTTCTTTTTCTATATAATTCACAAATAGAACATTTAAAATGTATTTAAACATGATTTTACTAGAACTTAGATGAACAGAGTTTTTGTTTACGTGCTTAATGCTTCATGACACTTTTATACTCCATATATGATAAGCAACTATCAGTTGTGGAACCCACCACTTCAGCTATAAGATTACATATAAATTTATAGTTACCTTCATATTTAATTCAGCATTAGGTTTAGTGCCCAGTTGTGTTGTGCATTTCAGTATAAATGGTAAAGGAAGAAGCACTAAATTGTTTTATTGACTGAAATCTTAAATTTGTACTGTTTAGAGGAGATCTGGCTAACGAGAAGTTAGAAGCGCGTCCCGTTGCAGTTACCGAACTGGTGATATTATTATCTTTGACTTCGACACGAATTAATATTCAATATATCACAAAATAAATCAATTGCACACCTTTTTGATGGATCTAAATCGTACACATTCCGAATTCCCCATACAAATTAATTTTACTTATTTATCTAGATTGTCTTTGCATAATATTTCTTCCATTTATAGTTTATTAAAATTATATTTATTCTATTTCTATCCATAAAAAGTAGCGACTGCTTAAAAGCAGAAACCCTTTTTTAAAGATAAGCCTACGAGTACACCTGAAAATGTAATAATTGAGTATTTAATGCCGTTTATGTCATATTAATAAACGGAAAGCCTTCGCACATTACAGTTTCGTTATGGTTCTCGCCTTGATTGTATCTACGTCATCATAGGAGCGATTCTCGCAATTCTTATTGGAGTTGCTGTGCCATTAACATGTGTACTTACTGGTTTCGTCTGTAATATATATTTAAAAGAGAACAAGGTGGAATGTAATTTTGATGTACTCACTTATCATTTGCTTTCTCTCTTTTTCTACATATTTAAATTGTGTAAATTGAGCTTCATTCAGCAAATCGGAAATAATGGACTTTGGGAGCATGCAATGTGGCTTTGTTTTGGATTTGGCCTTGTTGGAGTTTTCCTACTCATAATGTGCTATCTGCAGGTGATGATAAACTTTTATATTTTTATAAAATGCACTTTCTTCTTTCTCTCACTTCTCTATTTACTGCCACGCGAGTTTCTGTACTATTTTATACGAAGCACGAGTAATTCAGTCAACGCTTATTCCCGATTTAGTTATTAAGCTTAAGCTTTTCAGTACTATTTTCTGTATACTGCTAGCAGAAATGTTGTGAAGAACTTGCGGAAGGAATTTATAAAAGCCGTTTTGAAACAAGACGCAACATGGTTTGATCAAAGACATGCTGGTACGATCACCACACAACTCAATGAGTAAGTATGCTGTCACGACTTAAGGTAAAGATTAGGCCCTAGAATCCACGAACTGATTCAAAATATATCACTACATTATTACTCAAGCCATTAAATACTCTACTACCAATAAAATGTTTCAGAAATATTGATAGAATTCAAGATGGAATTGGAGATAAAATAGGGTTAATTGCAAGAGGGGTTTCAATATTTCTATCTAGTGTAATATATTCCCTTATTGTTGAATGGAAGATGACTCTAATAATGATTGGAGTTGGACCAGCGAGTGCAATGACTATGGGACTAATGGCCAAAGTTGGTATCCTAAAACCACTTCGTTTATTTTGAAATATATGAACAAACGGTTTTATTAAGAGTAGAGCTCCTAGATGGTAAGAAGTGTGAACTAAATTCAAATGTACTCTAGTCCATGCCAATTTTATTTTAACATCTCTTCCATCTAATAATTTTATGCTTCCTAATATTTTCACTGGACGACTGTTCAGTTGTCTGCCAACTCCATCAAGCAGCTCATTGAGATATCTGGAGATGCAGGGGCCATTACAGAGGAATCAATAATGAATGTGAAAACTGTAGCTGCTTGTAATGGGCAAGAGCAAATAGTTAAGGTGAGAAGGTTTATTTATGTTGCAATATGTATTTCTCGTATTCGGTTAATAATCCTCAGAAGAAGGACATAAAGCAATCTATTTATTCAATTGTTTTTTAGTTTTCATGTGATTTGGACAATTTTTTCCAGAAATACTCGTTGAAACTTGCTAGTGGACTGAAATGGGCTATTAGGTACAGCTTCATAAATGGCTTCTGTGAGGGTATTATGTATTTTTTACTATATGTATTCTACGCATTGGGTCTAGCGTGAGTTTATAGCAATTTTAAAAGAATTCAATTTATATGTAAATACTAGAATTTAAGAAAACTGAAGTACTTATTCTAAATAAGCAACATTTGTTTAATGAAATTTGGTAACCAAAAATTGGTATAAGAATACTCAGTAAATTGTGATGACAACAAATTATTTTTTTTCTCATACTAAGTTTACTAGACAAAAATCAAATACAGGAAAATATTCAAAATTATTTGCAAAATATTAATTAAAATTAACATAAAGATCGATTGTAGGAAAATGTAATTTTAGATATGGTATCCCTAGTTATTATCACGGAATAATTCCTGATCCTGGAGTTATTTTTATTACCACAACCTGTATATTGATAGGTAAGGGTAAAGTAATAAATGAAAACAAGTATACGATGACCAAAGAATAACTCACTTGCAGTATTTTAAATCCCATGTTCTCCCACACAAAATAAGAAACGTGTCAACATTTTGAAACGCTGAGATAATAGATGTCACGATTGACCTCCCGAAAGGGACATTTTGATTTAAATTAGTTTTTGGAATCAAAATTACGAAAAGAAGTAATACATTCCGTTCATTTAGGATCGTATTTTCTTGGATTACTTGGCCCTCATATGATGGCAATTCTCAAAGCAAGAGTATCTGCTGCAGTAATCTATCAAACAATTGATAGAGTATGCTTTTCTACAGTGGATTTGAGATTATTGTGTAATATACAAATAGAGTGGTAAAGTTAATGAGTTTTTTTAAATTAAATAAACGAATAGGGAACGAAGACTGATTGTCAACCACTTGAAGACGAACAAATGTTGCAATGCAACGGACTGATTGAGTTTCGCGACGTTCACTTTAAATACCCAACAAGGTATGAATAGCAATGGAATTCATGGTTTTAATTTAGTTCTGCTTTTTATTAGAAATAGAGGTTCATTAAAATGAAATTTTTACCAAATTACATCTAGAATAATTACCAATTATAAGAACTAAACTTGAAATAAGACAATACAAATAAATTGTTTAGAGAAACTCCTATTTTGCAAGGCCTAAGCTGGTCTGCATCTCCAGGGGAGACTGTTGCATTTGTTGGCAAAAGTGGATGTGGAAAAAGTACAAGCGTTGGTTCCCATATTTTTAGTTTAAAAGTAAAATAGTACATGAAACAACTAAATGTATGCTAGAGCTTACATATAAATTACAACTCCACAGTGCAACAAAATGCAGATAATTGTATAGAAATTTGAAAGGATTTTTTATACAGATTGGTCTTCTCACACGCTTCTACGAGGCAGATCGAGGATCTATGATGATTGATGGAAAAGAAATACGATCCATTAAATTACGGAACTTAAGAAGGGTAATCCAGTCATATCAAATACCTAATTGATTTTAGCTCTCTACAAATATTATTTTTAGATTTCTTTTATATTAAAGAGTGTTAGTTTTAAATCTTTGGTAGTTTATTTAGATGATTGGAATAGTCCAACAAGAACCATGTTTATTTAACGGGACAATTCGCGAAAATATAATTCTTGGACGAAACATATCAGATGAACAATCAGAGGAAGCGGCAAAAATTGCTAATGCTCATGATTTCATAATGAAGTTGGAAAATGTAAATTACTTCTTATTTGTTTTATTCTAAGAATTACTTTTGGCTTGTTTCATTTTATATCCTACTAATATTTTTAAGGGTTACGACACTATCCTCGGAACCGGCGGTGTGTCCCTTTCGGGAGGTCAAAAACAACGAATTGCCATTGCTCGTGCAGTTGCAACTTCGCCACGTATTTTGCTATTAGATGAAGCAACGAGTGCGCTAGATTCGGAGAATGAGAAAATTGTTCAGGTAAAATGCTACTGTTTAAATATAAATTTCAACCTTTGCGAAATCCTAAAATAGCGCATGCTTAAAATGTTTCTAAGCATAAGTTTTCAGCTAGCGAGATACCCATGTCGTTAGCTTAACAATTAATTTATAAAATACATTAGCAAAAAGTTGTGGTTTACTGTAATGCAAATATATTTTATATAGTCCTCAAATATACTCAGCTAGCTTTGAATAAAGCGTCTCGAGGCAGAACAACCATTGTTATTTCCCACCGACTGAGCACATTACGAGATGTACAACGGATTTATGTCATTGATCAGGGGAAAATCGCTGAAGCTGGTAACTTAGATTTTTATACCAGTTTTAATAATTTTTAACTATTATTATAATTACTTTCCTTAACTCGTATTACAAAATACAGGAACTCACTTTGAACTTATGAAAAAAGGTGGTCTATATAATAATCTTGCAAAAGCTCAAGAGGTTGGAATTGAAACAGAAAGGAAAAGGAAGCTCTCTACCTCTTCTGATCTTACCAGGTAGTCATACATGGCAGAAAATCATATAGAATATTCGTGTATTTTGTACAATTACGCTAAACCATGTTTTAGAAATGTAGATACCTTGAAGCGGTTTGATATGAGAAGAAGTGGTATAGGCAGAAGATCACTTACCTCATCAATAGTGTCAGAACCAATATCGAGACATTATGAGAAGGAAGAAAAATCTTTAAACAAAGTAATACTCATATCTATGCAGAACTATAGCAATTCGAACTTTGAAATATTTTTAGGGGTTCCGTTTGGACAACGGTCTTCTTCGTATTTACCTATCTTCTCTTGGATTTCGTCCTGCAATTTATATCTGCTTCATTTCTAGTATTCTTAGAGGATTGGAGCTACCATTTTGCGCATTTTTCCAAGGAGTGACATTTCAAGCTTTAGATCAGACATCGGTTAGTTTTGTGGTATGAAATTGAAATAAATAGTTTACTATTATTACTTAATGAATTTAGATATTACTTTTACTGTAAAGTGTTATTTACCATTTGTTTTATATTGGCCGGTAAAAATTAATCCGGCAGAAATTAAGGAAACATATTCTCCATTTATGTGGGAAGCAGTGGGCATTTATCTATTTTTATCAGTCTACTGTTGGATATTTTTAACTACATCAGTAAGTTATTAATAACGTACGTTATAAGGATAACGTAATACTCATTAAATCAATGAGTCTAAGGCAACAAGGAAATTCTTCATACAAAAAAAGATGTAAAAATTATTAGATTGGATTCGGGGGTTGGGCAAGTGAAACAGTGACTACCGATTTACGCGTGAAGGTTTTTCGTAATCTCCTGCATCAAAAGGCCTCATTCTTTGACAATCCGAATACAAGCAACGCATCCTGTGTGACTATTATGGCGACACAAGCTCCTGATGTTCAAGCGGTTGAGTTTCATCATTTTATTTTTATATTTTAAAGTGTTTCAAGTCTTTTATCGAATTATTTCCAGTGTTTTGATTATCGGTTTATGTTAATGGTAAACAACATTGTTTCTGTGGTTGTTTGTTTCATCCTGGCCATTGTCTCCAGCTGGACGATTGCTCTAGTTATGGCCGGCTTAGTATTCTTGTTCATCTCATTTACATGGTTCATCTCCGATAAGGTTTCCAAAACAATGGAGACAATAAGCAGGAAAGACACTTCTGCAGAGGTTGGTTGATTTTAACCATTTAATCACTTTTTATATATCTCCTTCTTATAGTTTGCTGTTGAAATATTTGAACAAGCTCGAACTATTCAAGTATTAGCTGTAGAAGACTACTTCGTTAATATTTATGAGAGACTACAAAGTGTCACCAAAAGATCCGAAAATATGGTACATTTTACATATTATTTATGTCAACTTTACAAAAATTCTACTTTCTAAAGTAGATAGGAAGAATGAATTGAGTGTATCCGAACATATTTTTAAATGAAAGGTAATCATGGTAAGAACTTTTGTATTTGACTGATTGGAGAGAGACGGAACAGCTCGAGTTCTCAAAGCAGTATAACGTTTTTTAATTAGGATGACAAAGTGTATGAATAGATTCATGGTAGATCTATATCCTAATTCTGTTCAGATTGGAATCCTCCAGGCAATGCAGTTTGCTATAACACAGTCTTACATATACTTTTCTGATATGCTTACTTATGGGGTCGGAGCCTATTTGATTTATTATGGTCAAATACTGGCTGTAGATGTAATTGTGTGAGTAATTCGCTCAATAATGTTCTATAATTCAAAGAGTTCTTCTTTTCCTCTCAGTTTTTATGATATAAACAGACAAGATTAGTAATTACTATTTACTGGTAAATGTAATGTTTTATTTTATACACTAAAGGGACTTGCTGGTAATCGCTAACTCTTTTTGAAACGAAGTGAAGTTTGAACCAACATAAAAGGAGTTATGAAATATAAAATATAAAACACTAATCTAATTTGTTCAGTGCTGCAACATGTGCAAATTTTGCTGGATGGTCGGTTATCTTCGCATCAGCAACTTTCTCAGATTTCACTAGAGCCAGTTCATCAGCTAAATCTCTATTCACCTTCATGGAAGAAGACTCATCTGTGGGAGAATTGTTTAAAGGAGAAAAGCCGGTAAATTAAAAGATTGCGTTATTTAAGAAATCTCACAATTTATAATTTTATAGCTTTTAAAATCTTATTCAAACCTGTAAATATATACATTCAAATTTTGGCACTAATGATGTAAAGATATTTGATTCTAAAGCTACTCTTGCAAATATATAAGTATATCTTGCGTATTGTTTTTAATGGTGGTTTATAGGATATTATTGGATCCGTAAAAGTTGAGAAAGTTACATTTAGTTATCCATCACGGCCAGACATAAAGGTGATTTCTTTTATGTTATTTTCAGCTAGCTTTAAAATGTTAAAAAACAACACAATTTAAGCTTTGTAGTATCTTTGTTGTAAAATAAATTTATGAAGGTAGCTCGAAATCTCAATCTACAAGCTTACAAAGGAGAGGCCATTGCATTGGTTGGAGCATCGGGATGTGGGAAGAGCACTATTATTCAGCTCCTTGAAAGATTTTACACTCCTAGTAACGGTTTAATAGTGAGTGTATAACTATAAACAGTGGTTTCTGAAAAAGTCGAATCGAAAAGTCTATTTTGATTCAATTCGAGATGGTGAACTTTGAAGAATGACTTGGTAATTCTTACAGAAAAAATCGTTATACAGAAATGCTAATTTTCGTGCAAGTTCGAAAGTGCATATAGTAAACTCAGACTTCGTCATATTTATATATTTTTTAATTTAAGAAAATTGATGACGTTAACATAACTAACATTTCTCTTCATCATCTTCGAAACAATATTGCACTAGTTGGACAAGAGCCCGTCCTATTCAAAGGCCAGTTGATATAAGGACATAAAGTATTGAGAAAAAAACAAGATAAATATTAATTTAACGAAATTTAGAAAATGATAGGAAATATGGAACAGTTCATATTATTTAGGATCAATTCTGGAAAACATTACCCTTGGTTTGGAAGACTCATCTATGGAAGAAGTACGGGAAGCATGTAAACTAGCCAATGCAGCTAACTTTATAGAAGCATTACCATTGGTAAGAACTTTGTTGTTCAAAGAAAGTGTTGTTTTAAAATATTCCAAAAATTTTCTTCAGGGTTACGAAACTAATGTAGGGGAAAAAGGAAAAAATCTTTCTGGTGGTCAAAAGCAACGCGTAGCAATAGCTAGAGCACTTATAAGGAATCCGAAGATAATATTACTAGACGAGGCAACCAGTGCTTTAGATACTGAAAGCGAGAAGGTATTTCTATAATCTATTTACTCTGATGAGTATGATACCATAAAATTGAAAATTTTGAAAATTAAGCTTATAAACCAAGGAAACCGAAGATATTTATATTAAATAAGGCCAAACAAAACTACTAATTGCTCAAAATCAAACTCGTTCAAATTTACTAGTAATGGCATTTTTAATTGTACAAGCTTCCTATGGTTTTATCGTGTTAAGAGTACTTCGAGTAGCTGATTTACTAGAGGAAATAAATGATGGTAGGTCCGTGATGATATCAGAGAGCGGCATGATACTGGTTTTTAAAAATCATATCGCTGTTGGTTATCTTTTCTAGATATTCAAAAAGAACCGGCATTTATTTTCAATTAGAGATATTCGTTCATATCTGACGCCATTCTAACCGAGTAACGGATAGAAGCAAATCGAATGTTTTTCCGCTTACTTTACATTATCATAAACGTTTGTCATATTATGGCAAATTATACACATTATAAATAAATGATTTCAAGTTAAGCAATTTGAAGCGTAAGTCATTGTATGATTCAAACTCAAAATCACTGTGTAAGTGCATTTGTAATTAGATGCATAGGCTTAGGCATATGAACAAGAGAATAAGATTGTGACTATCAGTGCAAAAGAATATAAATTTTTAAATCTGCAGTGCATGAAATCCACAGCTCCATTCAAGTGTTGACCAGATCATGCCTCTCTAGCTGCAGTTGGTACCGTATGTTAGATGCTGTCTGCACTTTCTTTCCCACCTAATCTCGTTTTTGTTGCGTGTAATAAAATACACGTCCACCATACACACACTCGCAGGCAAATATCATTCTCTTTCAATTTTTATCTAGTTTCTATATTCAGATGGTTCAAGCTGCTCTTAACGAAGCAAGTTTGGGAAGAACCTCAATCACAATTGCTCACAGATTGAGTACAATAAGAGGAGCTGATAGGTACTTTGTTTTAAAACATATTATCAGCTTTAGATAAGTAAGAGAGTAAAAATTTGGTCTTATAATCATTATTTAGAATTTATTATATCGAGGATGGTTCCGTTGTTGAATTTGGTAGTCATGAAGAACTGATAGAAGCAGATGGAAAGTACGCCAAGCTGGTTAGGGCACAAATGCTTGTAAATAACGAATAATTGCAATAATTTTGAATTTCACGAGTTATAATAAATACATAAATCATAGTTTTCATTATCATATTCTGAAAAGTTTTAAAAATAATTTCGTATTATAATATATGGGGAGGCCATAGAAAGTGTGGTGTTGTCTACTAGAGAATAATACGTTATACTGTATAATTAGTATTTTTATACAAATTAAGCAGAACCAATGAGAACAAGTATAGGCTAGTATTTGGTATAGAAATCTAAATAAACAACGTAGTCACTAACTGAGCACATTATTTTGATCCTGGAAACCTATTATAAAGCTAATCAATTGGGCTTTAAACTAATAATTGTTGGTGAAAGTTGTGCCTTAGACTATGGTTATCTCAATACAGCCTCTGGTAATTCATCTGCAACCATATCAGCCTCAAGTGTCGTCCTGAGCTGGTCTAGTTTTTGTGGGGTAATCTTGTCTGATCGCTCGACCACTGTTTCCAGAATCGATCGTATTCAATAGCGCATTGGTCCAAATCCACTGCGCTATTGAATACAACGCATTTAACGAATTCGTCTCAATGGATCTCGCTTTTGACCTACTTAAAATGTCACTCTTTTAATTCATTGAATAGATTGTCGGTATTCAGACGAGACTTCACCGACATCTTTGATATTTGTATGGAATCGCTGTTCTTATTCTTCCTTCTTAATATTTTATTTATTATCTAGTTAATTTGCCTAACATTTCTACTCAATCTTCACCTTGAACGTTCATATTATATTTGTCAGCTTCTTTTTCCTCCAGGCGTCCATGAAATCTTGTTCCAGCTTGGGGAACGAGCTTATAGATTGATAGATTTCCATATTTTTGCAATACTTGATCCATCTCTACAAAATTTTCAATGTCGATGTTTTCCTTTTTTTCAGTGGAATGTATTTTACAGAGTACTAACAGAAGTAGTATAAGTGGCTGAAAAAATACTATATAATAAAGACGTAAGAAATAAAATATAAGTATTATAAACAATAGGCGTCAATGTTTTATAATGTCATCTTTATAACGCAATTCGGAGACTTCTCTGAATAACTACCTCGACTCCTATTGCTTTAATCTATAAATAATTAAATTAAAAATAATAAAGTTAGTCTTAATCAAACGGCTAAAACCTTTATAACATTGTTTTTTGTGATTTCCTTAACTAGTTAATTTAGGCTTAACAAGGAAGGAATTTCAGAACAATATACCAAGTTTCCTCTCCGACGGAAACTATACTGGAAAGAAACTGTAGTTTTTACGCGGAACGTAAACACTCATCATGTTCCACCCTCGCTCCCATTTCCGCGATTGGGAACTCTCGTTCGTCGGGAACCAATTGGGCTGCAACGCACTCGTCTGCACATACGCCACTCGTTTTCTAGAAACCACTTACACAGCTCCACTCTGTGATTACACTACGACATGAGTCATGTTGTATCCTAAGAGATATCACCGGCTTTATTCGACGCAACGCTTCATAAATGGCAGGGACGGTGTTTCGGGATCCAGAACAACTTGCGTTGCGCATTGTTGTGATGAGTGTATAAATTTCAGTCTAGACTAACCCATAGGATACATATTAAGTTTTAGTAGTAAATAAGTAGCATAACAGTCCTGTACTAATTATAACGCAATCCTTCCAGTGAAATTACTACACCGTTAAAGATAATTTTTGGATACTAAGATGATGTTGAAAGAGTAGATTCCACCAACACTAATCAAATTTTGTAAATAAATGATTTAAATATACCATTCCTATATGAGGCAAAAAGCTTTAGTACAAATTAATTAATAATCTTGCATGAAAAATTGTATGATTATGGAAATAGTAGTGTCCTACAAATAAATGGGAAAAAATTGCTAGGTCTGAAACAATCAATTATCTAGATCAAAGCTGAATAAACAGAAGGTTACTTGCTCACATCATCAAGGCTACAAAGAATCAGGTTATTTAAAGAAGTTTAAATCTTAGTGAAGGGCTAATGATCCAATAGTCTGCCAATTCGCAAACAGCACCGCCTTCATGGAACCAAACCGCGACCACAGTACTTAATTAGCCGACGACTGTAAACGGTTTACCACGGCAGAGCGCTGCCTAGCCAGTTCGTTCCCACCATTGCGTTTTTGGTCGCTATTAAGCTGTGCCTATCCAGTTTTCAACCGGCACTTTTCAGTTCCGAATCTCATTTCACTGAAGCCCTAGACTAGTGTCTTTTCCTTGCTTTCACAGTTGTAGTTTGCCAGACCTGCGTTATCTTTCCCTCTTCTATTGAGGAGATTTTCAGCCAAATTATACATTTATTTTAACCTATTAATTTTCCCTCAAGTTTTTGCTGTTTGAATCTATAATTTTTCAAGTAGTTACACTGATTTTTTAATTAGTTTTTATTGTGTTACTTGTAATAATTTTCTGGTCTATACGTATTAATCTGATGAAAATCTCATAGTTTACAGTAAAAGGCTACTGAAAAATTGCCATATCTAATATCATACCATTGAATTCTAGCTTCTTATGTCATAATATTATAACGGAAATCAAACGCTACTGCGCCAAAAACACTAGAACTAAGCGTCCTAATTAGATGGTAGATAACCAGTGCTCATCTCACGTTTGGTAACTGCGTCTCCACTGTAACATCTCAATTCAAAACCTATACTTACTTAAGCGTAGCTCTTTAGTGAGCATTCTAATCTACAAAAGCTACAAAATTTTTGTGAAGGTGACACAGTTGTTAAGTCTCCGGATTTTGATTTAAATGCTATAAAGTAAACAATGCAAACTCCTCTTATTTTGAAACTACATATTGTTAACAGTAATAGTGAAAAGGATGATATCTTCCAAATTAATCTAATTATTGTTACAAATTGAAGTAGTTTTCGTTCATTCTCATCTGATACTTGTGATTTTATTTTTCAAATATTATATAACTGAAAGGGAACTAATATTTCCTTTGCAGTGTGGTGTATAGTCATGTGAGCAGTATCTCTTGCTGATCTCTATATATACGTATACTATTTCAAAAATGGTGATGAATTATATTGTTATTCCTATTGTGCAAACGTTATTAAGTCTGAATGTGGATCTAAAATCGCATAAGCGACTCTCTCCCCCAAACGATCGTCACTAAGAGAAAATGAAAAAACAAGGAATACTTGAAACTGTCAGATCATGTAGATATTTATGATGAATGGATATAGGGGAATTGTGCATTTATCACATTAAAAGAAATTGACACAAGAATAATGAGTTCCTTATTTACAGTTAGGGGTAATCAGTGGCCTTTTATCTGTCTACTTTGGATGAGACCGATGGGTTTGAAAGTAAAATACAAAGCCCTTCATATCTAGAGAAGAAATGGATTATTATCTTAGATGCACTAAAAAAATCAAACTATGAACTACTCAAATAGCAATACACAGTGTAATGGTTTGCCTTGATTCTCAGTGACAAACTGTAGAGTATAGCAAAATCTTGTTTAGTTCTCAGTCTACAGTTTTTCGACGTATCTCCGAGAGCCTTAATTGCTGTGAAGCCGGTTAGACATGCGGCAGTGATGGATATATCTCGCTCATCAATTCACGACTCGTCTTTTCGTGATATTAGTCGTATCGACTGATTATTGATTTTTTGTTGACCTCCTATTCTAATTGATCACGACATTTTTGCATCACTAAAAAGGTATTTGTCAAACTGCACTTTAGTATCACTCATTAATACGTGGAAATTTATTTTCCGTGTCATCCCAATATCTGTATGAATTGCAATCGAGAGAAAAACAGATGCATAGTGACTGACAGATCATATAATAAATTCTATATTTTTCATTTCATCTAATTGTTAGCATAATTGTTGACTGTTAGTCTACATGTGACCTACAGCTACTTTTTCTTGGAATCTATCATTAATACATGCAAATGATTAGTTATTTGCAGTTGTTTGAATATAAATGTTCCCCGCTAAATTTAATTGAAGCTGTGTTTTAACATTCATTGTCGTGAGCTAATCACTTGATAATTACATCTATTCAATTTTTAATTCTCCTCATTTTATGCGTACTACCGTTGTATGCCTTACAATTAGTTATTGCTACTAGATGAGAAGGCTTATTACGAATAGTAGTTAAGTCCCTTCGACTTTACCATGACTTGTCAACTTCAGGGAGTTAACCTCAAGCCATGCTCATTCGAATAATTATCGCCTTGAATTGGGCAATACTAGGAAATGCTCAAAGTATAGCAAGTAAGTGATATTCATTTATTCAATGTGAGCAAGAGTGAAGGGCAATAAGCAGAAGCTGGGGACTTATTATAATTAGATCACTTTGGCAGACAGTTTTTTTGCTGAAGCTGGTAGCAACTCAGGGTTCATAACCAAGATCAATCAAAAGGTATTCTTTTTAACATAGTAAATAATTTCCGATACTTCCATGATGTTATGTTATAGAAATTAAAAAGCAAAACATTACAAATCATTACATAATTCCGGCTTACATTCAGGGGTTTGATTTGTTAGCTGACCATTTGGCCGATCGAGTTCGTCGATTTTTGACAGCTGGTGAACTAGGATTCAATCTTAGTGCTCCCATAACCAATGAAGTATGCTTAATAATTTTTGGTCTTGTAATTATTCTGTAAACATTAGTTTGGGACAGATACCAGAAATTCGTGTCCCGTATAAAAATTCTATATAAAACTGGTAACATCTTTCCATGGTAGTACATTATATAAGAAAGTAAGTTAAATGACATTATTATATAGAAATATATACCAAATACGGATGTATTTATTGTTATGTTAAGTGGTTTTACTTTTCTTACCTGATAACAACAGCACCTACATTTATCTAAAGTTGAGCAGCGTGTACCAAATAAATGTTTTAGTTCTTAACCAATTTCCCGTTAGTATAATGGTTTTTCTAACAATCCAACCAGCCTTACTTGTAACATCCATAATGTTATGCTAAGCCTACAAACACTCCGTGAACTAGTTTGCTTACTAGGCTGGAAGCCTACTGACAAAACAACAGGTTTGGTACGTCGCTCCTTGGTGATCAGACCTCATGCGAAAAAGAGCTGGGGAACATATGTTAAAAGGTCATGCATTTAATTTGGTATACAAACACGTAAGAATCAAATGTAATGCAATTTAAGCTCATGCCAAACTGCTTTATTATGTTTCAGGTTCATTTCTCTTTAATATCATCAAAAGTGACTCATTTTGATTCAAAATCGTTTGTATCAAAGATGAATAGTGCTTCTGACAAGGGAATAGTTTGGATGGTGAGTACAAGCTTTTAAAGTCTAGTTCATTAGTAAATAATCTGAGATTAATACATTTTAGAGTTTAGAATTTTTTTGCTATCGTTACTTTTAATGTTTTGTAGCATCTAAAGCTTCATCAAAATCTCTTTGGCCTTTAATATTTTTTTATATATTGCTTAATTTAACTTATAAATATGATTTGATGCTTAAGGGTTCAAATCTCAATGTTACGGTTATGTCTGTATTTCGATTGGATACGCCACAAGGCGAAATTAACGGAAATGTACCACTTTCTTTCGACAGGTGACTGTTCTATTTTGCCATCTCTCTATTCTTTTCCCATCTCGTTTCACACATGATCGTGGCTTATGACGGTTACCATACAACAGAACGAACGTAGAGCTCCTTCTTTGGACTGGTGTGAATTCTGATGGACATTTGAAGACTGATCTTGTCACCTGCAAGGTGAGCATCGTTTTATCTATTCATATAACCATCAAACACTGCCATTCTTTTTATCCGATTTATTATAAATAAAGACACAGTGGCACTATAGATTAAGGAGATGATAGTACATTCTTACGGACTATACTGGGCTAGAAGCCATAAGTCACTTCAAAATAAAAATATTCAACATTTAGGAGCTAATTTGTATTTGGTGTGAGATTTCACATCTCATGAATAGTATTTGTACGTTATTTGGTAAAAACAGACTTAAAATCTATTGATTTTTTTAAATCAATGGCATTATTGTATCTTCTTCCATCACCTTTTTACTACTTTAATATTCTTCACATTTTTAAGTAGTTTTGTCATACTTAGGCATTTTAATGCCTATATACTAATATATGAAAAATTCAAGTATCTCCTTACATTTTAATATCCCTATTCCGAAGTGAGTTTTCGTCTCTGGTGCAGTTAATCATTGTATGTCTATCATGTGATAAAAACGTTAGAGTCAGAGATCAAGACAAATAGAGGAAAAAGGAGAAAAATATTCCTCTATATAGTTTTTTGAGTGATGGGAATCATGGAAAACAATTTTATTTTTATTAGGTGGCTGCCAACAATATTCAGTTACTATTTGGTGCAAGTGATACAGCTTTACTATCCAATTATCTCCCCCACATTAACCATTTCATCAAGGAGAGGATTGAGCAGGTAGCCATTGTCTAGTTCAGTTACACATGCAGAAGCATGACTTGAAAGTTGTTTCTAAAAATGTAATGTGTGCTAAACACTGATGAGGTGTCTCGCAGTTAGTTAATATCAAGGCCTTTTCCGTTACATTTGGCTGCAAAGTAGTACCTAGGAACTTCGAACTTTGATATGGCGTAGTATTCAATTAAAAAGAAACAGCAATGCCGCTCGAAATAAAATGAAGTCTTATTCGCGATAAAAATGTATTATAATAAAGCTCACTTGTAGTAGAAAGAGTATATTTTTTTACTAAGCATGAATAAAGGAGCATTGGTACAAAACACTTTGAATTTGATTGACTTTTGAAATCACGCATTTATAGTCAGTTAATTGATTACGCATGTCTAATATAGAAGTGTGGTACCTTGGATATAGAATTTATTTTGCTGAGATTATTTTATTCTACAGGCAATTTGCCCTACTTTCCATTCTGAACTAGTACCAGTGGTCTCAAACAGATTGATGAACACTCCAATGAGCGCAGCTCTCTTCGATCAGTACTTTCTCAACTACGGTCTGCTTGGGCCGGTTGAATTCAATAATGATGGTGTAACTTTGAAGCATCGTGGAAACGCATTTGGTATTTTGAGACAGGGTAAGCTCAGCTCTAAATCAGTAATTATGTTGATCAGAAGTGAAATTTTTACTTACTGGATAAACTAGAGAATTTAGTAATGACTTACTGTGGAATTAGGCCAAGAACTTATTCTAGAATATTTCCATTGGTCAAATAGAACTATTGCAGGTCGAACTCGTTTAAATGATTTCCGACTTCCATTCCGCTCTCCACCTCTTTCAGCTGAAGGGTCACATAGTGGCAAAATGGTCGACTTTTATCTATCTAACTATACACTGAGTAGTTTACTCTTTTGGATGGACCAATACAGGTTAGAAAAATGTTCTCTAAATTTATAGAATTTAGAACACTGCTGTCAGTTCGCCGTTCTATTTTATTGTTTATATTTATTTCCACACTGAGAATATATATCTAACAGAAAGTTTGACTACGAGATTAGCCGCACCGCTCAAAATAATTCTGCTATTGCGGGGTATCTCAAGACCGATTGTCCAGGCGATGACATCTGTGCAGGAACACTTTTCCCTGGTTTGTAATTCTCTGTGATTTCAAATACATAATTTATCGTGGCATTATAATGACTATTTTTTCACAAATAAACAATTATATTGCTAATAACTGTGCTTAAGTAAGAGTTATCATTAATTTAACCAAGTGAATTAGCACCTCTAGCATCTTAAATGATTTAAGAGATGAAAAAAACAGAACTTACATACCTTTTAGCTCTTGGCCAACGTTTCCCTGGAGGCGAGGTGATAATCAAATCCCATACAGTATCTTACCCCAGAATGTTCATCAATGAGAAAAATATCACAATTCTTATTGACTCCAGAGTCGATGCTTTTGTGCAGGTAGGTTTGTATCAAAACACTTTTGGCCTACATGCTTCTAGCTACCGATTAGAACCGGATAAATTACATCGTCTATATGCCAGAAATAGCATTGAAATTTTCAATATACCCATATTCAACTCGATTTCCCCATTCCTTTACTGAGAAAATTACCCTCTGCTTTTTACTATTTTAAAAGTAGGTAAACGTTCTCAAAATACTGAGAAACTACGCAGTGACCTATTGTATACAATTCATCACGTAATGCCGGAGATATTTACAGTTTTTCAGTGTGGTGAAAGAGCAATTGTAAACTGGGAATGTGGAGAAACAAGATCTGGCAACACATCTTATTTAGAATATGTTGAATATAACAAATGTAATTCTTACGAAAATTTATCTGAACTATAATCAAAGAAAAGTATAATATATATTTTTGGTAAATTCTTCTTCTTGCTCAGAAACGGACCTACATGTAGACATGTATCTCTACATATATCTACCTGCTTTAAGTTAATATACAGCTGGGTTTTTGGACATTTTTGCCAAGAAGACAGAAATTTTAGCGTGAAGATTATCTTATTTTGACATTGAAAAATGGCTAATAAGTCACTTATATGCATCATAAGACCAGTATTTATAAAATACTAGAAATTTCATATCTATGAAAAAAATATTGTGATAACTCAATAAGAATATTAATTGCGCCTAGATATATTACAGCAGTAATCCCCATTGTACAATATTTTTGTTTGATTGAAAGTAATCTAATCTATTTCGACCTTCTTATTCCAGCAAAGTGAACGCAATAGACGCTTCTTAACTGCTTCGATGGATGCAGAAGTCAAACTAGATAAGGTCAGATCAAAGAAACTATAATTGTATAATTTAAAAGATAAAAACTACTCTAATAGTAAGGTTTTTTGATTTTCTGATTTGTAATGTGTGGTTTTTTTACAGTAATTAGTTCCAGTAAAAAGTCGAAATATTTGTAATATTTCATCCATTTTTTTAGGTTTCCTTCAAGAATTTTGTACTCTATGGTGATATGCATATTGAACGGTTTAAGATAAGAGAGGTTGGTAATGAGAATTATTACCTTTATGCGTCTCTGTTGCCATAACTGTTTAAGTATAAAGATATAGGTGGCTTCTCTTGTCGATGGAATTGATGAAAGTTCGCTCGAATTCCTTGTAAACGCACTCACTGAACTGATTCTAAACGAGGATATGGCTAAAAAGCTCAAAGGAGGTAGTTCTCATACTCGTTATATACCAGTTTACCAACAATATATTATTTAAGTACGTGAGAAACAAACACTACTATTCTGTTTCACAAATCTTCACCACCGATTAGAGGCCTTGCTACATTTGTGATGATATATAAAAACTAGTAACTGTTGTATTTTTGGACTGTGAAGGTAACAGTTAGTAATTCGAAATTGTGGTTCTAGTCACAAATGCAGGTTTGAAATATTAAGTTGGAAGCAACGGTTGACCGGTTACAGGCTCACCGACGCGTACAGGAGTGTATTTGACGATATTCAGCTAAGTCTACCGTTTGAAGTGGTATAAGAGTTCAGACGATAAAAAATTATTTTGGCGCAATGATTTCAATTGACTTCTTAAGACGGAATTTTACTGGTAATCGCAGTAAAATATATATTGAATTTTTGCAGTTAATTTAAGATAAAAACATGCGTGTTCATTTTACGCGCTCCTTTATATATCGCATTCTTACAAAGAAATGGGAAACTTCATTATTCTTTAGAGGTGGAATTGAATGCCTATTTTTTCTCACTCAACTTTATAGTGCCTTCACAGTGCATCCTAGGGATTTAGAAAATTCAGTCATCATATAGCAAAAAGCCACTAGCTTTAGAAAACTATAGGAATACCAAATATATAGTTATTAGATTCAAACCTTGACTCTACCTTTTTTAGAACCTCTTCTGGAATTGTGATTATTCCACAAAATATCGTGGCATACTTCGATGGCTACTAATTAATAAAGTGATAGTTCTAAAACAGTAAGACACTGTTTCAGGAATTCATTTGCCAATCATTTTCGACTTTGAGCAACTTAATTCCGAAGTGGTTTTTGAGAACAATCGTCTACGTATTTCGGCTGATTATTGCTTCGGAGAATATTGCAAATCAGCAACTGTATCCGAAAATAAGGATACTTCTATTGATTATTATGATGTAGTTCAAGGATAGAAGACTGTCAGCTGTTATGGTAATTGATTAGGAGAGGATACCGCTGTTATCTCCTACTAGCGTTTCTTTAGAAAGTCTTAGTCTCATTCATATGACGAATTTTCTGCATGTTTCCCTACAGTATAGAGTTGTTTCAATTTTCGCAGATGTTCATTCCTGAGATTTGAAAGACAATTTTTACTCATGCGTGATTGATCTTACAGCGGGTAGCGAATTTAATGGCTCACTTTATTGAGTGATGCTCGATCGTTGGTTGGTTGTCAATCGATTGTAATAGAGCGTGTTTGTATATCAGTTACTCTAATTTTATTATTTTCCTTCGCACGTTTGCTGTTCGTACTGTTTGTAATAATATTTGTGTTGTAATTTTATAAGTCAAAAATTTATTAATCACAGCGTGTTATCTTAAATAAATGTTGATTGCACACTTTATTTGTGTGAACTACAGTACATAAAATTCTGTGTCGTAGTTTTTAAATAAACGATTATAAAGAACTCGATGTTGCATTTCTATATTACAGAAGGGTACTGCCCTAGAAGTATATTTAAAATTATTAATAGCATTAAAAAGTGGAAAATAAATATAAGGAAAAGGAATATTAGGAGAGGTGAACGTATTAAATCGGTTTCTAGCATTAGTCGAACTGAATGGAGGAGGACTAAAAATTCTACGATTATTCTGTGGTAACAAATACAGTATTTTTAAACTAGAGGGTTTTACATTATACCTATTAGCTAGAATAATTTCATCTTGATTCCCATCGTTATCCTTTTTAGAGGATTTGTTATTATTTAGTATAGGCTGAACGTTGGATTTTAGATGGTCTTCATATGTTTTTGCATTGGTCTCATATTCCCATATCTAAAATAGTACAGACGGTTAATTATCTAAAAGTAATTTAACAAAATAAGTAAACTTAAACTTTAAAAAAATATTTTTATTTTATGATTTTGAAGCTTACTACTTTCAAACCAATCGAGTAGGAAAAATGGATTAAGTAGAAACTAAGGTGTGAGTGAAAAATCAAAAACATCCACTTTAAGAAAATTGTCCACACTATCATGGGAATACGATGAGTCACTACGCGTAAAAACACCCATTGAATTATGACCAACCTTTTTCGATTGTGTGATTTCTCTCTTTCTTCTGGGTATAGCTAATCCCGGATCTCTGAATTTCTGGTAGCTAAATAAACTAGTAAAGGGATCAACAGGAGCTAAATTTTGACCATACGTCACGGTGATGTTGTCATAATCTAAAATAAATATTACAGAGGTTTAATAAAGGAAAATAGTGAAAGTAATGAAATTCACGTATATTAAAATATATGAAAGAAGTTATAAAGGTGTTTTAGTAAAAACTGGACCAAATCTCTTACCATAATATATTTTTCCAGAAAATGGAAGTCTATATGCGATTCCTTTAGATACAGGAATAGGTACATCGATATCCCCTTCTACTCCATCGTTGCCACCATAATCATGTTCCATCTAACAATTGGCTTATTTAATAATATGAATATTTTACTTTATAACATAACCATTCCCTATCCCTAAGAGTTCTCTTTTTATTTAATCATAATTATTTGACTTAACACTTATCTGTATATAAGTTTTGTTTTTATAGTGATCAAAGTATAAGTCAGACATAAATATGGATAATGTTTTCCATTTTTGGTTAACATAATTATTATTTCAAGCAGTTTAAAAATCCATTTAAATAGGCTGTAGTACTTCAACTAGACTATAATATAAATGTTTAGGGCTCTTTGAACTGAACCTAATAGGACATAAATGAATCTAGCAGTTGGATTCTAAATCTAACATGCATCAGTAACGAATATACTCAGACGGAATATATCTTGCTTACCCCGAATCCGAAGTTGGCATGGTAAGGATTACACATGGGTGGTTTACAGTTTATTGGTACATACGATTTTGCGAGTTTTCCAAGAGGGATCCGAGGTTGAGCTTCTAAAATTGCATATACCCAATTTTTTCTAAGTGCACAAAGAATTATTTTGTAGCATTTCTTTGTATTTTAAATTTAATCTGCCTAACACATTGTAATATAATTATTAATGTGAAGTACAAATAAGAAGAGTTATTATATTATAAATGTGATCTATTCCTTTTTCTTTATATTTAAGAATTGAAACTTTTTGTCCTCAAAAATTATTAGGAGCCATATTAAGTGAGTTCGTAAAAAATAAAGGCGTGCTATTAGATACTTTCGTGCTGTAAGTTGTAGACTTATAAGCTTCAAATATTCATAGAGGAATGTCATGTTGGTCTCTCGTTTCCAGTAAAAACTGAATGGATGTTTTTGCGGATCTTCTATTAAACGAAAACGCCATATTATAGTATCCAGGAACCACCTCTCTCTCTCATTCTTACGTTGGTTCCAATGTAATGATGGATCACTCATCAACCTTATAAAGTCTTCTTTTTCTAAATCCATCATGTTCACAGGATAGTTTACATATCCAAACTTCGTCGTTGTATCATGAATTCTGAAATGGTAACTGATTGCTAAGTGTCAAAAACTTTATATATAACTCATTTATAAAATAAAATATTCTATTTCACTGTATATTCCTTAGAATAAATAGTATTTTTGCTACAATTATTTTTAATTACACATATCAATTATTACCTAAAAGGAAATTATAGATCCCACAAAGAAACTTATGTAAAAAAGTATAATTGACCAACCGGTTGAAAAATCTTCCATAAATGTCCAGCATTCCCCAAGAAGGTACTGCGATGTTCATATCACCTCCGATATGCTGTAAATACACATTTAAATGTGCATAACAGAATTGTTAAATTTCCAATATTCTTAGAATGAAAATACGCATTTAATGTTATTTATAATTGCCTACTGATGATTGGAGTTCCATTCTATGCTCCCAGTGTTTGGTTTCAAGTTCTAAAGTTATAATTTAAAAAAAAGAGGTTTCTCATAAATTACTAGGATATTCATGACGTCATAAGAAATAACTACTTCAGTTACATGCTGCTTTTAACAAGATATTTGAATTTATTATTTAGTCTCAAATATCTTCCCATCTCAGATCTAATGAACAAAAACACCCGCATTACCACAACTGCCACAAACCATGCTGCCAAACATTCTGCAGCAGAGTTCGATGGCATCTAACTAGCAACATTTTGGTGCACCATAGTGCACCTCTCGAAAAATTATGAATACATCGACCGAAGAACCCTTTAGATCCCACTCACATTTGCGCCGTATTTCACGCAAGTGTTGTGCTACAAACTTGTACTTTTTGATTCACTACATATTCCAAATAAAATTGGTTTATAGATCATTCTAAGCTAAATTAATGATTCATTAATAAATCTGTATCTAATAAATAATTGTAATTTTATTTGGATTCAACATAATCCGTGATTGTCTATTGAGTGAAACTAAATACCCGTGATTTTGAAGGATCCAAGTCGAGACCTCCTGAAAACTGATTTTGGAAAGGAAAGACAGGCCAGTAATCTCCAATATGAGATCTACCAGGTAGTGGCTCTTGTGGTCCTAAAGTAAAAATGTAATTTAAATGAGTCTCAAAAGATCAATATGTAGTTTTCCTATCGTTACGATGCAACCGATGATTTTTTTTGTCGCTACATTGGTTGGATCGTTCTAGTAATGACACCAGAACAATATTAGAGCTTTCGTACATATGTTAATGCATATATCATTATCGTGACAAAACTTTCATACTAATTATTTGCTTAGTTCGAATTGTGCCTAACCTGGAATCATGTAAACATTCGGTACAGGCCTCTTTTTGTTGGATTTCTCAGCATCTTGTTTCATTCGTTTGAACAGGAACTCATAAACAGATGATGACCGTTCATACCTCTCGTCCTCATTTTCTTCAACACTCTCATCATGCTCATTTTCCATGTTCTTTCCGAAGAGCGAATGTGGTTGAATATTATTTTCGATTTCAGTACTGATGATTTTATAATCATCGTTCTTCCAACTAGCTGTCAAATAATAGATAGAAAATAGTAAGAGTACATTGAACCATTTCATAAGTCTGGAAATGTAGAGTAATTAGAATAATGAATATATGACAACGTATTATTTTTGAAACTTCAGTAAACATGCATAGTCATCATTATAATAAACTACGTTGTTGCTTGAAGTACGTAGAACACTAAATTATAAGATTGAATTGCTTCAGAACGAGATTTCACATCATTTTGTTCTCAATATGGGTCAATCATCGAATCAATCACAATATCTCTGGATAGTGCCGGAAAGAGAAAAATCAGATTTTTTTGTAGATTAATTGCTTTACATCAACTAATACAATAATACTACCACAGAAATTCATTTAATGTGAAGCTCAATTATATACCTGTTTACTGCTCAAAGTTTCACAAATAGTCACCTGACTTATTTGATCTTCTTACTTACCTCTTGGCAGGCGATATCGGGATTATACATTTTAATTATACCAGCTTTTAAAGCTAATTATACTCTAATCATAACAAATCTTTTTCTTTAAGGTATCGTGAAAGTAATGATTGGTCTATATATGATGTCAAAATGCCATATTGTATTTTAAAATATTTGGATCATCCTATTGAATTAAGGCATATCTATGCAAATGGAATATTTGTTTATAAGTTGTCTTTTCATCGCCTGCCTTAACTTTAATTTCTCAACTGAAAACAGAATTTTAACGCTTGTTACTTATGCCCTTGAGGGTCCACATGATTGATAGTATTTTTCAAAACATTGTAAAGTTCTACACTTTATTCATATCTAAAGTATTTTTACATGTTCTATTCAGTATAATTAATGACAAAGAAAGTCAAAAGTACAATATTAATTAGCATATAATTAAAGCACGGGAATATAGGTGCAGAAACGAACAATGTGCACTCCTGTCTACTTTTGATTACTCGACAATCCTAGGATTGCAACTCAGTGGTCAACATTCATTTAATTTCGTACCATCTAAGCCTATATATGTATAATTTAGCTGCTATATGTATCTCTTTACTGTTTGTAAATATTTGATATCTTAACCCACATCCTTGCCACCCAAGAGAGTTGAATGATGGATGGCGCTTCTATAAACGAATGTCTTTGAAGGGACGAGTTCGCCTGGAATACAATCAGATTGCATTAACTTATCAACACTTCTATTTTTTCCGATTGGAATTGTTTCTACTTTATATTATAGAGAAAGTAATTGAGACCCTAATATTTAGCTTATAATTGTTCCAGAAAATAAGTATTCTAGAATACAGACTGCACTTTGTGAAAGTAATTCAATTTCATACTGTGTGCATATTTATTATAATAGCAACTAAATGAAATGTTCAGTTTAAAATCTAGTGAGTCATATCTTACGCTTTTCTTCATGACTATAGAAATGATAGGAGCTATTTAAATTTTTTATGACATAAATTATAAGACGAAATAATACGATTGTAAAATAGAGAAGTCCAGATTTTTGAACGCTCCCTATTTTTGATTTCCATCCAGAAACTCGAAAGGTCGAGTATTGCTATACTTTCGAAAAAAAAGATATTTCAGAAAACTCACTGAAATCAAGCTAAAGTTGGTGATGAATTTAAATTTTCAAAAACTCCTAATATAAAAGGCAAAATTATTTAATTATCCATACTTTATGTAGATCATGATTTGATTTAAAAATGTGAACAGACAAATTAAAAATAATATTTTCCTAATAGAAAATTTCCATGACTCACAATCATGAAGATATGTTACCATCACGACTATATGAATACATTGTAAATAATTAAATTCTAAGGAAAACTAACACATGCTTCTCTAGTTCGGCGCTCGAGTTCCACTGTCGCCAGGCATCATGGCAAATGGGTCAATTGGGCTAAGATTTTGTCCGTATGCCACAGAAATATCATCGAGATCTAGCATAAGTACACAGTTTTTTTCTGCTTTTATTTAACTAAACCTTCTTAAACCTTTCCCAAAGTTCTTAGTTTTAAATCTACTTAAATATCTAGTTGGCCTTCCATTTTAAAGTTTTAATTGACCATTTTTTTAAAATATTTGTGTATTATTTGAGTATTGCTAACGTATGTTATGCGTGACAAGTTTAAAAACATGTAAATAAATAATGCTCTCTTTTCTTTATTGCTCATGATGTCATTTCCCCTTCCATTTTGCAGCTACTCTTATTATTTTTACCCACTAATTTAGCGAAACAACAAATTCTAAAAACTTGCTCAAGAAACATTACCGAAATGAATATTTCCACTAATTGGGAGCCTATAGGCAATGCCTTTTCCGATTGGAATTGGGAGGTCCAATTCACCTTCGGCTCCATCTTCAATGTACACATTTCGTTCTATCTAAATTTTAAAGGATATTACAAATGATTATGTTATTTTTCAAATTTATATTATTGTAGAAGCACGGTTTATAATATTTTCCGCCAAATTTAAAATAGATGATCATATCGCTCCAATAATAAAGTTTTCGAGGATAGATTTAAATTCGAGAAATATACTGTGGCTTAGAATATAGTTTAGAACAACAGATAATGAATTGAAAATACGATTGGAAATAGTGATACCAGAGACCACAGAAATTGACAGCTTGAGAATGTGCAAAATCATAAACTCACACCCACACCCAAATTTGCATGAAAGGGATTGCAAAGCGGAGGCTTACATGCCATGGGCGCATAGTTTCTTGGCAGGACAGCTACTGGTAGGAGTGGCTGGTTTTCTAAAAGCTTTTCCGAATACGACTGTGTACTTCTTGATTTAATTCCCTAATTGAGAGCATTTGATGATATATTTTATAATGTCCTGCTAAAATTAGGAATATTATGCATAAGTGGTTGGTTTAATTGGCTCTACTAGTTGTGTTACACAAGTATTTTAGATTCTTGATCACTCACTATTATAAGCTATAAAACTATAAGTCATGATACTTGATGCCTTCGATGAGAATAGATTTCTCATTCTAGAATACAGAATATTTATAAAAAGCAGAAGACAGCAATTAGACGATTCTTAAGGGGCGCGTTAATAATTCATTGTAGATTATTGTTATAATCAAAATATGATTTATGTCTTTTCAATGTAAGATGATATCGCGTGTTTCGAGTCATGTAATTATATTTGTTAACTTAATCTTTATATTTAGACTATAGATTCGTTTAAATTATTCGAAAGAAAAGTACTATATTATAGAATGGAAATATATACGAAGATAACAATTCAAACCTCTATTCCAATGCAATGATGGGTTTGAGAGAATTGTAGCCAACTGATCCTTTTTCAAACCAAACATGTTTATAGGATTGTTCACATAGCCGACTTTAGTCCAGTAATCCTAGAGCATCCAACATTTTCTCGTGCACACCATTGCTTCTTTTCCCATGTTCTCATGACTTGTCTTTCTGTCATAGCCCTACCTCTCATTTTGCTAAAAAATGTATACCACATTTTTCTCGAAATTTTCTTACGATCCACACATGTGTTTGAACGAACGGAACGCATAAGTTCAATTAATAACCGAATCAACGTGCAGCAAGTGTGTGGATGTTTTGCACTTACAATGTAGCAACCAGAGTTGGTGGCTTCGGTTGGTATTAAAAGCGAATACGTTTGCTGGTGACAAGAAGTGATTGTGGCCCATGAATAACTCCCATTTCTACAATCGTGCGCATAACAAATTTTGAGATTTCTCGCAGCACGTGTTTAAGTAGGCCCTATCACCATTCTGTTAAACAAAGCCACAATATTTTTTCCATTGTAAATTCGGTCGCTTTTTTGTTTCAGTGGTATAAGTTAAAAGTTTTGAAATATTTGATCTTGAAGCACTTATAAAGGTGTTTGATTTATAGGTATTTTTGAGAAGTAGAGTTAGGACTATTTTCAATGCAAACAAGGAATAAAATTCGGAGTCAGCTCAAAACAACTCCATCATTCATTTAAGCTCATTTAACACATTTCCTGAACGAGTCTGATGAAACTGCTACTTTGTGAAACCTCACAAAAATTTTCATCATCCTACTATACATAAGTGGAATTTTCCTATATTAAATGTATTTCTCCTTCNCCCCCCCCCCCCCCCCCCCCTGTATTTGTTTAGTCATTATCATTACAGCTCCCAACATTATTTGTATAAGTAACTAACTAGTTATTCTCCCCTCGTATTATTTATTAATTAATCTTCATATCTTAAAACTACTCTTACCTGTGCTCTTTCAATAAAGTGTCCACTTATGTCAAGAAATCCCCAGTACGGTACAGGTATAACCATATCACCACCAGAGTGCTAAATCGTGTTTATACTTCCGTGTTAGAAACTTCAATTATTCTAGTGTTTAGTGCTTTGTGCAAACATGAACAAAACCTACGTGTTGAACAACACAGCTAATCTTAAGTTGCGTTTCATTCCAATGTACCTTTCACAAACTACGATCTGCCCTAAAACGACGGACTCACTCTTCCGTGGGCTGGATCCAGTGTAGCTGATGCAAAGTACTGATTAGACATAGGAAACAGAGGCCAATAATCCGCATTTGAAGACCTCCCAGGAAGTGGTTTATATTCCCCTGATGAGGAAGGCCATTTTTAAAATTAAATGGGCATCTGGTATCAGTGAAATGATGAAAACTGTTATATTACCTGGTAGTTTTACGGGTTCACTTTCAATTTTTCCATGTTGATGTCTATGCTTATGTTCTAATTTTCGGATTTCAACATCTTTCTGAAAGATTGTGCTACTATTATTTCTCACACCATTATTTCCTGTCTTTTCTGAATAGGATTGAACTTTATCGCATCAAGGGCGGAAATTAATGGAGTGAGTAACAATTAGTTTTGCATGAATCAAATGTCACAACAAAGGGTTTATTTTTGCCTCCAGTTCGACCTGTTTTAGCATTTCAAAATGTGTTTTTTTCAGAACAAATCATGGTTTTAAACACATTGGGTTTATGCAATTTGCATTTTAACGCTGTGCTGTTTTCGGTTTGCGTCTGCTGCGCAAATATTTCCCAGCCCCTTTACCTTGCTATTATTCCACTGTCACCCCTGCGCATCTAAATCTCCCACATCTCTAGGTGCAACTGGCCTATGCCGGGGTCCTACCTTCGTCTCCCATATATTTTAATAACTTAATGGCTCTAATAAACAAAAACTTTTCTCGATTTTTTTTGGTACAAAGGGTAAAGTTATTTCAGCAAAACTAATGATATTTATTGTTGAAAATAATGAAAAGTATATGAACGGGATATAAATCTGAAAAATTAAGATGATAAAAATAGCTTATGATTTGCTTCTCACATTTTAAAACATACGTTGGTCATATTGCATACAACTATCTTTCGCAAAGATATCCGTGTGATAAACGAATTAATTCACTCTAAGTAACTAAATAAAACAATGGTATGTTTAGAATGAATTATGCAAGCAAAATATATTAAACGCATTTTCTTTTTGTACCATTTATAAGTATGTACGCATTTGTCATAAATAGAACTGACCTTCATAGAATCAAATAAAAATTTGTAGAAATCTTTTTCATCATTTTCCGTAACTTCATTGCCTAGTGAAATTGAATCCATTAGAAACAGTGAAATTAAGAAAGATAAGAACGGCAAGAAATCTCGCATTGTGCTTGACAACAATGGATTTCGAGAGAAAAGGATCGCATTTAGGGGTCAGACAGGAAACAAAGAAACTTATACCACATTCCAGAAATGAATTTAAACCATGGAATAATGATCTCCATTTATAAATGTATGATTTTATCGTGACTGGAATACAGTGGGACCCTATCAATCGAGAGCACTAATATCCTGTCAATACGGGCTCGTTGCCACATGACTCTACAGTATTAGTTTCAATCGACATTAATGTCTTTATTTTTCTACCTTAGGACGTTTCTAGGTGGTTTACAAAGATAAGCATAATAGCATTATTCGGCAATTAGCTTTAAGATCTAGAAATGATAGTTAGTTAGATTTAAACCAGAGCTTTATCGCAAGGTACCTTGCAAGGTTTTGTATTCTTCATGACGTACCCAACCTTCGTCGATATTTGTTCGCTCCAGTTCATGAATATACAGTTGTTAGCTTCCATGATTACACTAATTATTCCGAGCATTAGCATAAACATTGGCCGATGGGATTTTGTCATGTTTACCTATTACTTGCTTCGATTATTTTTTTTTTCTTGCCTAACTGGGTGAGATTAAAGACCGGTATTTGTTATTATCACTGTTCTACAATCTATTATCAAACTTTCCAGATACGGTAGAGAACTACGCAATTTTAATAATTTGATTCAGCATTCTATACCTTCTTACTCACTACTCATTATGTGGAATGCATTATTAGTGGATTTTTGCAGATATGCGACTTTTTCTTCTGCTTTTTACTTCATTCATCATATGTTCTGTTGCTGAAACGGAAAGCGGTGGGTGGAATACATTAAAGAGTTCTCAGCTTTTTAGTTACTAAGAGTTGCTTTTTTTATTTTACATTTTCCAAATTCATTACTATTAATTTATCTGTATCAAGAATAGAACAATGGTGATGTTGGAAATATATATCATAAGTTAAAATTCATGACTTTATATAAAACAATATTTTTTATTTAGAATTCATTCCTACCACATCACAGCGACTTATGAGTTTTTTAATGAAAAAACGAGGTCCTGATATTGTGAGGCCGAAAAGAAATGCTAGTGAACCTGTAGATGTGAAGTTCAAGATGGAACTTTACCAAGTAATCGAACTGGTCAGCTAACTATATATATATATACATATATATGTATAATAATTTTTAATTGAAAAAAGGCAATATTTTAAATTTAGTTAGGTGAATGTCCTATTTGCTATGATCCGTCCCAAACCATACACTTTGGTTGCAATATTGTGATAAATGTGAGGCTTAGGCGTAATCTCTCTTTTTTAGATATAATTCAAAGCTAAACAAATCTTTTTTTGAATGAACGCCAGCAATACGTTGCCGTTTCTGCGTGGGTGATTGAAAGGTGGTATGACGAGTTCATATACTGGATGCCTGAAGATTTTGATAACATCACTGAAGTCAAGATGCACCACAGTAACTTGTGGATTCCTGACACTACACTTTACAACACGTTAGTTCCTCTAATCTGCAGTAACGAAAAGTTAGTAGTATTTTCTAGTTCCTCTTATTTTGAATTCGTCGTATAATCAGTTCTCCTCATTCATGGTGCATAAGTTTGCATTAGTTAATATTTCATTTTTAGATTAGTGATGAAAGATGATGAACAACGCCGATTACTGTACGCTAAGGTCACTACGGAACACGCGAACAAAAGGGCTTATGTGGAGTTTCTTTACCCAGCTATCTACAAATTCTACTGCCGGTTGTACCTGCAAGTTAGAAAACATTTATCTGATCTAGAAAGAAACGATCCTCTGTTTAACTGAGTTGAGCAATGAGTTATTTCCTGAAAGATATGTAAACGTCCTTTTAGTGTTTAAGGAACCCACTATTTAGTAGTGTTTCGAAAGTTATGTGCATAAACGTATGCAATGGAGCTTTAGTTGTACATTATAAAGGCAAAACTTTGGCTGCTGATTCAACTTTTGTCTTTTTTGCGAGTATGAAATCTCCACATTTTCTACGTAAATTGGGAATAAGAGTCACATTTACTGTATAAACCACATAAAAAAATCAGTTTTATTTGAAGAAAAAGTAGTTTCAGTGATAGTTTCTTTAACTTGATTCAGAATTACACTTTCAAGTGAGTATATAAACAAAATATTGAGAAAAGCCGCTATTTATCAAAATATTTTCGTAATTAAAATTTTATAACATCGCAATAGTAAAATCATTTAAGCATTTAATGTGCTATCGAAAAATCAAGCAGCGTTGGACCAGGTTTTCCACTAATATACTTCTTAATAAGTATAAAAATCTCAGGAATGATTAGACACGGATTTATATTACTTTCAGTTTTTCCCTTTTGATTCACAAGAATGCCATATGATTTTCGGAAGCTGGACGTCTGATAATCACGGCTTAGATTACCATTCACTTAAAGCAGAAGTTGGTACTGCAAATTTTATGCCAAATGAAGGATGGAGTCTCATGGGAACTTCTGGTTGGTAATACATTTCAGACTATACAGCTAAATTAGAAATAAGAGGAATTCTAAAAATTAGATTTACTTATGCGAGGCTAATAAGCAAGAGTATTTGAAACCACGTAGTGTAGCTTTATAATGCTCCGTTCGTGACTATAAATTGGTTTAAAATACTATTTAATTGTTTCTACATAATTCTTTATTTTTCGGATTCACAAACACTTTCTAATAATTTTACTTAAAAGTGATATATGACATTCCTAACTCGTCTTCCCACTAAGCGTTGTCTTTCACGTTTTGAGTAATTATTCCTTTCTTTCAACCAGCAGCACTTCTGAATTTATTCTAATAGTTGAACTTTTCATCTGTTCGCAACGAAGTCCACTACGTCTGTTGTCCTAATAACTACACTCTGCTAGATTTTACACTTTACCTGAGGTATGTGTGAGTTATTGCAACTCTCTGAATTTCAAAGTTTATATTCCAATATAGGCGCCGACCACTCTTCTATCTCGTTAATCTCGTGATACCTACATTCATTATTACTCTTATAGCTATAACGGGATTCTTTACTACCAGGTAAGAGGTCATAGCATATGATCTGCGGTACTACAAGAGGAATGAATAGGAAGGCTTCATTTCTCCTCGATCACTTGTGTTAGAGACCGTTTTGCAGTTCAACAACAGGGGTGAGAGAAGAAAAAATATCATTATGTATTACTACTCTACTCTCGATGTCTATTTTGATGCTAATGGTTTCGGATCAAATGCCGTCAACGAGTACATTCATTCCTCTTATCAGTAAGTTAAAGTATTCACAATTTTACTATTTTCTAATAAAATGTATTCCTCGATTTTCACTCATTGGAATTAAATACATTCCAATTTAATGGTCACTAAATTAACAAAGGAATTTTTTTATTAATCAAAGAAAAAGTCTCTTCAACACTGATATGAACTATATTATATATCAAGTAACCAAAAAAGTTGGTGCTGCCTTTGGTAGGGTTCAGTTGAGTGATTGGTTTTCGTGCGTAGTTTGCCGAGTGCGTTTG
>JAJAVP010000210.1:7865-74938 GCA_020740425.3 Heterorhabditis indica
ATATTGCAACAACAGTCGCAAAACTTTCTCATATTAAGGTACACTTGGAAATCAATTTTTTAAGATTACTCATTTTCAAAATATACGCCTTCAGAGTATGATTAAGAAAGTGGACGAACTTGTGGCTTTTGATGAGCTATACTTAATTAAATTTCGTGATGCCTACGTCGAATGGCAGGAATTCGTCGAGAGGTTGAAAAAATGCTTATAAGGAACAGGATTTACTTGATTTATAAAGGCACGTCAATAATAAGATGATATAAAACAAAACCAATCAAGGCTTATTATTACTTTTTCTTTTTGCCTGCACTGTCCACTAACATCCACTCATAGTCTTTAACATTCACGAGAACCAGAATCACTTAGAACTGCTTTGGAAATGGGACAAATAATGACGGCAACGAAGTGAACTTCTGTATTTCACATATTTCTGGGCCTCTGAAATATCGTGTCGTCAATATTAATGCAATTAGCACAACTTATCATAATAAATAACAAGTTGAAACAGCTATAAAATAAATCAATATAATTTACATCAGCTTTTCCTATGTCACCTGAATACTGTTGAACTTCCCATAGAATTAAAGGAAAATAAACACTTCTAACGACTATCGGAGATGCATCAGTTGAAGCTAGCTTCGAAGGCTACGAACTGGTACAAAGTGAATCAGTCTAAGAGTAGAAGAAACCAAGAAATGAACGTCATTTTCAAAAGTCTCTGTTGAGAATTAATTTTACTTCGTAGTTTGGCATAATCTACTAAGTATTCTTAATAGTAGTGGATAACATTTGTACTAGCTAATTCTCTTACAATTTGTCTTGTAGCTTCTAATAACTAAACAAATAAAATAAATCCGTATAAGAAAAAGTGGCTACTTCCCTTACGTCTATGATTTTTTTTTTACGGTAATGAGAAGTAAAGTCAACTAAGGTAAGTTAGATGCCTAGTTATTGATGAAAATGTATGTCATACACACTAACCTTCGGAAAATTTTAATTATTTTGTACTTTGTACTTGTTAATTTCAATATTCTTGAGATATTTATTTATGAGGCTGGTTGGTAGTAATTTTTGAACCTCACCACCAATTTTATTCATATAAAATACTCTTAAAACTAATACTGAGTGGTTTATATTTTTTTTACTACAGAACATCGCCATTTTTTTGCACGAATTATTTAGTCAATTGAATCTTTTGCACAAGAATTTGGAATCATGATATTACCTTAATTGAACAACAAATCGCCTTTGCTTGAATATAGTTGAAAAATTTTGACAATAAGAAACATTTCTGGACGTATAAATGATTTACTATGACTTTAAAAAACTGTAAAAATTGCATCTCTCAAGATAATGGGTACACGTAACGGTGATACTTGAAGACAGTGGGATGGTGTTTCTACGGAGAATAGTGGCATTATTTAATTTATTAAGTTTGTTCAACTGTTCTTTGGTGATACGGAATGAAAATAAGGAGATAACAACAAATAGAAAAAAGAGATATATTAGGAACTTAAATGATGTGTTCTTTGCTGAGATTCCATTTTGAGATCGTTCACTTTCCTCTTGGTTGATCGTACTTGAGGCCTCCTGTGTAACTATGAACTTCAGATATATCGAAAGTTTCCAGTTTTGCTCCATATTCGTTTATCTAAAATTTCTGTGTATTTAGGATAAATTAGTAGTAACATGAAAACCTATTAACTATATTGTGAATTAAGTTTAAAAGTATATACCTTGCATGCAAGTCCTAGTGACTTGTTTTGTCTCGGTAAGTTCCAGATAGTATAAGTACCAGGATAAAGGAAGATAGTATCGAAACCCTAAATTCATTTAGAGCAATATTTTTAAAATAAGACTGCTATTTTTGAAAATATCTGACCTTGTATCGATATATGCATCCTACAGTTTTGACGACAGTTTTGTTTCCATCCAATTCACATGTTTGTTCCACCTTGGAATCGTATGTTTGTAGGTACCTAGCCAATATTCGTTCATCTTCATCGAATAAATAAAGATAATAGTCCCTCAAATTTCATTATGGAATTTATATAACCGTAATCGTCATCATACCACCGACATCCGATGACTCTTTCAACAACAGAGCCGTCGCTGTCCTTTGATAGGCAACCGACTGGTTTGTGCCCAAAAGAGTCTGAGCGAATCTAGAGAAAATCAAACTATGCTATCAGTTGTGCATTATATTTGGCGACTAGCCACCCTCTAGCTTTCTTTCGTTCTCTACCATGTCGAAAACTATGAATTTACCTCGCATTGATAAACTGTATCTTCTTTCATATAGCGATCACCATCATAAAGCCGTTTGTTCCTATACTGACAGCCAATGCATATCTTTTGGCAACGTCCACCATTTAATTTACAATAGTAGATGAAGTCTCCTTCCTAAATAATCGATGAATGAGATTGCTAATTACTTTTAAAACTATTCATCTACAATTTTTTTTATTTGAGAAGAAATGATTTTTTTAAACCATTTTTTCCTATCAATGTATTATAGTAAACATTCATTTGTTGGTATTCAAACCGGTTGAATTCCCACGCAAACCATACGGGGATAGGAAAAACAGAGGTCAAGAGGAAAGATTTAAAGAGAGAATGCTTTTGTGATATTGGAGAGTACTAACCGGCCATTGCTCGCCAACTTTGTAATGTGCTCCTTGATGAATGCAACCAACGCTACACAGCTGTACGCTTCCATTGTACTTTTGTTGACATTCATAGCTAAACAGATTTAATCTAAATTGTCGTGATCCTATTTTCTCTCATTTTTAAAAAAACTTTTGTCTCAGTTTTTATGTCCTTAATATATTGAGAAAGTAGAAACAGGAGCAGTTTCTTTTTTCTAACAAGTTCCGCTTCTCTCTCAATTTTTCGCCGAAATAAGTAATGTCCCGCAGAACATGTCAAGGGCTAACAGCATGATGTCCAATTTTATGCACGTGATAAGATCATTCAACCATCGCTAAAGGGTGTGAGAGAAAAACAAAGATATCGTAGTAATCCTATCATTGTACTTTACGGTTGTTTCCGGTGATTTTAGAGAAATCATTTTAAAGGTGATTTTTAAGATCTACTACTATTCTGTTTTCCTAAAAACTTCTTACGTGTAATCTCCATAATCATCTTTTTCTCCAATGGCTATCTTTCTTGTCTTGTCATGGGTTATACATCCTTCGACTACTACTTTTAGGTATGGTCCGTCGGGTTTGCAGACGTAGTAGTATGTATTCTGAACACTTGATATAAAAATACTACATATAGTTTTTAAATAAAGAAGCTAAATTATGTGCCAAATACACATAAAATGAAAGATAGAGGAACCTAAAAACTTTATCTACTATGCATTAGTTACCATAGGATCAGTCCATGTGTCTCCAGGACCATATCTTTGACCTTCCTGAGAAACACATGCTGTGTACTTAAATTGTAAGTAACCATCTGATCCTGAAAAGCTTATCGTGTATACGGTATCCCCTGAAGTCAGCATAAACTTACCAAGATCACACATGCTGATGTAACCTCCGTTTTCGTATGATCCTCCAATGTCAAGCCGTTCACCTTTATCGGTAAAGCAGCCCATTGGAGCCAGAAGCCCACGCTGACATTCGTACCAAAACTTTCCTAAATAATCACTATTCACTACCAGACTTTACCTTTATTCTTTAACTTTATATTTTATTAGTATTCTTTTTACCTCTGTCAATCTTTTCTCCCTCATTCCACCAGCGTGCCGATTGTCCATTTCCACTGCTCCAACATCTAGAATCTAGCTAACATCAGAATTGTTTGATAAGACATAAATATTAATATCATGGAAAACAACAATAGTAAGAATCTATTAAATTAGATTCAACGCTCATTGTCCCTATTTTACACCAAGTAATTCCATGAAAATTGACATCAGTGGATTTTATACCAAATTATACCTGCTTCTGGCAGCTTGCTCGGAGTTCCAGGCTACAATACTGCTAACAAAAATAGTCAACAATAGAGTACGAAGTGACATGTCGACGATGTAACTGACTTGTCGAAATACTTTTATACTGCTCCTGTAATGGGGCGGGGCAGTTGCGCACGACACCAACCGCCTACTGGTATGGGCGCTTACAGTTATACTGCGTAGGTGTTTCATTAAATTAAAATAAACCAGTAGTTAGACAGAGACATAGCAGTAGTGCATAGTTAACTGCTGACTTTAATTTAATCACAAGTACAAATCTATTAGTGAAAAAAATACATTTTACAACTCTTGTTTTTATATTTCAACTATGTATCGAATAGACAGTATACTCGAATAGATGATCTTCAAAAAGACATTGTCTGCTTACTGAGAAGAAGTAAACTGGTTTTCTAAGAGACAGGATGATTTGTTAGGTAAACTAGATTAGTTAGTTGCTACCAACTTCTATTGCTTACTGCTTTAGAATCATTTTCCATTATTCGATCAACATCCTCTACCAGAAAATCTGCTTTCAGAACAATTTTTTTTTAACGATTTCAATTGTTTATAGATGTTTCAGACAGAATTTGTATTCTCCTATTGACATTTCCATTTGTTTTCTACTTTGGCGCACGTTTCGTCTATTTCGGGCCATGATCCCATTCCCTCGATAATTGTGTATATTGGATATGACTATATGATGTAAGTCACGACCAGTCTATTTCATCTGAAATTATTCTTAGCCGAATTTTGGTTGCCTATAACACAGTAATGAATTTGTAGCTTTAAAAGATAATGTTCTA
Organism: Heterorhabditis indica; assembly: GCA_020740425.3. NCBI lineage: Eukaryota > Metazoa > Nematoda > Chromadorea > Rhabditida > Heterorhabditidae > Heterorhabditis > Heterorhabditis indica. The sequence goes on from JAJAVP010000210.1 coordinate 12,630, forward strand.
CAATATCATACATTATTTATATATTTCCTTTTCTCCCTAACAAATTTACGACCCCTAAAAATCACAATATAAGAGGTTCATACTGAATACTTTCGAAAGTTAACTTAAAACAGTATAAAATAGTTTTAAATGTAAAAAATTACTATTGCCCTAAATAAGCAGTTTGCTAAGTATGGAACTGAATTTTGTAACTAATTCTTACCTACTCCACTGAAACAAATTTTTATACTAATGCGCAAGGCTATTCTACTGTTGTATAATTTAGATCACAAAGTTTTAGAACTCTGAACTTTCCCAGTTTCTAGAAAGATTTTACCATCACGCAATTATCTGTCGCTCTAATATTTGAGACTATTTTGAAAGAAAAACTTGACATCTTTTACTAAAATTCATAGTCTATGAATTTTGGTGAATATTGTATTTACAGAGGAAATTTTGCTTTACGATGAAGTTATTTTCCTGAGTACGACAAATATGGCTAATCCTTTTATTATATAATTACTTATATTGTTTTCAACAAGTACGATTCTATACTTCAGAAATGAACTTTTTATTCAGCTCAATGTAATTCAATTATAAGTGTTTCCTGTCAAAAAATGACCTTTGAGCCCACCAGCAGTGGTCACAATGCATCCAAATACCCACTGCTTACAATAATTGCAAGAATTTATAACTCAAAAATAAAATAGTACTATAAAATAAATAATACTGATTGTAAATGCTTTCGTTCTTTAAATTATCTCGGAAATTGTTTTGGAAGAATCAATCAGAATTGATGCCTTGTAGTCTAGAAATAAAAATAGTGATTGACCTTTGAAATACTAATCAAATCACGCGTAAACAATCGGTGTCTAGTTTTAAAACCAGTAAATCTCCGACCTCATACCAACCCTATATTTCCGAATATTCTTTACGGGTGGACATAGTACTCTTATTAGTGTATGATCTCATCTACTTTTCGAAAATGGTGTAATGCTATCCTCCACAGGCGCCGTTAAGTCGCCAACAGATCACATATTTGGCTATCGTGAACACCCGCCGGGAGATGAGAGAGAGCACATCAATCAAACACGATGGAACACTAAATGACCACGTAGCAGCCTACCAACTCAAGTTTTTTTCAGAATCAACCTCTACCAGTTTCGATGATTCTCAATGTACTTAAACTGAAATATTCCAAACAATATAAAATGAAGTATACTAGATCGTAATTTGGCTGCTATAGAATAATTAAAAGAATGTTACCATAAGAATAATATGAGTAATTGAAAAATAATCTGTATATTGAAGTAACTATATGAAACATTTACTGATAAGCTTTATTTTTAAACCTAATATATTATGAACATATCCCTCTTGTATAACCGGAGCATAAAACTAGCGGAATATAAACTTCCCGATAAACCTTAGAAGGAATTGACTAAGATTAAAATCTATTGCTAATAGAACGATACGATAAACTAACATAATATATAAACAGAGACAAAAATTTTAGCTGGTCTAGTAAGATTGTATTCCACTGGAAACTTCTTCAACTGCTTTGATAGTTTAGAATTGAGCTGGCTCTGGAGCGGGCTTCGAGGTAAATCCGGTGAGTAGTGATTTAATCTCACCGATTGCTTTCGCAGGATTGAGGTGCTAAATACACAATTAATCTATTTTAGTGAATTTAAAGCTATTCAATAACTAAACTGATATTCGTGACAATTAAAATACTAACTAGTGACCTTCAAAAATGTTTTAATTAATCACGGACCGTGGTACTGTACTAAATGTATGCTTATGTTTGCAGCAGTCAACGTTGTAATAGTCGATCTGCTCTTATATTATCTGTACTCACAAGGTGATAGCTTTTTCATGAACGAATTGCAGAATACAAATATTAAATAGTATAATTTCATTTGGTACCTAAGAACAACTTGAAATTCATTGTAATATTAAGCAATAAATAATTGAAACTGCACGCTTAATACTTCCCGGAACCTATCAGCATGTTTTCTCTGGCAAATAACCAAAAGTACCAATTTGTCACTACATTTCACTGTTAACTGACCGCCTACTATCTTTAATAATAACACGCCAAGTATCTCGCCGCGGCACCACCGACCATGGGATAGAACCCGTTTGCCACTGCGGCATAATCAACTGCTTCCTGTGATTTGCTACACTCTCGAGCGTTCGACATACGCACAAAATAGAGGGACTAATAGTACAAAGTTAGAAAATCATTAATTTACTCTACATACAAATCAATAAGTTTTGAAACAAAATAACATACCTTTGGGCAAGTTTTCGTGCAGTTCATAATTGTATGACACTTGAAGGCAGAAAATGAATCGTGCATACGATGTATACGTTCAGTTGCGTAGTCATCACGTGAGTCAATGATCCATCTAAACTAATAATTTCTTAATGTTTATTTTTTGCTTAGAACATCAAAATCATAATTGACTACCTATTTACTCGAGCGATTTAAAGCATTGCAAAAATATTATAAAAACATTTGAGGAAGCATTATTACATGAGAAATTATATAGTCAAGACTACTGGTTGTGTTGTAGGGTAGTTAACATATAAATACTTTTTAAAATATATTCATAAGAAAGTAACATATTATGATTCTCTGATTATACAAATTAAAATAACCCCATGCATAAACAATTGTTAGATATTTATAACTTTTGCTCTAATTTAAACATTATTAAACCATTTTTCCTTGACAATCTTTACTGAATAAAAATAATTTAGCTTGCATTAACTTCAAAAATCGCCAGAAATAGTCTATGGTAGAATAATTGCTGAATAATAATTGGAAATTACTATGCCGTATGGTACCACTTAAAAATTCATACCGTAGTTAAAACTACCATTTCTAGATACACAAATTACTAATTTCAAATAAAACGATGCGTTTATATCATTTGTGACTCAATTTACGAAGGCATCACATTAACTAGTTTTCATTGAGCATAGTTATTCTAAATACAGTATTCAACAAGAATCCTACAGAAAAGCTTACAGATATCTACTAAATACGATACAGTTGTGGAGTATTCAATAATGCTATCTTTGGTGCCACTTTCTAAATTTTCATTCCTGTATTGTTTTTACTATGTAGTAGAAAAATTTAAGGGCATACCTGTAAGCTTGCATAAGAACAGCAGGGCCAAGGTATTTATCCGCATTCCACCAATATGAGGGACAAGAAGTCGAACAGCACGCACACAGAATACACTCATATAATCCATCCTGGTAATGAACAAATATAAAAACTAAAATTTTATAAGATTTGAAATACTACAAAATCAAATACTGGTTATCTATTCTTTTCAATAAATTGGGAATTTACGATAAATCATGAAAAAAATATACCTATATAACCATATAAAATTAGTAAAACTTAAGTAGCTGGTATTTCTTAACATAAACACTAACCAACTTTTCACGCTCCTTAATACTTTGTGCCATTTGTTTTTCACCCAAGGTGATAGTTGTTTTCTTCTGAATCCATGGCTGAATAGATGCATACTGCTGATAGAATAAATTCATGTCAGGTACTAGGTCCTATAATTATAAAGTTATAAGTTGGCTATAACTATGAAATACTCTTAATTATTTTCAATATAATGAACGATTAAATAGTGCAGAAATTAGCAGTTTTAGACAGATCTACACTTAAAGGAATAAAGTACAGAAATAAACCATTTTAGGATAGTTATACCTTTACAACAAACATATGTGGTAATGGATAAATTTTAGTACTCTTGCTGGTATCATCATCAATTTTGCATATGCAAGCCAACGTGTTTTGTCCGCCAATATTCATAGCACATGATCCACATATGCCTAGAAATAAAATCACATCTGAATTGAAAAATAAAAGCTGATATGAGTTTTATAGTATATATTTAATGTAACAAAAATTACTTCTGAAAAGAATAGTTCTACCACTTCTATAAACTCACCCTCACGACAACTTCTTCTGAAAGTCAATGTAGGATCTACTTCATTCTTAATTTTAATGAGTGCATCGAGTATCATAGTTCCACAGTCATCTAGATCAACATCATATTTCTGAAAAAAACTCTTATTAACAAAATAATATAAACCAAAAGCATTTAAATTCTACCTGCATTTCTGGTTTAGTTCCTGATTTCTCTGGATTGAAGCGGTAAATTTCGAAAGTTTTGACACGTTTACCAGTCTTCTTCCCAGCAACAGCGGTTGATGCTGCTCTGGTTGAGATGAGTACATTTTCTCCAAAACGAGCTATAGCAACAGAACGAGCTAGCATTTCTCTGTCTAGAAATCATTTAAAACTATATTACTAATACCAATTATAAGATTTGGATATAATAATCGAGACAAGCCAATTACTTTAATACTAATATTATGTTGCAAATCATAACGGACTTGCTATTTAGTAGCACCATAAATTCTACTGTACCATATATTTGTTTAATGATGATCATTTGAAATTCTAATCGTTACAACAATGGAAACGAAAGCTTAAAAATTCCGAATCACTACCGGATGATTTTTCCCGAATTCGGAAAAACGCATGACCTCAATCTCTCCCATCATTTTTGTTAAATACTTAAAAAAAAACAACAACAATATCGATATTGCTACCGCTAAAACATCTCTTCATGCAAAAACTACGCGATGAGTTACGAGAAAACTTGTGCCAATGACTCCGCCCTAAAATCTTGGTAGAGTGCAGACGGCAGAGTGCAAGAATTGCAGGATTAGATTTTGCAGTTAGATTAACTAGTCTTATTGCATTCAAGTATATTGCTTAAATTAAATTGTTCAAATGCATAACCTGTAGTTACTAAGCTATACTGGCTCTAGCCATAGCTTTCAATATCGTAGTGCTGGATTAGTTTTAAAGGCTTTAAAAATCAGTAATATTTGAAAAGTTTCATTTCCATTTTTCCAATAATTAATTGCGTTTCCACATGAATTTAATGACTTATAAATATATTTTTTTCCAAAATGGCGTATAATTTAACGTACAGAAAGATGATCGTCCTAGTGATCCTCTATATATTGAGATTTTTCTCTTGCAGCATATGGTAAAAATGTATTTTGGGTCTCTAAATATTCGGTATAAATTGCTAAGACTTGCTGGATGGTGATTTATACAATACGAAACAAGTTATAAGCTATAGTTAATATAGAATAAATGTGCATTGCTTGGAAGTCTCACTGATCTTAGGTATATTGATTTATATACATCTTTTTCTCTAGACGTATTATGAATACATTGCGCACGAGTTGTCTACTTCACAGGTGGGAATTAACTGCCGGTTTCTACTCTGTAAAATAAATACTACTATTATTTCTCCTTACTTTGATCAGTACATTAGATTCGTTTTACACTGTTCATATCACCTATACAACATAGACATGACATTTTAATTGTTTGGCATAAATAATAATATTTGTGAACAGTTTTGGTAAACGAAGATTACCATATTTTTGCACCGCCCATTGATTTGCGCTCGTTTCCTCCACAAATCTGCTTTTAACGGTCCCAAACTAATGTTATGGTTACTATTATTATTATTATTATTATTATTATTATTATTATCGTTACTTAGGATTGCATATCTATGTAATAAGGGAAGAAATACTTTCCAATACATTGAAAATTGAGATTAGTAAATTATTTTCCAGAAATATAATTATAAAACTTACGGATGTTAGAAGAGTGGAGTAAATATGGGATGTATAATTCTCAGTCTAGTTTTTATTGTCATATTATATTGTACTGTGACGTCATCAATTGACTTTTCTCCATTTAATGCTGATCCATGGGATGTTGATGGACCATGCCAGAATTATGTCGAGGTGTGTATTTTCATCATTGCTGGGCATTATTTTAATTCTTATCAATTATTTATAGAGATTTGCAAAGGCTCAAGCAGAGATGGTTCAGTGTGCTACTAATTGGTCAATTCCTCCCAAAGTTTGCACAAATTGTTTCGAACAGTTTATAGCCTTTAAACAAATTGAATACGAGACAAAGCATTTGGTTGGTATGTGCTGTTTATATCTACAAAATTATTATTCAGTAAGCATAAATTGCTTCTTTAGGATAATATTACTTCACTGGATAATCGTACTTGTAGTCAAGTAATTTATGACAATTACTTACTGTCATATAGTTGGGATATATCTGATGCGCTGTCCTCACGAATTTGGGACAAGTCGAGATGTGAATGTATGTCAAAATCGATGAAATTGTAATATATTATGCTTCGTTAAGTCGTTTATTTTTCATATTTTTGAACTATATTCCAGCGTGTCTACACATATCGTGGAATTTTACAGCAAATGATTCAAGAGTTGAATTTTCTACTAGAACACTTAATTTTCAGGTAAATTCATGCAATGAGTTACGAAATTCTTGTATCCATCTCTATTTGGACAGTTATAAAATTATAGCAGATTGGTTTTATTTTTAATTGTTTAAAATTATGATATACCATTTAATTAGGAGAAACTGTATTCATGGCGAGATTGTATTGTTAACTATACTTCGACGACAGATTTTCTAAGTAACGAAACAGCTATATGCCTGTACTGTAAAGAACCATTTAATAATCTATTTGCATTCTACTGGGATATATATGTTAAACCTGGAGTTGATTTTTGTGTTGACGTTGAAACAACGGTGGGTATTATTTGATTTTTATATCATGTTTTTTTAATGTCATAATAGTCTGTAAAATTTTAGATGAATGATACGTTACACATATGGAATGATGTGTGGCAGTGCGCAGATCAGAAAGATCGTAAGCGAGAAACAGCTCTTGTAATTTACACAATGGTAGTGCTACTTATATTAACAGCACTATTTTATGCAAGTAGTTATATACAAGGTGGTGGTCAGGCTAGAAACCTCATTCGTTGTAAGTTTGTCCTATTTACTTGTCTAACAATATATTTTTCCAAATTTCAAATTTAATGTATTTGTTTTGTTCTCAGATTCTCGTATGGATCCTCCACAAGGTCAGCGTTCCCGCCTCTTATCCGCGTCTACCTCTGATCATAATATCTCAAGTTCTAGTTATATTCACTCATATTCTCGAAGGAATTAGTGTTTTGAATGTGGTATTGTTGGATTTTCTTTTTTTAAATTGGTTTGAATTAGTTGAGTAGTTTTTCATGTATACTGCTTAAATTTTTCATACATCAGATCTTTATTTCTGTAAAAATGACAGTTAATGTACTTCTGGTCAAAGTTGTGTAGTTATTTAACTGTTTTATAAATTAGTGTGCACAGACGAAAATTCTCGTTGTCTAATAGTTTACTTAACTCCACACTTGCCTAATATATGACGAGTTAAATGAACGAGTAATTTTAGTTAGAATTGTTTTACTTTGTATTATGTACACTGAAGAACCATATTTGTTTGATATGTAGTAATATTACTAATGGTTCTGAAAACACCAGGATTACCTTAATAGATTACTTATTTTCTGAAGTATAATTCATCGAGATTTTTTAGTAGTTCTATCAAATAATGCCGGCCCATAATCAGGTTGGTATAATATTTATTTATAGCATACAGCTAACAGCTTCGGATATGAGAGTATAATTTGTGTATATTAATTGATATTCTGTAGGAACCACTTGAGGAAGGTGTGGACCAGTTAACTCAGTACCGTGAGCGTTGTGCTGATCATGTTGCTGATTTCAAAGCAATTCTTGAAGAATGTAACGACCGTGTTAATAGCCGTACTAACACAGAAGAAACGTGTCATCAAGAGATGACAGACTATGTTCATCATCTAGACATTTGTGTCAGTACTTCATAACGTCTTGCACTTGAATTTTTCTTATGTTTTAGAAAATACGCTTACATGGCTAATACTTGTGAATTCGATTGCATGTAGATGCAATATGAAATGTATACTGCATTTCATTTCATTTTTTTGGATTGATATATAATAGCGGTTATAGTTAACTAATCTGTGATAAGGTAGCATTAGTGGTATAAATAATCCACGAAAATCAATTCTTTGTTAGAATTCATTTAAATGAACAGGATAATCACAAGGTGAGTTAAGCGGAAGCTAATGGTACTTAGAAGTTTTGCTCTGCTTTTTTGGTATTACTAGAAATACCATGCTTTAGTAATATCAAATATTTTACCCACCATTCCTTTCTGAATAACTTGTTTCTGTGGTTTTAATATAATGTGTATTCTACAATTGATGATTCTGAAATAATGGAATTTTTTATTCACATAGAATTACGTGTTTCAGGCGATGCCGAAGGCATTTGCTGCTCTCAAATAGGAGTGGTAGTTGGAAGAAGCCATATGCTATGGATTTTATTCATATTTGAGTTGTAGTCTTGAGATAAAGTAATTTTATTCATTTGATTGTTTAAAATATCTTCTAAACGGAATAAGGTATGTGAACTATGGTTAAGCATGGCTCATGGTTGAGTTGCAGGTTAATTGGAAACGTCACCCACATGCATATATGGATGTTTGTGGGTTATCCCGTTTTTTACCTTTATAGAAATTGGGATCTTATGTATTACTCACCATTGCCCTTAGTTATTGTGCCGCGCACGTCGCAAGCCACCTGCCTTACCATGACAGTCCTTCATGTGTCATTAATGTGCTGTAAATAGCATACGTCTCATCAGCAAGCTGACTATCATGTCAGTGCTTACCAGCTGTAATTTAACTTAATCATCACTCTTGGTACGTCTATTATATTCTCTTGTTAATGTCTAGCGATTTATGACAGCATTAATTTTTGTATTTAAAGTATATAGAGTAATACTCTAAGACAGCTATTATCCAGGATATTGTTTAATTACATTGTAGACGTCTTATTTATTTCCTACTTCGATTTCCCGCCCACAATTTGAGTCCTTAAGACTCCGCCCAACCAGGGCCACATTTTGCAATTATATTCCACCGGAACAATCGTAAATCTTCTCCGTTTTTCCATTTCTGTTTTTTAATGCCCCAGTGGTACTGTTATTCCCTTTGAAGTTGAGGTGAATTAACACCAATGAGGAACTGTACATAGGCCTAAAAGCTATACGTAGAGAAATTGATTAGAATTCTCTTTCCTTCTTCTCCCTCTTTTCGTTCTTTTCTAAGTCATTGTATAGATACAGCTCTAAAATATTTAATTGTTTTGACTTTGCGTGTGCTAGATTTTACTTGGAAGTGCTTCGCTATTTATGTTATAGAAGATCTAAAGAATAAATTGCACATTCGTATTCATGCCATTGTTAAAGATTAGGCATACATAGGAATTCTAATAAGCTCAAATATCAAGCATAGATAAACTAAACTACGTACAATATAGATATCATCTAATTTAGGCGAAATAGTTCTCAGCGATTTAAAATTGGGAATCACTCTTTGTGTTTCATGAAGGACACACGTTTAAAAAGCCTTGTTCCCAGGCGACAATATATCCCTTTCTCACGTCTTCCGTCGCTAAATAATCTTCACACATTTTAAACAATGTTTTCTCAACTATGTACTTTGTTGTCCCAAGATTTCCTTCCAAGTTCTCCTTTTAGTTACTAATAAGAACGAAAATACTGGTACATATAAATGCTAAAATTAAATCACTTTGAAGACTAAACGCAATGTGCGCTATATTTATAGATATTCAAAAGTACAAGATGGTTAATTATTAGGATATCTAAGCATGAAAATTTATAAGAGCTAGTGCTTCATGCATTCTATTTTCGCACTGTTTCTACATTCGAATTAAGCACTTAGACTTGAAATCTACCAGCAGGTTGCTTCTGGTTAGAGCTAGTCAGTTTAAAGACATGCCATTCAATGCGAATAACGTTAGAAGACGCTTGGCGGACTGCCAGATGGCTTAGGCGCACAATCGATCTGCCCGGTCGCTCATACACGGCATGTGAGCAACGGGAAGCGGCAGAAGGTGAGTTGAGATACTATAAGTAGATATTCTATCTACAGTCTTTTTGATTGTCGTCCTAATTCTGCTATTTTTGACTACTGGAAGAAAACTAATTTAGTCTCTACCTCGCGAGCTAAACGATTGCGTTTAATAGTGTTGAGCGGATATCGAATTTACCATAGATTTGAGTGGATAAATAGGTATTAAAGTAATTATGTGAAATTGCTATTTTGAATTAGGGATAGTTTAAAGGGCTATCAAGTCTCATTCATTTGCGCAAAAAGAGTGAAAGAAGCTGTTTTATATAAACCACCTCATAAATTTGGTTAATTAGTCATTATCTTATAAACGTAGCTTAAAGAAATGTATACCTAAGTTCTACCATTAACATGAATTGACGTTTAAAGTCACAAATGTTGACTTTTTAATTATACTGCCTTCCGTTATTAGTTTCCAATATTTTAAATGCTAACAATGAATATAAGGTATACTTTAGGCAATGCGCCTTTTTTCTTGTTTGGTATTGCTTTCTTTGGCTACCATCGTAATCTCCCATACGAGGATCAGAATTATCAGGTCAATCCAATCAAGTCCACCAACAGTTGCAGAAAGTGTCATTAGGCAGGTATGGAATCCTGGCAGAGATAATGCAATTAATTTACCAAAGCAGATTATTATTTTAAGAATATTAAGTAGGCTAAAACTACTTATCGTTTTGAAGTAATTTTGACTTAATAGAATAATAATGTGTGCATAAAAAATTCTATTCAGATCCAGAAAGAACGAAGAGAACGGCGGATTTTGAGAAAAAAGAAACAGCGGTTAAGAGAGCTAAGGGAAGAAATACGAGCCTTAACGTTATCGTTAGATAGTGAAGGTGGATCTGACTATAATCTTTCCAAAGGCTTTATAAATAAAAAAAATCTGTAAACATTTGTTCTAGAGTCAACCAATCTTCCATTATTAAACAAAGAGAAATTACAAAAGAATAAAAACCTAAGAAAGGATGCTAAATGGAAAAAAAGGTTACTGGAGAAGATTAAACTTATCGTTCGAAGATTGGATAGTATGGAAAGAAAGGTGCTACCGGATAAAACTAGCATAACTAAGGTTAATAATCTTTACTATTTTTAATGTACTTTATTTTCAGTCGTATTTTTCAGAATTATTTTTATAGATGAACAGAAATCGGTTCCAATTGACAACTACCAGCATTCCATTGTTAATACCAACTTCAACACCTGTCTCTATTCGTACTAGCATTAGTCCTCCTAATAAACTAAGCGATAAGGTATCTCGCTTTTTTTCATCTGTGTTATATTTATTTTGGATAACCTTGCAGGTGAAACGTCTCCAGTTGTCTGCTATCCAATCTCGTAATGGGGATAATGGAACAGCTTGCGCTACCCATAAGGATTGCAGACCAGGTAATAGAGTGAAAGGATATAACTCTAAGTATTTCTATATTCTCAATGCATCTAATTTCGAAGTTCTACAGAACATATTAGAAAAATTCTAATATATTAAATAACTTATTCTTAAATACAATTAAATGTTCTACTATAATTAACAAGTGATGCAACTATCAGAAGTTATTTGTTGAAATTGCGATTTTTAAACAAAAGATAAAAACCATATTTTAGTAGTTAGCCACTAAGTAAGATGTTAAGACGATGGTTTTATAGGCCGCTGCTGCCATCGTATGGAGGTTAAAGGAGCGATACAATCGGTTTGCGTATTTCACAGTCTAGAGGAGGAGGCGCCGTGTTTAGACAGCTGTCAGTGCGCACACCGTCTACACTGCTTCCGAGCTGAAAACAACAATACTGTAAGCTGTTTTCAGTCAGTAAAATACACATTTTTCCCATAATTTCGTAATTAGAGTTGCCTTCAGAGACCACTTTGCAAAAAGGCCAGTTCTGATGATATTCTTCATGGAACATATCTGTATGACAAGGATTCCATTTTCAAAAGCAAGAGAAAAAAGAAATGATCCCTTCATCTCTCTTTTGAATGCTTTTTCTTAAGTGGAATCCCATCAGCATTTTATCTCATTTTATTCAAATATTGGCCGGAAGTGCATAATATGTGTATAGATTTGTGGGTTTCCTTGGTAATTCTTGTTTTTAATTATTTAGGTATAGTGAAAGCTTATGAAGTCCAGTTTAGATAAGACATGATGTCTGATAGAGCTGAACATAGTAACCTACGCTTCTTAGTGGAACTTTAGTTTACTAAAACTATGAAATTTTAACTATTAAACGATATTGGTCACGTTTGCTTCGCTTATTATTGAGCATATTTGTTATTTTGTTTTACTATCCCGCTTTGGGCGATGCTTTACCGGAGGATGTATTGATCTCATTGTACATAGCTGGTCACTACGGTGGTCAGGAAATAACAGTTTGTGGTTGTGAATGGCGTGATGACAGCGACCAATGCCTTGAACTTTAAACACAATTTTTTGATCAATCTCCCGTAACAGAGGCAATGGTTCATAATGTGTCTCCTCTATATGTTGTGCTTATTGGTGAATTTGTATTATTTTTAACCTAGTGTTTCTTTCATGCGAGCTGATTGTATTGACTGTCTATTATGTTAATTTTCTTACACTTTTATGGCTTATTTTTCCATGATATCACTGATAAAATGAAGATTGCGTTAAGTGTTGTATAGATTTTCGGCAATTTTGTTATATATATATATAGCAATATTTAATATTGCGTTTAGTGGCGGGTGCATATCATTCGTATCTCGTAAGATTTCGCATAATTTCCACTTTCTTATGACACTAGAAAGCATCATACGCGTCAGCGTAAAATCCTGTTTGTATTCCTATATAAAAATTGAAATATGAAGTTAATCAGTGACGGATAAAATATAGTGCTTCATCTCGCCTCTTTTCCCCTCGAATTATCACTTGACCTTATTTGCTTTGACGGATGAGAATGTTAGCGTGTGAAACAGATTATCTAAGTCAAAGTATCAAGTTGTAACTATACGTGCTATTTGCTGTTGGATTTACACTTAGAGAAAGAGAGAGAGAAAAAAAGAGGAGAGCTCTCAATAGTTAGTCAGGTATTCGGGACGTGACAAAAGTGGTATTTGCTCGTTGCGTATTGTCTCGAAGGCGAAACAATGTTCTTACACGCAGAAAAAGAGTGAGTGTTATTCTATGTGGTAGAGAGTGAATGTTTGTTTATGTCGATCAGTTAATTCATATTTCCACAGGAAAGATACTAAACACTCAAAGTTCTTACTTGGTTATCTGCTGAAAAAAATATCATATGAATCGCATAGAATGAAGCTGTAACCCTGATAATAATATAATAAACAGACGATAACTGCGTCTAAAATGTTGAAAATATTGCTGATGAATGAATTTATATTCCAAAATAATTGGATGAAAAAGCCTGCCGGATTTGTGCTTAACAAGGGAACTATATAATTTTCCTCGCGAATCTGGCCTTAATAAACAAGACATCGTTTTCATATATTATATATAATCGAATTAAATCTCTTGAGATATTCTAGTTAGTTCTAATACATAGTTTACTTACACTTCTTAAATGCGGTAGTTTTTGTCTTGTATTTTTCTCCTTAGCCAATAAATTGGTGCTAATAATGATAACTTATCGATATATAAAAATATTAAGTCTTAAGCCAGAATTTGCAGCTTATTTACAAAAACTCAGGAGAACACTGACTTAGCAAACTTTGAATCAATGCCTATATTCTTTTGTTTCCCTGTTACTCACTATTTCATTGCTACCTACCGTATCCATGTCACATTTGATTGTTGACACAAATTGCACAATTTAAGAGACTGTATGAATACACATTGCATCACTGATGAGGTCAATCCCAATAGAGAGGTCTCAATATCCGAGGATAAAAAGGTAAAGGAAAGAAAAATATTTAGAGGCTAGAAAACGTTGAAAGTTAGGACAGCAAAATATAAATATGATTAAACAGACAGTCTTTTATAAATCTGTGTAAATAAAGTTTTTAGTCAAATAAAATAACCCTCAAAATGTGCCCCCATTGTTGAGATATCCAAGTAAATGGCTCATTTCATCTCCTATCCGGTCGCATGCCAAACACCATATGTGCCATCGGAAACGGATGGCTCAAAGTAAACAGAAATTGATTCGAAGAAGATAGAAGAAATATTTTAAAAAATCAAGGTCCAATCTAGAATACAAGATAATGGAAATTTATCAACACTCCATTGAATGATGAAGAGTTAGTCCGCTTATATTACTCTCATTACCTCCTTAACTATACAAAATAGTCTGAGACATTCTTAAGTTTATAAGCCTTAAAAATAATCTTTGTTATGGTACTGTTTTGATACGTACTTCATAGCATCTAGCAAATTTAACATTATGGTCAAAATTTTATAAAATACAATTTTGCAAGTATATATCAAGCATTGTTAAGATCATTCCATTGATGTGTTGCAAGGCGAGAGTGACTGACTACTATTGCTGTCACTAGTTTTACTCAGGTCAAGTGGTGACGTGATAGAAAACATCCAGGGGAAGGCAGAAGGAGTTGGACGCTATAATTTAATGCAAAATTTAATTCGACTTGATTAAGAACCTATTGCTCTTTATAGAGTAATAATTGTTTAACCTGTAGTAATGAGTCCATAGAAAATGTAGGCCGTTGAAAAGATTGAAATATTTTAGTGTAGTCGGGCATTGTCAGCTCATCCGTACGTGGTGGGAAAAGCTAAATTAAATAGATTAGAGATCATAGAACATTCTCAGTGAAAAAAAATAAACATACTTTAAAATTTGACTGGTTTTTGCATTTACGAATGCAGGCAAAGTGTTCAATTGTCTGAAGTAGATCTCCATTGCAGCCTCAAAAGTGAGCAATTACATTCTTTTACTAATGCAGATTTTCACAAGTACTATTAAAAAAACGTTTACCTTCGAGAATAAGTTCTAGTACCCTTTTTTCTTGTTCAACGAAGAGAATTGAAAGTAACTCGAGAGGTGAAAGCTGCCCAGGACGATGCTCATTATTCTGGTCCATTTTGTCTTCTTTAGATCGCTTGCGTGGAGATTCATCAGAAGGAGGTGAAAGGAAAATATCTGTAGAAAGTTAGTTTAGTCTTAAACTTTAAAAGGAAATTAGTTGCTTATTTAAAGGTAGAGTGATAGAATGCTCAAGAGTAAGAAGAAGCTAATATATGACCTACCCTCATTTTCCTCTTCTTCATCTGCACCCGTGTTCCACACCGGTCCCTGAGGTAAACGGTCAATTGCTTGCCCGGCAACTACTCTAAATGTATAAAATGGATTACATAGTACGTTTTATTGAAATCTAATGAATTCACTCTAAATATAGTGGGATTCTTCTGAACAATTGATTATTTTGCCTTAAATTCTGAATGCATATTCTGACTTACCGTAATCCTAGAGCAATAGCATCTTCAGTAGCTTGTTTTCTTTTTAAAGCAACTTGAGCTGCCATTACTCGTTGTCGTTCAGCAATCAGGTTGCATTTCTCGCAGACGCATTCTCTGTGACTTATTATATTGCAATATATGCTTTTCTTATTTAGAAATTATCTTATTCAAATTAATTATTATAATTTGCTCAATAAAATACTGTTATATTTCGTCTGAAATGCAGAAATATTGTTATGACTATTTTTTCATCAAACATTAGACTTCCTTTCCCTCTCCTTCCAGCCGACTTCAGCCAGCCTCTATTTGTCGTTCACACCGCACTAATCGCCCTATCTCGAGTGTCTATCAATTGTCAGATCATCGTCTTAGATTGTTTGCACTTGAGGATTACTGTAACCTGATCAGCGCTACGCGTAACACTATCAATGAGATCAAAGAAGAAGCAACTTTGTAGATGGTAGAGGCATGTCATTAAAAAGCCACAAATGAGAAGAACAAAAAAATAGGTTAGAGAAATAATTTATTAAAATATAATGTTAGAAACAGTATTAGCAATAACAGTTAACTCTATTGAAAAAATGCCTCATATAGGACCTATCAAGCCCAAAAATACATTTATTTACTATAATACAAAAGTTTATAAATGTTAGCTGGTGAACTAAGCAAGTAAAAAGTAGGTTAGGATCATGAAAAGTAAACTAACTTGTACTTGCAGTGCCTCTTATGTCCCTTTAGCCAGCTAACCAATCCATGATTTCGACATCGTGCACACTTTGGCTTTCTTTCTCTCTCGATTCTCCCTCCAGAGAAAGTCATTGGAAAGCCACCCAGCATCATTTTGAAATCTATGAATGATCAGTATCAAAATGAAAACTGCAACTCATAGCTAACAAATAAATATCCTTTCAACGACATTATATTTACAAAAAAAAACGCATAAATAAAGTGTTGTTTTTGTACTATTAAACGGTTTCGTAATTAATTTTAGCTTTTAATGAGTAGGTTATTTATTTACACTCTCTTGTGAACTTACAATCTTAAAAACGTATTCTTAGCTGAAAAGTAAATTAAACATGCCTATTTTTTATGCTAATGTTACAATTATAAGTAGCTAGCCAATGACGTAAATCAATTGAATAAAAAAATATTCATAGGTGCGTTCATAGATACACTACGGTCCCTTCGATACCTCAGTAGGCGGGGCATAGAAGGCAAGCCAATGAGGAGAGAGGGCGGGACCAAATTGTGTATAATGCGAGGGAGACCGGAAATTGCCACAGATTGTAGTCGTAGATATTAAACACAGATATTGAGATGTAAACTGAGATGTCGACTAATTGGCACATAGTGCGATATGTAGAGTCTGCCACCAGATGAACTGATTATAAAACCAGCTGATGAAATTATCATAACTCTATTATACTTTCCCGTTGTGGTGTAACTACTGTACTATTGACAGTGCGGTTTCCCATGCCCCCCTTACTAACTCTCACGCTTCACTCAAACTCGAGCTACTGCCAATACCCAGTCTGATCAAACAAATAGCTTTTGGAATTAAGTTTTAATAACAATCTTCATTTACATCGAATACAACACTACTTGAAACAAATATAGAGTGATTTATGAATATTAAGGTAGTGTTAAATATTACTTGATCAAAACTTTAAAAAAAGTAAAACTAGAACTTGACTTAGGACTGAGCTAAGTGTTTCATAAAATATAAGAGGAAAATTGTCAGATAAAAGTGGATAATGTTTAATATATAAATTTAGTCTTTTAGTTCTTATTTTTAGTATCTAAATTGCAGTTGTTGTTGCTCCAGTGATTCATTTTTTTAAATTTATATCATCAGGATTCACCATGATCGAAGTATACCTAGATTACAAATATTACGTTTTAAAACATTAAGAAGAATGGTATTATCTCATAAAACTTACCCATAGAAATGATAGAATTTAAAACGAATAAAATATGAAAGTTAGCGAACCAGTCACATGCAAGCAAATTATTTGTGAATTTGGACAATATTTCATATCTACAAATACGTGAAGTAAATTAGTTTCCGATAATTATTTATTAGCTGTTCAGATCAAAAGTAACAGTAAAATTTAGTCACAAAGTCTTTAATAGCAATTATGAAAAAATGTACGAAAAAAATCAAAGATTATTCCGTTTAATAAACTGTTCGTAAAAGAAGTCTATTACAGTTTGGAGCGATGTTCGCTTCGATAGACTTTAGGCCTAAATTAATATGAATCTTATTTCATATTCTTGTGGGTCTTGGTCCTTGCACAGTTCTTACAGAACCTATCTGTGATTAGCATCAATCATAAATACTGTTAAAAGTAAAAATTCTCTTGATAGAGTTATTATTGCCTATTTAACAAGCACTGCATATACTTCGTTTCAATTTAAGGTCTCAATTTCCCTATTATTATTCACTAAATTGTTCTTAGATTATAATAATTATAATATTTTATTTGAATTTTAGTATACATCAAATGTTAGAATGATCTTATTGTAGATTTACTTGTTATGCTATTTTTGTTTTCAGCATGTGATATCTAACCTCCTGATATTATATTTGGAATTTCTAACTGCATAACTGCTTGCTGAGGCTTAGTGGAGAGAGAGTAATTACCGCATCTTTAAGGTGCTTTATGTTCACATTAGGCTTGATCAAAGAGTCACATCATATTTCATCTGTTTTCTCTGATTAGTGACAGTCTATTGACGTGTATAATTTTCCGCTTGATGACCGACCTATAAACGGCGGATATTTTGGACGTTTCAGCCTGTAAACTGCTGCCCGAAAAACAGTTGCAAGCAGCATTGCACTTCCTGTGTTCAAACTGCATTCTCTGTACCACTCAGATGTTTACACGTCTAATTAGAAACCGTTTCTCTCGGACGTAATCTCAATCGCTGCCATCTTTTATATTCCATTGCTTCAACGATGCATACTCAAATTAGCTTTTACTTGGAACTATTTTCACGTATCCAAATATTTAATTATATTAGCGCATTACTGTTGTGCTATAAGCGCATGGATATGCTTTATTGCTAGATTTGGGAAAAAGAAGTTCCACTGGTTCCGTTAGATTGACGATTCTTATTTTATTCCGCAAATTATACCTCATGCAGAGATGATAGCTTCTGAAACTAATGGTAGACGAGAAATCGTAATTCGTCGAAGAGAAAGGGAGACGTTCATACACATTGGAGTAAGCTTAGTTCATAAACAAATAGAGCATTTAACAAATCCCTGTAGTTATTTGTATGCCAAAAATTACTTTATTTTGTTTTTTTCCGAGCTTTTGGATAATTTGTACCAGATAAATGATTTTTCACATCTATGTGGAAATTTTAGAGTGGACAAATAGTAAATATAATCATATAAACAATTATAATTATAATTTAAAACAACTGTGCAAAATTCACTTACTTTGAATAGCATATGATCCTAACCATACCTAAGAAATCTTTTATTCAAGTGTCTAGCCGATGATTCTTAGGAGGAAATAATATATTTGTGTATATTATAGTTGGAAGCCAATAAATACTAAGAATGTATAAGCCTCATTCGTCTCCCAAGGAAACCATCGGCCAGCTCGCCAACCGTTGATTTGTATTTCAGTGCGTTTTAAAGCAGGACTACTAAATCCACACGATGTTATTTTTGTTACCGTGTCTCACCATTATACTACCTACAGTAACAATACTATTTAACCATTTACTGGAATGTCCAAAGGAGGAAGCGAAGAAAATTGCATGCTACATAGATGCAGTCAAAGCTGAAGGTCCTAAAGCTTGCACTAGATGTGCCAGTTATAAATGTATGGCAGACTGTCTAGGAGTATATATATATATCAGTGAATCTACAACGATAAATCCGACTACAGATCAAATGGATCGTATTAATGATACACTACTAAACACCACATCAGTTAGGTCAATATCACCTAGCGGAAGAAACACCATTGTCACTGCAGCTAGCGTGGAAATGATCTCTACATCAAATATTCCTACTCAAACCACTTCAATGCACAAAGAAAACAGGGTGAAAAAGTCACTGACTAAAGCAACCCCTCGAAAAGACCTCTATACTAGTGTCCCTTTAATCAGTACTACTAATGGGACATTCTTGAAATTAGACTCAACAAAAGTAATTACCAATGGTCATCCTTTCAGCACCCCTTTTGAAAGCACTGTTACTATTTTTAATACTAATGACAATTCGTCTGTATCAACACTGGATTCTTCTATGACGCAAATATATCAGAACACCACTCCAAGTAGACCTATTACTCGTGAAAAACCTGTCAAATCATCGAGCTTTAAAGGTAAAAAATTAAATGTTGTTCGTAAAACCCAGTCTGTTACTATGAACTCCGAGAGTACCTAAAAGCATTAGGCTCAGCATATTTACACCTAATTATCTTAGGATTTAAGGGTGGAAGTTAGGTCCTTTAATATTTCGTTACTAATTTTAGTTCTAAGTAGTACAGAATAGGATTTTGTAGTTTAATACTGCAATTAATAGGGAAAATCGTATTAATATATTTCAGAAGTGACATCAGTTACCACGGTAAATGATAAAACTTTACCTGAAGAAATCACAGAACCAAATCCAAGTTTGTCTACACTTCTAAAAAACTCAACTAGTACCACTATTCACTCGGATGGAACGACAATATCTATAAAATCAAAACTAACTACAGTAAACAGTAATTTGACAGAAACTGTTCAAGCCGATAATTACAAATCCTCTACTACAACTGTTTTAACTGAGACTGGTAGCACACATAGTTCCAATCCAGTTACTGAGGTGAACAAAAACATAAGTTTTACTCCATCACATCATCTTGATGAAATTACTACATTAAATAGAGAATATTCATATGCCATTAGTGAAAGTTCTAGTCAAGATTCTACTCTGGATGTGGATAACAAGGCTACTATAGCTAATAACACTACCAAACTTTCGAATAAACAACAAAGCGTAACTTCGACACCTAGTGCTTTAAGCTCCTCTTACAATCAAAATAGTCTAAACAGAGTAACTACGGATATAATTACTACACCTTCCATTAAGTTAACGCAGACATCAAGCCTATCTAGCATAACTACAAATTCGAATAGAATAACTTCCATCAATAATTCGACTGAGCCTAACTCTCTGGATATCTCCAAAGCTACTACTACAGCCTGGAATAAAGGTCATAATACCAAAAGCTTAACAGGTGCTACTACAATCAAAAGTACTATCTGGATTGCACCTTACACTAAATTTAGGCAACTTACGACATTAAATGGATCAGATCCGTTGATTATAACCACTAACATGAATACACCTATTACTACTAATATATCAAGCCGAAGTACCAGCGCTACCAACTTGACTTCATCTCCCAACTCTGGTAACTCAACCGAATTATTCCCAACAGGCAACGATGATGTAAGTACTATTGATGATAATCAAGTCTCAATTTTTACAAAGTCCACGTTGAATGCTGCTAGAAATCAAGACACAATATCATCCCTAACTCCTGTTAGCTTGAAACAAACGGCTACTTCAAACAGTTCGAAATCGACCACAAATACTGTATCAAATATAACAGTGGTTACAACATATTCTAAGGAAATATCTATGACTGAAATTACTCCCCCTGTAAGTAAGAATTTATTGATATATTAAGCAGCAAGTGATTTCTGGTAAGTTAGCGTTTATATCTTGAAAATTATTTTATTTGGAAGAATCAATGCGGCCAGTGCTACATAATTAATATACTTTATTAATGATTTCTTCTTTATTTAATTAGTACATAGGGAAACCTTGGGCGTCACTTTATTGTAAATGCTCGTTGTCATATGTGGGGTGCACTGGAAGTTCAGCTATAGAAATTAGAATACAGTTCGATTGGCATATTTGGCAGAGCAGTCCGGTGTGCTAATGTGAATGTGTTGCTTGAGATATTCCTGTATCCTAGTCGAAGTGCTATCTGATTTTGCTGTGTGACGTTTGAAAAAGCTGGACAGTGCTATTATCAGTTTACACGAGCAGGGGAAGAAAGTCTTTGCGATACGAGACTCATGCTTACTCGCTTCCAAAATGCTGGAAGCATCCTTCGGGGTAACAAGGGGTCGGCGAGGAAAGTGGCTTCTGACCTCAACACCAGCTCAAAATCACTAGAGAAACTTGAGCTGGGTTATCCTGAAACTATCTGACAGTTTTGGCGAGAGAAATTGCCATATTTTGCGATCAAAAAACGAGCAAACTGAGTATTTCCTGAATATTCTGTCTATGTCTGAGTAGAGTATCATTTAGCAATGCAATTATAGAACTCAAAATGTGGAATTTTGTTACAGCTACATAATTTATACAATTGAAATAGATAATAAACTACATATTATAAATGTTTACAAGAGATAAAATATTTTAATTTCAAAGGCGGTGGACGAAACGGTAGTGATACAATTGAACACCACTGCTATGGAGATAACAGCTAGTAGTTACTCTATAAGTAATGAAGAAAAATTCACTTCATCCGAAATCCGAAAGCAGGAGGATGATGAGACAGTGACTGATAAGATAAACGAGGTGAGAAGAATTAATATCGAAAGAATCCGCAAAATAATAATAGGTAGTGCAGGACATCTCCACCACAACACCTTCACTCTTCACAGCAAATATCAGTAAGTAAATAAGTTTATATGTACAAAAAAGAGTAGATTAGCTTTAGTTTTCACTTTATATTATTCGAAAATCACTTTTAAAAATAAAAGAAAACAATGATGAGGGATATTTTTAGTATCTAAAATTATATTATATTGATCAAGATAATATATTCTAGAAAGCGATTATTTCGGAAACATTTATTAACCTTAAGAATTACTAATCATACACGTGAAAGTCCAGACGTCCTTGCTAAATAGCAAATGAGATCAACAAGACAAATATATCAGTTCCGATGGAATGCAGTGTTCAACATCCTATTGCAATCAACGACCGATTTTTCCCTGGATAGGAAATTCTAATTTGTCGTTTGGGGATTCTTCAGCTGAAATGGATTCGGTTAACTTTATCGTGCCGGGTACAATGTAGAGAATTGCTTACAAGGTCGTATCGGAGAGTATAATGCTGCTGTACGCTTTGTCGGTACCAACTGTTTGGCGTTTTCCAACAGGGCAATGACCTAAAACATCAAGTTTGGTGAAATAAGTGAAAAAAAAACCCCATAAAAGATTACATTACTGAATAGAAACTTTTAAATGTAAGAAAAATCGAACATTGCTGGGGAAATTTGTCATCTTATTGTCGACGTGATACTAAACATTTCAAAGGTTCCCGTGAGTATTCTTGGAATGGAAGAAAATTTCATCAATTGAAATAGAACGATAGATATGACATTGTAGGTCTTGAAGCATGTGTCCTGGACTACATAAAATTGGACATCTTTGCTACACCTACAGTTTTACTTTGGAGTGCCACTGAGTATTAAATGTGTAAGATACCAGTTCTTATAGGTACCAGTGTCGAAGAATTCGAAAGTAATGGAGATTCAACATGGAAAAACACAGAGTTGCGCACGGAAACTACGACTTTCATTGTAAGGCTCAGTTAAGATCTTTCGATCTTTCAACCTCGTATTCTTTTTTGTAGTATGAACACTTTCTAAATGTCATTACAAAAAAAATTGCATGAAGATAATAACTAATAAAAGAGAATGTTTAACAGTTTTTTTTCAAAAATATTTCTAAAATTCAATCTGCTTTAAAAATAATGCTATATGTGAATAGTACCTTTTTGTTGATGATTATAGAATGTAAAATATCAAATTTCCAATTAGTTCTTTCATAAAGATATGAAAGACTTAGATATGAAAATTGGAAGTATATTTTTAGGACTCAACCAAGTCATCAGTCACTCCAAACTTCTCAATAACTATGCAACCTGGACAATTAATAAATAATAGTGTAACAGATGAAGTCATAACTTCTGGAGAAAATTGGACCATAACAAACGGTAAAAACACTAAGATCTTCTAAAAAAAAATACTATGTCACCTTGGTATGAGGCAAACATTATTTCAAGACATTGCAATATCAAGGAGCACTGAAAATATATTTAGTATTACAACTGAGAATGAACTCACTACAAATTTAATTGAAGAACCACTTGCAGGTTGGAAAATATTTTAAAAAACATAAGAAAGTATTTTATTCGGACTTATAATTTGTTTTACTACAGAAGTTTGTTCATTGTCGGCAATAAACCTGACGTATGCTAAGACAGGCATCAACTCAACAATCAAGAACAACGGTAGAAGCACAGAGCATATATAACATGCTCCTATATTTTAATAATAAATGGTTTATTCATTTGGTAGTATTTTGGTGTCCTTCCAAACTTTTCCACTAACCCAAACATTTATAAGAAAATAATAAGTTAATAATTCCAGATACAACTTTTATCCATAACTGCTTATCTGGATCAGCGTTTCCTGATGGTACTTCGCAGAGAATTTACTTCTGTGGACATAATGGGAGATGGACCGGTTACACGGGAGAGATTTGTACACGTATGAGTCACTTTTTACTCCTCATAGAGAACAAGAGTCTATCTAATATATTATAGCCATCGTATGTCAACGAATTAATGTTAATCTCTCTAACAGTAGTGGGCCTGATCCATGGGATCCTGCACTTCAAGGAACTCAACCACCTGGCTCAATAATTGTTCATACATGCGCCCCCTGGTTCTTCATTTATCAATTATCTGTCTAATAACTTTAACGAATAATCATATTTATAATATTCAATGGTAAAGAATAATCTGGTAAATTTTTTGTTCAGGTTTGTTTTTCCATCAACTCGTCAACCCTTGAAAATATATGAATGCCAAAACAACGGAAAATGGACGGAGAACCTCACCTCAGAGACATGCCAGTGTGCGTATAGTTTATTAGTCAGTAGTTAATGGAATTTTTCAATAGCTTTCTAAAAATCTAATTTAATATCTATTATAGATGTCCAACCATCAACGGTAAATATGGAAGATTTGTAGATAGAACTACAACAGGATGTTTCAATCTTTCGAAACACTCAACAGCTGTAATATTAATTTAATTTTACAATGTTTTTGCTTATTTTCCATAAATAGAGAATCAATACATCATGTTATACCAATCAGATTACAATGTATACGTTTCTAACACGGTGGTCTATGAAAAGTAATCATTTGGCAGTAGGTTCTCTTTTTAACAATATTTACCGAACAGTAGGTGCAAATTTCATTCTCATTAAGTACAGTAAATACACTGAAGTGAGGATGATATTTGTTACGGTCTGATGTTTGATCATTTTTGACATAAATAACTTCACTCAGCATGAAACTTCACAGTTCACTTTTCATCATACCTTGCCTGTCACAAGTTTTTACTTTTCAGAATAGAGCACTCAAAGGATTACTACATCAACTACGCCTTTTATAAACATAACTATAAACGTGTCTAAAAGTTACTGTGTTGTAAAGTTGAGTTCCAGTAAATTCGCCATGAAGTATGTTATCAGAAATCACGTCTGCAGTGCGATTTTTCGGTATGATCCGGTCGTTCGTCTTGTCGATTCTCGGCCGCTCATCGATCAACTCACGAATCTTGTTCGCACCAACTACCACGCACTTCAGACATCACTGTCTAGCTATCTCTCTTCTTAGCTAGTTTGCCTTCTTTGTCTCTCTTTCTCTAGTTTTTAATGCTCCATTCCTTTATGATTCTCTCCACCTATGCCATGTTTTGCCTCTTTATCTCACATGCACCTTCCTAGTATATCCAGTATTATTTTGATAAAGAAGAAAGTACATAAAAAATATATTTTTGAATGCACTATTCCTCAGCTGTTTGCCCCTTTTCTGTACCACTTCTCGTCTGAACGTAATCATAAAAAAGTATTTAAAGAAAGCAGAGATGTGTGATACCAGACAATTCACGTGAATTCATTGGTTGTATTTTCTTCAGTCTAAAATTTGGCAATGACAACAAAAAGTGCCAGATGCCTCTATTTAAACATGACATAAAGCAAACCTTTTGTGTATTAAAACTTGCTTTAAATCGGGTATACAAAGCGAAGATCTAAAGGATAACCAATAAACAAGTTAGGACAGCAGTCAGTTAGCTCATCAGTGTTAAAGAATATATGAGTTAATTGTCTTGACTCATGTTGATAAAATTAAACTATTCAATATGAATCTAAATATTTAAAAAAACTGTTTCTATTGGCAATAATTTTCGTATACGGAATACAGTATATTAGAAATATATAACAATAAAACATTTTTGAATAGTTTTTTTTGTTTTTTCTGTCTAGATTGTTAGTGATAATTTTCATGTGAAGAAAGACTACCCGATCCTTTGTAGTGATGTATTAAAGTGACATCGACCTGAATTCCTGACTTCTTTTATATAATCTTTTCAGCAACATTTGTTTAATATATTGTAAAATGAGTTGCTTCCTTTTTGAAAAACCACCTTATAAATAATTGTACTATTCAAAGCACTTTTCGGTTTGTTGAGTAGCCATCGTATATCAGTTAAAAAATCTAACGAAGATTATTCTAATTAAAACATAAACACAACCTACAACAAACATCTGAAAAATGTCTATTTTCTCCTATTGAATTCTTTCTGAATTCTATTTCACTGAAAAAATAGGTAGCCCATTCAGAGCTGAGCATTTATTTTGTTGGATTTAATTCCTAAACGTCTCGATAATAGAAATTGCAGAAACTTTAACAATTTGTGGTTTCGTGTATAGGACCATATCAATTTGATAAATCGTAGAGAAAGGCGCATGTGAATGGTAGGAGTGTAACTTGCTGCGTCGGACTGTGTAAATGGATGGATGTGATCGAGATGGTTAACACGTCATCGCTCGTAAAGGAAGACACTTAGATGTACCTTGGACCCAACACAACCACCTTTCTTTGTCGATCGCGTGTTCCATTTGTATTCATGTAAGCTGATCTACCGTCACAATTCTGTTTTTGCTCTGGAATCTCTTAAATTTTATCGAATTTTAAAAAAGTTTGCACCGTTTTCAAATATGTATTATTGTTAGCTAAGGAAACACGGAGGTATACTAGTGTTAAATGAATAGATTAATATTAAATTGTAGTGTAAAGTGTAAAACTATCATCGTGATCTTTGCTATTCCAGTAGTTCTATCAATCTGCGACTTCGCTTTGCTTTCCCATCTGTTCATATCGATGACTTCAGATGCCTTTTCGTTTAGCAACTTGTCGTGGTAGCAAAACGCCGCTATCAGTAATCGCAAGTGTCATGTTGGAAATGTGTTCATCGATTGTTTCTTAGATTACAAACAATGTCTGATCGCTGCTTTTCGCAGTCAAGCAGGTTCAAGGCTATCAGTTAGAGACTTTGATGATATCTAGTGGCATATACTTCATTTTCAAAGCTACATCTTCCATTTTCTTTCTTTTCCTTCTTCACTCGCTAAAATCTTAACATCTAACTACTTTACATTTCCAACACCTAGCCATTGTTTCGTTTACAGTCAAACAGCAGCCATAATAGATTAATTACTAGGCCAATTCCAACTGCACAGAGTGAAAATATTGATTATTTTACTTTTCCATTGTACTAGAGCAAAACATTATGCACAAAATTCACTGTCCATATATACTATTGCCTTTTTAAATCATTTGCTTCACAATTACACCTACACTAAAGATATCAAATTTCTATAAAGAAATAATCATTACTTACGTTATTTTTTGTCTCCTTATACATACGCTTAATCATAGCTCTATCACAATCACTTCATAATAAAGTTATTTATTCGTAAAATTTCAGAATATTATTCCGTTGATGAATATTGTAACATTGGTTGCTATTTATTATCACCGAATGTTTTTCAGATAATTGAATGTCGATTTCTGAGCAATCGAATGCAGAAATCAACCAACTTAGAAGAAACTCTCTTCCTGCTAGTGAGTTTTAATTTTTTAAGAACTTTATAAAGTATACAGTCCTATTGATTTCTTTTATACAATGTATGCGTGTCCTATTAATTACTCTGCGTCACCTTCACATTTTATTTCACTTTAATGCTTTTGATATTTTACATCATTCAGAACCCCGGACTCCTGAAGGTTACCCCGACACATGCAGGGTCTGCGGCGACGGCAACGCAAAGATGCACTACGGTGTCGTCACTTGTTTCGGCTGCAAGGGTTTCTTTCGAAGAACGTAGGTTACTAAAATCTCATGTAGTCCTCTGTAAAGCAAAAACATAATATGTAATCGAAATCTCGTAATGTTCCATGACTGTTTTTTGGGACTTAAAACATTCCAGACAGCGACAAATCATCTGATATTATGTTTCTCTCGGCATGAGGTCTACAAACTAGTTATTCTTCAATAATAAACAAAATCTAAAAGTTATGGTAACTCTAAATATTCGATTTTATGTTTTTGTTTTCCTTCGGATTCATGTTTTCTTTCTTTGAATTCCATCAGCCTCTTTTTAGGTTAAAGAGGCCAACCGAGTATCAGTGCAGACACAACGGTACCTGCGTAGTAGACAGACACGAACGAAACTCATGCCGATACTGCCGTTTCAAGAAATGCATAGAAGTAGGCATGGATCCAAAAGGTATAATATAGCTTCAAATTATTTAGAGCAATATGACAATATCTTCTCGCTTTTAGCTGTTCGTCCTGATAGAGATGCGACTGGACGTCATTATCAAGGAAGACAGCGAAGATCCAAACTATCTGCTGACGATGAAGTAGAAGTGGACGCTGAGTGGATGAGAAAACTGCCAGTTGACATGAGAACAACGTTGATGCAGCTCATGAATATTGATTTAATGGTTAATTTGTAATAAACAAAATACTAGAATATAAGCCACAACGTGATAAACTTAAATTTAGGTTGGGAGTGGAGATGGCAATATTGATGGAAAGGCACTTTACCCACTACCAATTACATCTATTCGTCAAGTTCTAGAAGATCCGTCTATTCTTGATGGTAAAAGAACCGAGGTAGATCTGTTTCATAATCAATATGTACAACTAATTTGTTATTCTTTTTACTATGCATTTGTAGTGGTATTGCATCAATGAGTGCAGGTGGAACATGGATACAAAAATGGGTAGACATTAACAAGACCAAAATGTTTTCAATAAGGAAATAATAAGTGCAGGATGCTTGTTGTGGTGGCACTGTCAAAATGAATAACCCCAATCGACCATCTCTTCCACAAAATACGAATCAAACACTATTATCAGCCAACATAAGAAAATATAGAATTAAAAATGAACGATTGCATCACATTACAGTTCAAGACACCTAACTCATTTCTAGAATCGTTTACGATATCGATTGAACAGGAAAATCTCTAAAAATGAAGTATTACTTAGGAGCGATTCGAGTAAAGTAGGAATTTTAAGAAATGTAGTCTATCAAGACTCAAGAATATTATTTGCCAAGTTGAGGCCTTAATGTTTCCTGCGTTTGGAATGTTTATGCTAAGAAATGTTGTTAGACGATTGAATTATAATAGTTAACGGACAAGGTGATCACAATTTACTAGTGAAGAGTTTGTATTTTATTTGAGTGAGATAAATGTTCAAGTATCTTATATTTAAGTTTTTATTTGTTAAACTACAAAAGAGGTAGATGTAATGAATAGTGTTTCTTATCCGCGGTGTTCGAGAGAAATGTTTATCGACATGAAATCATTGGTCTAAAAGGTTAATAAAGTGATATCTGCTTTTCATGATTTATGACTCGATTGTATAAAAAAGCAATATGATTTTGCCTTACATCTAGGAATTTCAGATGAGATATGACTCATTCCGCGAGATCACTCAGGATGAACTGCCAGCAGTTGCTCATCGACGACTGATCGCAATGATAGACTGGGTAGACCATCTTTTTGACATGATGGACATACAAGGATTGGATGATAAGGTTAAATTAGAGGTGTTATATAAATGTATAATTAAGCAGCTAACGATTTCATAAATTCATACTAAAACAAATGTAGAGAAAAATAAACCATCTTAATTTTTATGCTGGTTTTGTAGGAGATGTAAAATTACGTTTTTTACGAGAAAGGGAAATGTAAGAAACTACGTATTGCCATACTGAAAAAATATAAGTAAATTCATGTATATAAGAAGCAAAGACAGTTTATTAGGAAAGTATTCCATGTATAATTTTAAATTTCAGATTGCACTGGTTAAGCAAGGATTTGCGCCTTTAATGGTGTTAAGCTACAGCGCTATTACTGCCAAGAATACAAAACAGACGGACATCATCTGTCTCTGCAATTTTGGTCACGTTAAGAGGGAATGTTGCAAACGGTGGCAAGAACCATAGTAAGCATTATTATAAAGCTATCTTTACCTATAATTGAATAATTATGTTATAGCCACTTCGCTAATCGATTGGCAGAAAGATCTATCGATGAGCTGATTGAGCCCTTTCGAAAAATGAATCTTAAAGATGAGGAAATTGCTCTTCTAAAAGCCATCGTCATTCTCAACCCATGTTTGTTATTATTTAACATATTTGATATAACAAAGATTAATTATCCTTTCTTTTTTTAAATTGCTACTGTAAAACAATTTATCATTTGACTATTCATTACTACTATAAGGTTTGCTTCTGATAAATCGATTATTAGATACTGTAAAATAATTTTTTTGTAAAAACGAGTGATAGCACTTAATAAAAGAACTCCAATTATGTCTGAAGAATCAAAATATATTCTTGTCATTAGGTATAATAGTTCCATATTTAGACTTGAAAACACTCTCACCAGAAGCAGCCGAAGCCATTGCTGATATGCGAGACCGGATTCAGGAAACCCTTTATCACGTCGTGCGAGAAACACATCCAAAGGAAGTGGCTTCTTCTCGATTTGGTAACCTGCTGCTTTTTATCCCCAATGTAATGGTGAGCTATATTCATAATCAGTAGTTATACTGTTTTTCTGAAAACTTTTATTATTATTATTATTATTTGGCTACAAATTACCTTTAATATTCGTAATTTCGTATAGATTTTTCTTTGCCTTTTAAATATGCATCAAAAAAAGTTAATCATATTTAATACATCCAAAATTAGAGTAATATTAATTGTAACAACATCAGTTATTATGAATGATTTTCATGGTAGAAAACAAAAACTAAGTAAATTTCAGATGCTCGGAACAATAGTTTGTGAAAATTTGATGTTCATCGATTCATTTGGTCATATGGGTGACCGCCTTATGCACGATTTACTGCAGGAAACTGAAAGAAAGGAAGATATTCTATTAAATACAGTAGGATGACGTTAAAAACAATTCATATCTACAAAAATAACTCAACTTATAGTTAGGTTAACACATGCAATATTTAGAATAATGGGTTACCACCTCGTCGACATTCTGAGCCACGAATGCTACACTCAGCGTCATCATCATCAATTGACTCTCTCTCAAGCTATCCTAGCAGTTCTTCTTATCATGAAAACATTCAAACGATGTCGTATAAGTGAGTCAGTTACATGTGAATTCTAAGAAATCAAGTTATTTTTTGATATAAAATTACTTATAATTATTTGATCAACTTTTTACGAAAAAAAGTTGGTAAGAGTTTGAAGTGTCTGTAATTAACTTAATTATCAGCATTAAAACAATAAAGTAATATATTACAATTGCGTGACTAGAGTCCTGGAAAAGTATGCAAATTTCTGGTTTTATAAAATATTCCCACTCAATACAAATTTGTAAGATGAGATTTAGACCCAATTCGACTTCAAATAAAGGAGTTGAAGCTTTGTAGACTTACTAGGCCTACTTAACTGTCGGCTGACATATACAACTTTAATGTTACAAAAGCAGATTTGAAGATACATATGTGAATAAAATCCAAACAATAAAATACCAAGTACTCTAAACTTTTTATAGTTTTTCAAATAATTCACTTCCTACATCGGTGAATGACTTCGACGTATCGATTAATTCGGCAGCATCTATGCCTAATCTTGATCAGATTCCTGAATGTGATCCTGATTATAACGTCACTCTCACCCCAGACATGTTCAGTGGTACGTCAAGAACGTTAGAAATTATAAGTACTACATATTACAAATTCTTTAGAATAAAACAAATCAACTAGAAGCAAGCGTTACTTTTATAGACATGAGACAGGCGATGTCCGTAGCTCATAACATGGACACATCTATGCAGCAGGAGCCACCGCCACCATCACAGCAAGAGCCTATTTCAGATAGTCCTAAAGATAGACCATCATTCTATATATCGACCGTTGAAAGCACAAAGCATAAATTTACGGTTACTACGTCCTTTGATAGGTGAGATAATAAGAGCAAGTTGGATGCTGATAACACTGTGAATAATAACCTAGTCACATTATCTCGAATGAGTGTTTGCTATAAACTTTTAATAATTACATCAGAACGCACTATAGATTATGGATATTACTACTGACTCTTCTAGGTATCCAAATTACAATCAAATGCCACTACAAGGAGTCCAGTCAAATAGCGTAATTTCGCAACCATACGTCACGCAACAGTCCCTGTGCAAAACAAGTTCGCTCCCACCACAGTACTTCCAGTGCGAACAGCAGTATAACAATCATCAAAGTATGGAATATGAGGAAGGCTACTACCAGTGATGCTCTACAAGACCCAGTTGATCTACCTTATAGTCCTCGTTCCGTTATTCATTTTGACTCATAATTGTGCTCTGTTCTTTTTAACTGATACATTGCATTAATATCCACAACAATTATAAATTAAACAAAAATACTAGCTATAACCTTGGTAATACATATTTTCAATTATGGAATATTTTATAGCATTATTAACGTCGTTATAAATATGGATATATAACTACTCCAATAATTTTAAAGATGAAATCTAAAAATAGTCGAGTTCATCTAAATCGTACTAATGACAATTATGAAAGGAAAAAGC
This sequence comes from Heterorhabditis indica, assembly GCA_020740425.3. Classification (NCBI taxonomy): domain Eukaryota; kingdom Metazoa; phylum Nematoda; class Chromadorea; order Rhabditida; family Heterorhabditidae; genus Heterorhabditis; species Heterorhabditis indica. The sequence goes on from JAJAVP010000210.1 coordinate 44,998, forward strand.
TACATTTAAAATAAGGGTTACATCATATATAATCAAAATATTTCTAACTGTTGGAAATAGCAGTAAAGTAAAAATTAATAAGCAATATTCTACCCATGATTTTAATATAAATGGCTAGCCTATGAAACAATGCAATAAAGTCATGGAAAAATTCAGCTAGAAAAGTTGAGAAGTATTCCAATATTTTAAAAATAATCATTAATAATTTTGAAAATGCGATTTATTCAACTTCACTGCTATATTATAAGGGCATTGTTGTTGTGTAAAGACTTTTGCTTTGTTTCTGCACATTACTTATTTGGTATTATACTATTATAATTTTAAAATTTACGTAGAACATTTTCTGAAGACTTTTCTAGGACGAAAAAGATGGAGTATGTTCTTATTTGTCGCTTCATTTTTACCTAAAAATAAAGATTATAAAGGTAATCACTGATATGATACTGTATTAAAGTTAAAGACTTTATTTAGCCGTTAAGAAGGAAATTCAGTCTCAACGGCAAGTTTTTCTGTGCAATACCGCGCTCTAGTGCATCCACAACCAAATCGATTTAACACGTCTTGTTCCATCGTATATTGATCGACATAACTTGCAACGTCAACAGTATGGTGTTTAGGCTTCGTATTTGTTAACATCATGGTGTGGTTGTTGTCACATTTGCCTTGAGTAACTGTAATAGAGAACAATTGTGATGATACTTGGTAACATATCCGATTCAGGTTCTAATTTTCTATTCAGTGATATGGTAGCCACCTATCAGACCTTTCATGTTCCGTTTAAATATCTAAAATAGTGCGTTATTTTCGTACTATTGGTTTATATTTTATTTAGTTTATTATGTGTCTGTATTTTGAAGGTATTTACTTATAGTTATGGGCGACGATAGTGGTCCTTCAAAGATAGATCTTCAGAATGTAATGCGCAAACTGCGTTCACTTCCCGCCAATAAGGTAATTGAATTAATGTATTTACTACGTTTATTCATTTCACGATTGTGTATATAAATATAAAAATGCCGGAATTGTAATAGTTGAAGTATGATTGCCGTTTAGTTATGCTTTGATTGTAACGCTCGTAATCCCACATGGGCCACTGTTACATATGGTGAGGTTTTATGTATTTTTTTTGTTATTAATACTATATTAACTAGTTTTATGTCTTCATACCATCATTCTTATATCTATATTTTTACATTTCACTAAAGTCGTTGATTTCATAGGCGTTTAAAGAATAGTTATATAGGAGTCTTTCTTTGCATTGATTGTTCTGCTACGCATCGGAACCTTGGCGTACATCTCACATTCGTACGCTCAACTAACCTTGATGTTAACTGGACATGGCTACAGCTGAGGGCCATGCAACTTGGAGGAAATGCAAATGCGGTTCAGTTTTTGTTCCATATTATTTATTTTTGCTTCACTGTTGATTTAATCCATATTATTATTAAAACATAAGGTAAAATATACTTAGATAGTAAATATAATTTATTTTTTAATTTTAGGAGTATGAGTTATGTGTTTTATTATATTGTACCTAAATGTGACATAAATTCTAACACATTTAAGACGCAGTTCTTTAAACAACATGGCTGTAACACGACTGATGCCCAGCAGAAGTACAAATGTAGAGCTGCTCAGTTGTATAAGGTAGAGTAATGAATCACTTATGGGTAAATCCTTGTTTTTAATGGAACTATTTAAGTTTAAGGTTGTGTTTAGGATAAGCTTGCTCAGTTATGTGCTGAAGCTCAGCGGAAGTATGGGAATCAGTTAATGATAGAAAACCCCTGCAGCGAAGAAATAATCAAAGAGGTAAAGCATTAGAATTTCTAAGTCCGTGTAGTTTATCATCTTTCTCCAAGGAAAGTATTCGTTTTAATATTGTATTTTGAAATTCTTTTTTGAGGTTATGCCTTCAGGATGATTTTTTCTCACAAGATTTTGTAAGCGTTCCTCCTTCTCAAAGTGCTACATCATTAAGTAGTGATGCATATATTACTGCAGATAAGAACAATGGCAATGATTGGAAAGACGAACATGGTACTTATATTTAAAATGATTCCTATAAGTAGCTTAAATATGGTTTTATGTTTATACAAACTTATTTTTATTCAGGACCTCGAGTTGATCACTTGGACTCTGCTCCAAAGTCAACCTCCGCTCCAATTTCCGTAATTTTGAAGAAACCAATTAAAAAAACAGGGGTAAATTTGTATGTAATTCTTAGATTTTTTCAGCTTAAAATAAAGGAAATTGTGTTGCTTTCGAGATTTTTAGGTTAATGCAAAAAAAGGAACGTTGGGTGCTCAGAAAGTACACATCAATTTCGATGAATTAGAACAGCGAGCAGCTGAACATGAGAGACAAGTAAATGAGGTCTGTCTTAATTTTTGTCTTCACTTACAAGGGAAGAATCCATAAATCAACCATTTATAGCAGGCTATGCCAGAAGTGAAAAGTTGCAGTCTATCGTACCAGGATGAGTTAAAAGCGGAACCAATTGCACAGCTAAGCGAACGACTGAGGATGCAAAATATTGAAGTCCATAGGAAGAATATCGAAGTCCTTTTAAATTCTATTAAAATGGCACATTTTGATTATTTTTACTTCTGCAGCAGATAATATTACAGGCTAAAGTCTCGACTGACCCACAGAAAGCTGCATCAGTTGATCGTCTAGGAATGGGAGGACTTGGAAGGTTAACATCAGCTCACTCGGTAGCACAGGGTGTGAAGACAATAAAACAAGTAGATTTGAAAACTGGAACAATTCAAGGGAAAGAAGTGGATGGAGATGATTGGGAACTAGTTGAGGAAAGGTTTGTTTCATATGTCATAGAATGTTTTAAATTACATTATTAGTAGTAATTTATGAATATACGATTTCACTATTTAGCTCAAAATTCTCGGTAGTCAGCGGAAGCGATGAAAATTTGCTAACAAAGAAGTCGAGCAATGACGAATTTTTCGATAGCTGGGAACAGCAGCCGCCAAAGTTCGTTTTTATTTTATTACTATGCTGGAGATTTTTATAAAACACTTGTTAATTTTAGGGATTAGCTATTAATTTATTATAGAAAGTCGTACAATAATGCTTCTAAAAAGGTACCATTGGTTGGTTTGCCTTCAGAAGTTGATGTGCAGAAGAAATTTGGAAATGCGAAAGCAATTTCAAGCGATATGTATTTTGGAAATAATGAAATGGATGTGGGTATAGTAAGAAATTTTAAAATTTATTTAGAGATTGTCGGTTTTATTGTAAATCCCGTTTTACAGTGTGAGACAAAAGCTGCTTTATCACGTTTTGAAGGCCAAACTTCACTTGGTTCAGCAGATCTTTGGGGAAATGGAAGCCAATCACACTACGTATCTCAGGTTATTTTGATATTTAAATATAATTCGAAATGTGGATTTAATTTTCGTAAATGTAATAAGTATGTACGGACAATAATTTGCATTTATATAGTATTTTTGTCTAGGTTCCCGAAATGTCTGACATAAAAGATTCTCTTCGAGCTGGTGCATCTAAAGTGGCGGAAAAGTTTTCATCGCTTTCCAGCTCCTTCTCGTCGTATATGTCGGTAGGAATAAGAAATCATAAACAAGTAAACTATGTTTAAATATTCGTGTAAAAGACAAAAACTAGTCTTCCGGAATCATGTGATTTTAGCGTGCTCCTACTAAGTCATAAGTGGATTTCGAGTAAGCGAGTTGTTGTCATGTTTGTTAAGTTAATTGCTTGCATCTATACAATTGCTTTAATTTTATCTTGCCTTAGTTACTACTAATTTTTATTTTAAGTATATCGTGGCGTGAACAGTTTAGAAATTGTACCATTGAGGTTTTATCCAACATATTATTTTTCAGGATCGGTATTGATTCTAATCATGGGACGCTCTTCGTTACATGTCTAATAGAGAATATTGGTATAAAGTATTATGTTGTTAAATTATTATCTTGAATTTTTATAGCATGTTTTATATATTAACAATAAACCACTTTTAGACCTGAATAATTAATGTAATCGTGTTCTACATTTCTCTGATGGTTGCACTGTAAAAAAATTAATATTTAATGTTCTTTCTGTTAGGGATCGTAAGTGGAAACACAGTGGATCATGTATTTGTGGTAGTGCTATCTCCGTTTGTTTTGAATATATTGTGGATAAATTTATTGGTCGATGCGTTTTATTAGCACATGTCGCGATTGTTTTCGCCATTCCTGGTTACTTACGTATTTCCTAGGAACATGCGAGGCATCAAGTTGGGTAATTTAACTTTCGGTTTAGCTAATTGGTGCAATTGTTCCGATGGCAGACAAGGTGGGAGAGATGTCCACGTCTTTCTTAGAAAATGTCGCTGAGGTTAGGTTCTTGTTGAAGTCTTCATGCTAGATTTTTGTTCTTCGTGGGCTTACATCTGGCGTGGAGGAGCGTATTCATATAGACGACTGATAAAGGTTTATAGAATGCTCAAAAGGCGAAAAATCGAGCAGAAGAAATATTTTACCATTGGTCTTCCAACAGAGAGAAGATTATAAATAACATAAGTGACATAGCTGATGAAGTGAGTTTGGTGCTTCTATTTATATGGTAATGCCTTTTCATTAATTCATGTGATGGCAGAAAAGGAATTATGCTTCAGCTAGATACTTGGGATGGAAAGTGTAAAATATCAACTGCAGTAAGTAGTTCTGCAAGCCTAATAGGCGGTGTAGCCGTCATAGGTGGATTGATATTCGTCCCTCCACTTGCTCTTGCAGGTAAACCGTAGATATTTGGCTTTTAATTCATGTGCAGTGGTAAAGTGGAGTTCTCAGGCGCTGTGTGCAGTGTTGTGGCTTCCACATCTAATATTGCAACAACAGTCGCAAAACTTTCTCATATTAAGGTACACTTGGAAATCAATTTTTTAAGATTACTCATTTTCAAAATATACGACTTCAGAGTATGATTAAGAAAGTGGACGAACTTGTGGCTTCTGATGAGCTATACTTAATTAAATTTCGTGATGCCTACGTCGAATGGCAGGAATTCGTCGATAGGTTGAAAAAAGTGAACTTATCTTCTTCATTTTCCTTCGTAACTTAATTTTTGCTGTTTAATTCGAGTATTCAGCATAACGGACAAGCCAAAAAACTCGTAAGGTCTCATATAGTGAGAATTCCACTTGGACGGGTTGTTGCTTCTTCAACAAGTGCTATCTTAGCTCGATTAGCTTTTAAAGACACTGTAGGTTTTGTTCGTAAGTTTAATTTCGTATTGTTACTTTTTTTTGTTTTTGTTGTTCAGAGGAAAATTCTGTGAATGTTTGTTATTAATTTATAAGTAGCATCCTTCCAGACATCTGTCAGTAGCCATTTGATAAAAGGAGTTGCACATGCTTCAGCAGGTATTGGGATAGCAATGGACATTCTATCGCTCGTTTCTGATGTGAAGGTGAATTATTTGGTGTAATTTGCACTAGTACCTCATAATTGCTACAGAATAGCATTTTTCCCATTCAGATCCTATTCTTCAGGACTTAAAGTCTGGTAAATGCAGCGAACTAGGTAATGAACTTCGCACTGCAGCTGAGGAACTTGAGATAGAGCGTATGGAAATGCTTCGGACTGTATTTGTCTAATTCTAATGAAGTTGTATCTTATTTAATTGGTTAGAATATTGAGACATTTTATTATTCTCATAATTTGTCTTGAAATGCAAGTCATTAACGTTATAAACAATAACATTTCTGTATTGCTGGTAAAGACTGAAACAATTTATGTCCGTGTTTTATGTTTTCAGTATATGTTCAATTAACTAATTAAATTTAGTTTTCGTTACGCCTATAAGTGGATGGCTCAAGGGACCAGTAAGTCCAGGATCCTATCATATGTAGTAATATATACATTAATATAAAATTATTAGAAAATAATTGGTGATCCATGTAGGTCGTATTATCAGCAGGTCATTTACATTCCAGGCTTTACAAAAGAAAGCAATTTAGCAGATAAGTTTTACGAAAAGTCCAAGAACTTGACACAATGTAGAGTAGGATCTAGTGGTTTTGAAAAAATAAAGCCAAGCGAGTGGATTATTCCAATGAATAAGGAACTAAGTGACGTCCTAGACGTCTTCACTAAGAAGTGGAGGTGAAACACGAATTGGATCTTGTCGAGATATGACGCCATTAATCGATATTCCCAGACGCTGCGACCAATTTTTGCAAACATTATATAAAAGAATAAGACAATATGCATCCATTGCAGCATATCGTAGCTGAAACGTGCTAAATAAATTAAAATGTGTAGTTAAATTAAGTAACATTTAATATTACCCGCCTGAAGTGGCCTTAGTGGCCGTCTATCCCATACAGAACACTGTTCAGTCTTATCAAGTGATCTGCCAAGTATAAGTTCACAAATATGCGAAAGCCCACGATTTAGAGTACGTTGAACAGCTGATTCATTGCTATGGTTTGTTTGATTCATACCCGGAGGTAGCCCCTTGTCACCTGTTATATTTATCATGTTCTTTATTTTTTATAATGCTTAATTTATATTTTCTTACCGGAAGCTATGTTCTTCTCGACAACATTTGATCCATTGACTACGTTGGCCTTATCATCATATAGTATCATGTGGGGTACAACATCCGCAAGAATAGTATGGCTATCATTCCGTTTTTCAGTGATCTCCAGTAACTTCAAATTGGTATCAATTCAAATTATTTCAAGGAACTTACAAGTATAAACAGAAAACGTTATTACCAATATGTCTTGTACATAATCCATTATGTATCATTTCAATTAACATTTTCTAAAACTTATCTAATGAGGAAAAGATATACTTTGGCTCGATTTTCCTAATATTCTAGAAAGCTGGATGATTTTTTGCTGTCTCTTAGTACACCAAAAGTAGAGTAAGATAAACAAATTGAATAAGAAAATACTACTCATATGAGTACTTCTTGGAGGTAATTTAATTTACTAGCATTCCTAAGTATATAAATAAAGATAATTGGTTTGACATATAACTAACATCAGATACCAGTCTTCCTACGCAAATGATATTTTCTGGGCGATATAAAGCCGGACATTGATTGAAAGCAGCCCTCAGTTGAACAAGATCTTCACTGAATCTAAAACCTAAAACGCAAAAAAAACAACCATATTTTAAAAAGTACCACGAGAACAATGAACGAAAATTTCATACCTAGCTTGAGTATATTCGGATCAAGAAACAGTTTATCGAAGAACGTTTTAAAATTTTCAGCAGGTATGGAACTCGATTCGAGGTCTAGTATGAAGACGCGATCGTTCAAAGCTAACTGTAGTATCGTTGCTCTGATATTAAATAGGTAATTAAATTTCAGAACTAAATGAACACTTAGAGAAGAATATAAAATGCTAACTTGCTACTTCCAACATATGCACTCCATTCGGAGTCCAGTCCAACTTCAACAGTACCATTTCTACCTATTTCCGTATCTAACGTTTCCAAAATACGCTCAAGTTCGGAAATACAATGTACAAATACTATCTCCTGTAATAAAATAATTGAACCACATCGAATTTACAAATATTATCAATGTCCTACCTGCACATCTGGCAAGAAATTCAGAGAATTATCAGAAGGAGCAAGTGGATCAATTTGGACTATATTCCTATAATACACACATAGCATACTATCATAAGGTTTGATTGGCAATCAAAATATAAAGTCAAAGAAATTCTAACCCATTTTTTATGTGCACTCTGTTCATCAATGCCGGTTGCATTCGCCTCCAGAACTTGGCAGCACCGTAATCATGAAAGTTCTTTTCAAGGAGTTCGCATATATATCTTAAAACAAAATAAATTTAGTACAACATTGCATCTATTCTTTTACTGACACTTGCTTTATACGCTAACGATAAAACGGGTGTTGTGTCTATATTGCTATATTCATAAATATTCTAAACCAAATAAATTCTTCTGTAATTTTGTTCTTACCCGTAATAGTTCAAAATTCTTACAATACCATTGATATAAAAGATAGAAAAATGGATTGAAAAAATACCCAATGCAAGAATTTAATACAACAAATCATCATACACGATCGTATTATGCAGTGATAAAAATTTTTTAACCACAATTTACCTTTTCATATGTGGCCTCTGAACAATAATTGTCCAAATTAAATCATATAAATGTTCTTCCTTCCACGTCTGGAAAAGCAAGATTTCAATGACATGTAGTGCCAGAAGAAAACTTTAATTTCATATAATTTTTAGATGCTATATTGAAGTCCACTGGTAAAATATTTTAAAACTACTCATATAGCCACATGATATCTAAATCAATTTTAAATGAACATACACTATATGACCAAACTCTTTTTTGTTAATATAGTATAAATCATTAGGAACATAAAAGTAGCGTCGGAAATAGATTAATCAGTTTTATTAAAAAACTAAACATCGCCTACTTTTTCGATGTAAGTTTTCTTAGCATATTTATTCACTGCTGCATATGCCCATCCATGAGTTATTAACGAATCATTGTATGACTCTGTAATCACTTTTAAAATTAAGCTTGAAATATATCATGTAACATAGAACATTACGGATATAAAGAATATAATTTGTTTGTAAATGTTAATGACTTATACATGGTTAAAATACTATTAGAAAACACTTACCACCTCTGAGGTCCCGCATAAGAGCCTCTGTATTATATCGAAAGCTATCATAGTAACACTTCTCGGGGTTATTCGATCTCAGATTAGTTGGGTAGTGTTCTCTTGAATTGTAGACAGACATATGCTATAGAGGACTTAAAGCAATAAAACGTAAGAGATTTAGATTTGGTTAAACCATATCTAGAAAATATTCTGGCAATTAACCAACTTACTCAAAACTTTTGCTTGACACCATGGCTATTTCTGCTTCTTTAAGTACTTCCCGGCACCTGCTGCGAAACTCTGATGAGCGTCCAGAAGCAAAAACCTAACAAACGCAGCTAGTTATATCCAATGCGTAGGTTTAGCATTATTAATAAGTAGATTTTTAAAACACGTCAAAATATAAACATAAAAATTATATACCTCTACTGTTGTGGCTTTAAGAGGCCCTAAATACAGTGCTTGTAGAATAGTTTCAGGACGATCAAGGAATTTTGAGATAACGGGATCATGCATAGAAAATGCTAATGCAGCAAAACTAAATTAATTTAAGAAATAAAAAGAATAGATTTATCATAGTATGATATAATGAGCAAACAACAAACCTCGCAGACCCATGATTTACAGCTTCAGTTATTGCTAAACATAATTGCTTCAGCTTTACATCACTATTATCAGGAACCAGAATATACCGTATTTGTTTCCATATTTTAGACTGGAAAAATTAGTTTCCTTTAGGTATTTAGAAGAAAACTCCTTCAATATTGTATAGACATAGAAAATATTCTTAGACCAAAATTATTGAATTATACCTCAAAGTTGTTGAAAAAAAATTAAGCATTAACAAATAACTAATTAAGTAAACTTAAGCTTAGCATTAAAACGCTTCAGCCTTAAAAATTAGTATTTTAGACATTTATTACCAATATGTTGGTCACAATCTATGCAATTCGATAAATCATTGAAGATTTAAAAAACTCAGTTCAATATTTACCGGGAAAAACATAATATATTTATATTAAAATATATGTGAATAATTGTTATGATATATATTTTAAGGCATTAAATACTAGTCTCTACTGGATACTAGCCATTATTAAAAAACTTATACACGGTGTTTCAGAAGAAAGCTACTTTTAAACCCAATTAAATCCTAGGTATATTTCCAGGGTATGTATACCGTTATCTCAGATATTTTAACATTTACCTCGTTAGACACAGGTATTAATAGAAATTCTCCTATCAATTTTTGACAGTCTTCAATATCTAATTGTACACGCGGAGCAATTTGAACACTTCGAACCTATAAGTATTGACTATTATAATGTTGCCTAAATAATAAAAAGAACTAACCTTTTTTTTGGAATTGTCCTGTGTTCCATCACTAGCTATTTTTTGATACCATGGCAGCTGATATGACACTATCAACTAAAAATACTAGAGTATAGCACAAATAATTTTCATAATTAGGTTTACGTGGTTATACTCTAGTTAATTATAAACTAAAAAAACGAAAATACAATAACCTACATTCAATACCAGCTCTCTAAGATTAATAAGAGATGACTGGATATGATTATTCCCCACCACATTACTTTTCCTTTGATCACAATAAAATTTAATATGATTCATAAGTGAAAAGTAAAGATATGGAAACTGAAATACTTTAGAATAATACATCGTATGACAGTTGAACACAATTAAATATTTACAAAAGAAGATCACGTGACTCTACCTTTTCAACCGGTACGTGGTCAAATACTTTTCTAGCAAGTGCATTAAAGTCGAACTTATCCTTAATACACGAAGCCTTTTGGGTATTCGAAGTGTAAAAAAGTGTAGAATCAACCTTCAAATAGTAAAAATCTAAGCAACCAGTGCAATTAGTATAAACAATATTTCTACCGTTCCATACAGCAAAATACCTACATCTTAAACATAAAATGCAATTCACACCTGTATTAATAAGAAAAATCACCACATAAGCGCACCTTATAGAGATCACAAATATTGTCAAGAATAACAATGAGGTCCTCTTCTGTCATAATATTTTTAACTTTTCACTACATATGCGATAATTACTATAAATCTTCCGTTTAGTTATTCAACCTGGAAAACCAAAATAATAATGCATATATAAACTCACAAATATAAATAAAGTTTATTTACAAAACATGAAATGATAGCAATGCACTAATACGCAACTACAGCGCGTGCGCCAGTCAACAGACCATGTATTACACCATGGCTGACATCAAGTTTTCTCATGGACTTACGAAAAGAACACATACAACACATCTGGCTATAGGTACTGAAAATAAATTTTTTTAGTAAACTCAGAAGCAGCATTTAATTTTTTTAACTCGCAATAAAATATTATATAGTAAAATGTGCTTTATACAGGTCTCATTACCACTATTTTTAATTGTTAATATCTATTATTATTATTATTATTATTATAGTCCTCCTAAAACATTGATCTAGCGATAAACCCTTATTAGTAAATCTTGTATGTTGTAATATCTATAGATAAATATTATTATTATTATTAAGTGCTTTCCTTCGTTCAAGGAACACAGTAAAACTGAATTTAACAGCTAAAAAAGTCATGTAACAAATAAACTAAAATTCTGCAGAAAGACAAACTTTGTATAAACATGGTTGCGGAAAACGCTGCCTTTGGAACCTAGCAGTGACCTATGATTATAGTGTTCTCCTTGGTTTGTATAAGAAGTTTACCGCAGACTCGAACACAAGGTGGAAGTATAGATTTTTGTTTACAAAACAACTACAATAAGAATGATAAGGTTAAATCCTTTTAAAAAAAGCTCGCCCTCGTTATTTTGTTGAGAAGCCATTGATATGGAGCAGGTGACGCAGGGTCCTAGTCTCGTGAACGTTAAAGACTATGAGTGGATGTTAATGGACAGTGCGGGCAAAAAGAGAGATGTTATAATAATCCCTGATCGGTTTTGTTTCATAACATCTTAATATTGGCGTGTCTTTATAAATCAAGTAAATCCTCTTCCTTATAAGCATATTTATTCAGGATCCCCAAGAAACAGTAATTTTGACGAGACATCCAATGATTGTTTATAGATTGTGTTTAAAGAATGCGATATTTCAGAGGCCAGAAATATGTGTGAAACACAGAAGTTCACTTCGTTGCTTCGCTGAGGACAAATTCATGTGAAGACCACAAAGCATGCCCCAGGAAAGCGTTACCCCGTAGAAATGCTTTTCCTCATCATCACTACGCTGTCATTATTTGTCCCATTTCCACAGCAGTTCTAAGTGATTCTGCTTCATTTGCATTTCTGTAATTGTACTGATCATTTTCGATGTCTCGTGAATTTTGTTGACCCACAAGAACCTGAAAACGATCTGGGAAATGTTGGTTTTATCTGATTTCGGCGTTTTGTATGAATATTTTCTTATTAGCATCGGATACTCACTGCTTTTTAAGCTTTTCCGTTCTCTCATTCTCCTATCAAGATTCAGGACAACATCATAAAGAAGGTATTCGATATGAAGTATCTGAATTTCATCTTCGACTTCAACTAATACATTTTGTGAATCGGCATATTTCAGATACAAACGCACCCTGTCAAAGATGGGCCTTTTGAGATTGGTTTCAAGCGACATAAAGCACTTGATTGAGAAGCGAGGACTGCATTTGCTTCAACAGAGGAGTCTAGTACTCGTTTCGCCGAAGAAGAAATAGTTTCAGTGGTTGGCGCGTATATGAAACATGTTTTAATACTGAGTCTCACCCAGATATGTTTCAGATCTTCTAAATTTAAATGTTTTCCGTTGATGGAATGAGGAGGATCACATCCTTTGGTATTTTGTAGCTTATTTAAACTTAAATGCCAATTCCAATGTTCACCTGTGGCAAATTCTCTTCAACTTGATTCAAGCAGAAAAAAAAGCAAACACCAGATGGAGATTTCACTATATGCACTCTAGAATAGGTAACTCATGACTATGCATATGCAGTAAGGAAATAGTATTAAATTGTTAATATTGCTTAGGAGAAATGATAAATCTGGCCATATTCTTACAACACGGCAACTGAAATGGAAAAAATAGGTAAATTATCATAGAAACTTGAACAGCTCACTGCTTCAATGACTGCTGTTCTTGCAACTACAGTATGTCATTAGAAATGGTGAACGATTGTATCGAGAAAGCTACCAATAATCACCCTAACGCATTTTCACTTAATACTTTTGTGTAGTTCAATATCACGCTCTAATGATAAATTATGACCGGGTATAACAGAATAGGTCAACACTATTCTCAAGTGGAACATAATTTGGTGCAGTTGACATTCATATATCGTCTCAGTTTTGAATCTGTTCTATCGTTTTTTGTCTTCTGGATCTACATCCATTCAAGTTTTTGATTTTCTTAAAATGATGTCGATATATATATATATATGCAGTCCTTAGAAGATTTACGTGATTATTTTTTTAAAATGAATTAAAATATTTGATATTCAAAACAGGATGATGAAGATAAAGCCACGTCCAGTATTCGATATTCATGATAAATCGCCAACACTGGATAGTAGTGATTCCGAAGATGATTCTCTAAGTGAAAATATCATTCCTGTCCCAAGTAATTTTAGGGTGGTGAAGGATGTTCACAAGGTTGGTTATACTAAACAGTATTTAAAAAATTAGTTTCTATTGATTTTGGTAATCTATTTGTAGTTATTGATAACAGTTAAATTTGTTAAGAGATTTCACCATTATCATCGCATTGTATAATATAATTTAACTATCAGTTAACTGATGCATGTATTATCAATACATTCGGTGGTATTTTTGTTATCATGCATCCGGGGAGCTTTTGTATACCTGATTGCCTTCTTAATCATGATTTTGCATACGCGTTCTTTTAGTGTTTTTATTTAACAGTATAGGCTATGGAGTACTAATTTATTATGGATTCTATCGTTTATATTATATGATTATGCCAATGCCTAAATGAGTGCTAAAGGTAGTTTTTTTGGAACTTTATAGAAAGGCATTTTAAGATAAGATATTTTAAACTTTTCTGTTAGTTTTTACTTAGTGTCAAATATATTTCAGGATTATGGTTAACGGTTTTCCAGAATACCCTATTGAAATATTTCTAATTAATCTATATTTAAGCTAGATCACGAAAGCAATTTATTTGTCTTGGATACTGATGGAACGGAACCACCTAGTATAAGTGAAACTACAGTCGAAGACGTCACTACAGATAAAATGAACGAAGACGCGACTCATTCCAATTCTGTTCCAGACAAAAATTTGCAAGAGGTATAAGTAATCTAGTCACTAGTACAATTCATTAATGTATTTTAGCCAGCTTTTTTCAGCTTCTAGGCAAAGCTGTATGTGGTCCTGCATTTGAGAAAAATTATGCAGAAACAGCAAAAATCCTAGGCAAAAGAGCCTTAAAAAAACTTAGACAGGTTGGAATTAGGTTGAATAACTTATTCACATCAAAAAGTACTGGAATTTTTCTATTACTTCTAATAGTCTTATATTATGTTTGTTTCTTAAATTTTATTGAACTGGCAAATCTGTTAAGCCTGTAAAGTAATATATTTTATCTGTCCTAGAAAGAGCTTGAGAAAACTAAAGGAAAAGACTGGTTCGATATGCCTGCTACTGAATTAACCGAGGAAGCAAAGAGAGATCTAGAATTACTACAAATGCGGTCAGCAATAGATCCACTAACTAGGTACAAGCGTAATGATAGGACAGTACTGCCCAAATATTTCCAGGTTTGCTTTTATGTGTATTTGATATACAGCATAATTTGAGGACTGATTATGCACTTTTATATTACTTAATTTCCTACGTATTTTTATTCCAGACTGGTCGTATTGTGGATGCACCCGAGGACTATTATAGTAGTAGAATGACAAAGAAAGAAAGGAAAAGAACCATGGTTGATGAATTGCTCCATGATATGGACTTCCAGAAGAAGAGTAAAGAAAGGTTAGTTATGGTTAGGCTTTTATCATGGGAGACATCATTTGAAACTAACTCATGTATTATACAGACTTTATGCTTTATTTAGGTATCAGGCAATTCAAGATCGGAATGCGAAGAAGCGTCGTGGTGCTTTTCAAAATAGTGGACCTCGGAGAAAGAAGCATACTGCTGTTAGACAAACGCGAAAAATATCACAGTAGAAGTTTGTTAGTCTTTGTGTTATTGATTTCTGTGTTCGCAAATTTTATTAGTTGTTATAATTTTTGTTATTGGTATGTATTTATTATTACCTGCCTATAATTGTTATTGATGCATTAATTTTATTCCACAAATCTATTCGTTTGTTTTCTATAAGTCTATAGTTTTGTTTACGCGGATAAATACGTAACTTCAAGAAGATACTGTAAAAATAAACGCATTGATTCATAGTATTTCATCACTAACGTAAGTGTGATTTCTGTATAATCCTTTCTTTAGGATTTTTTATTAATATCACAACCATTGTCTATTTGATCATAGTACAATAACAGGAGTGAAGTACGTGTGCAAACGAAGGGAGAATAACAGATAGAACGCTCTGTTAGCACTTGACGTGAACAAGTAGACTGAAGCACATCTCAGCCAAACACATTCAATGGCATAGTTCTAGGGTGTCAACTTTGGTAGGTCGAACGAATAGATTGTGAGATCTCGTATGGATTTGGGTCTTGTAATTCGTAAATTAAGCCAGATATGGGCACTGTTTGAATTTCGTCTAAGTTATGTGAAGCGCTTGTTTTGGATTTTGATTCGTGTTGAACGTATAGTTTTGTATTTACTCCTGCTTTCCGTTTTGCTCTAACATAGCATTTTGCTCTAGCGTGAGCCCACTAACAGTTGTATCTGAAACCCTCTTCTCTCTCACGCCAAAGTGGTCGCCAATTGTATTGTCTTATACATTTAATATCTTCTCAAACTTTATTTCGTAGTAAAAATTTAGTTAACGGATTAAAATGTGAAGACAAAGGAATATCGAAATATGGTAATATTAATCTCACACTGGAAAATTTATTCGCCTCATTAAGGTTTTAAATGTTCTGCGGTGAAAAACGTTAATTCGATATTAAGAAGAATAAAGTTGGGTCAAAATGATGTCTATTTATAACTATTCTATAATGTACTTCTTTAAATTCTTTTAATGTTCATTCCGGATGAATTAAGATACTATTTTTGATGTTTGAAATCTTAGAATCTAGTTCAACCTCTTTTATAAATATTTTACAGAATTCACGGTAGTTAATATATTTCAGGGAATACTATTAATCGCATAAATAAAAAGATTAGTAATCAGTTGTTGAAACTATCACTTCACAGCCAATTCCGAGTTATTCGTTTAAAAATTCCCTTAAAAAAATTTGTCATTAATGTATGTGAAATCAATTTAGTAAATGTTTCTATCAAATAAAACTGGTGTAAATATTAAGTGGGTACATTCTAAACACTATAAAAACGTGAGTGGTTTATTGATGAAGAAGCAAATAATTCAGTGGAACTAAAAATAGTACTCCAATATTCTTTGCAAATTTTTAGATTCCCCAGTCTTTGTATAAAGTCTATTTTATCGTTCTTCCACATAAGTGTATATTCAATAAGCCACTCTTAACCCTTTGTATTTACTGAAGAGTTTGTTTTCTCTAACTTTTTAATAAAATGTTAACTAGTGAGTGGAGAAGTCGTTACCATTCAATAAACACAATCTTCAATACCGTACATAATTGTGGTTTGCAAGTTAGTAGGGTAATACATATACTGTATTTCGTATTCCATGCTTGGTATTTATATATGCTTTGCAGAAACGATGTCAACAGAAGAGGGGTTCGAAGTAAATCCCGCTTCCTTTAAAGAACTTGTTGGTCTCTAAGTTAATCTATAAAATATAATTAAGAGTATGATTAGAAGCAGTATTAGCCAAAATATATCAAATAAAATTAGCTTTATTAGTAACAAGGCTCTTCATAACATGTTTCAGTTTCGTTTCGCGTCTCTAGGTGATATCCTATGTATTTTATTGGGTACTGTATTTGCCGTTTTCGGTGGGGCAATTCAACCTATGGTCCTTATTCTAGGAGGAATGATTACTTCTGTTTATTTGCAACCAAAAGAAGTGAGAATTTATTGAGATATATGATGCCTTGTTTATTTACAACAAGTTTTTCTCCAGAAAATTGGAAATGACAAATTTTGGTTTGATGTTATGTACCTCGTTAAATGGCTTGGAGTAACTGGGTTTGGGTGCTTTGTTACAACATATTTACAGGTAAGTCTTTACTAAACATTATTAAAACAAACATCCTTTTTGTAAGTTTTTTCTTCTCGTATTTATCATTTTCTATCTCCGTTCTATCTAATGCTTTATTTGGCGTTTTATATTTATTTATATAGACGTTCAGAACATCATTTGAGCATGTCTTACAAATTAATTAGGTATTGCTACCTAAATCAGTATTTAAGTATTTGCAGTGAAAAGTTTAGTACTTTTCTTGTTATGAGCTATTCTCTAGTTCTCTTTTGTAATTATTGAGTTCCTATTTCTCTGTTTTTGCTCTGAAACAAATTTGGAGTTAATTACATGAAATATGCAATTATTATCCTCAGCAGAACTCAAGAGATAGAAATTTGCAGAAGTAGTCTAACCGCTGTACAAAATGTATGAGGGTCATTTCGTTTAACAACAATATGTATCGATGTATGCTGTTGAAATTCCTATTAACGAGGCTAATACATGCATAAATCCAAAACTTTAAATTATAAATATTGAAGTCTTATCTTCTCCATCGTGGATGTACCAGCATCATTCACACTCTAAGAAGAGAATTTATGCGTGCCATTCTTCGACAAGATTCTGCTTGGTTTGATCGGACTCAATCAGGTGTAATAACTACACAACTTAATGAGTATGTCAACTGTTGACTAGTTTCCTATTTTTTCAATATATTATTGTCTCCACTTCAGTTAAGAAAAACAGATATTTGTAATAATGAATCTTAAATATTTATATTAAAGTGATAAATTCACAACAATTCCTTTTTTTAAGCAATATCGAAAGGATACAAGACGGACTGGGTGATAAAATAGGGCTTCTTGCACGTGGTTTCTCCATGTTTATATTTTCTGTCATTATTTGTTGTCTAATTAGCTGGAGGATCACACTTATCACTCTCGTAATGGGTCCCATTTCAGCAGTGACTCTCGCTATTACCAGTAAGGCACGTGTTTGAAACCTAAAGATTTTTATGGCGTATAGTTAAGTTATTGACAATTTAACCGATGAATAACAACATCTAAGGGAATAATTTGGAAATTAGTGTTACGTTACAACCAATGAAACGTGCTGAAAACTTAATCTGCTAATTGATGTAATGCTTTCAAAATTACAGGGAAATGTAAATAAGTAAATAGTGAGCATTGTACATGGGAAGATAGGACAAACAATTAAGTATTGCAAAGAATTATGGAATGAACTACCGTGAAGAATCTGAGGGTGTTTTTGTTTATGTACAAACGCAAAAGATAAAATTCTATTGAATATATATGAACAGATAGTAATATTACAAAAATAATAAATGTGTAATCTACTCAATAGTTGACTATACATTTTCTCCAGTTCGTAGCCAAATATATGAAGAAACAAATGGATTCAGCGTCCAAGGCGGCTTCAATATTTGAAGAAGCGACAATGAACGTGCGAACAGTGGCAGCATGTAATGGACAGCGACAATTTGTTGAAGTTAGCTACTTCCAAATTATTATTATTTTTAATTGTTTGATGTTGTATATTAGGCAATGTATTGTATACTTCATTAAGTACTGAAATTTAGAAATACAAACTCACACTCGCTAACGGTTTGAAATATGCATTACGATACCACTTTTGGATAGGGTTCTCTGAGGGACTAACATTTCTCCAAATATATGTTATCATCGGGATTGCACTTTGGTAAATAAGTACGTTAAAATAAGTGAGAAAGAAATGTATATCATATGGCAAATATTTAGGTACGGTATTTACGGCTATTTTAATGGATTAATGAATAATCGTGGTGATGTCATCTTGTGCGTAAATACCATTTCATTAACTGCTTATTACCTGGGAACGTTGGGACCTCACATGATGGCCATAGTTAAGGCAAGAGTGGCTGCTTCTGTAATCTATGAAACAATTGACAGAGTAAGGAAACCTACCATCATCCTATAATTAATTCGACAGTTTTATTTCTTTTGAATGAAAATTTGTTGCAGAGTCCTTCAGTTAACTGTAATTTGGATGGTCCATGTCTAGAGTCACCACAGGGCCATATAGTTTTCTCCAATATTTATTTTACATACCCCACTCGCCAACAACCAGTGCTACAAGTAGGGTTTTTTCAATAAACTAAACATTTTCATTTGATACGACATTCATATTTCTACATTATTTTGCTTGTTTACAGGGTCTTAGTTGGGAAGCAAAATCTGGTGAAACGATAGCCTTAGTAGGACGTAGTGGTTGTGGAAAAAGTACTTCAGTAGGTGGAATCAGAGAAACATCAATATTTAAATATTCTTATTTATGAATCAAATGATATTTCAAACATATTCTTAGTTTTAGTTATAGCTTTTAAAACGTTTAACTGCACAAACAAATTAAGCAGTAAAATAATTATTTTAAGTAATATGCAACTTCAACACTAAAATATAACTGTTACAAAAATTACATTTATTGTCATTATCAAAAGAATTACTTTTACAATTGAAGGTATAATAATCACAAAACCTTACCGTAACATTCTTGGACGTCAGTTTCTATCATTCCTTTTCTGGAAATTAGTACTATTAATATTTCTCGGTCAACACTAATCTAGAATGGATCGTACCTATCACTGCTAATAAAAAAATCAGGATCTGTTTGGATGTTTATTAGGAACGATATATTAAATTAGATTGAGCGACTAAATAACCACTCAAGTAGACGGCTCTGGAATTAAACTTGTAAAAATTATTGAAAATATTCAGTATTAATTATGCGTCCTAAAACGGGTCAACCTATTCGTTTACAAAAAAATATAAGAAATACCATAATGCATTAATTATTCTAAGGCTTACCAGCTGATTAATTTGGAAAAGAAGATCATGTTCTATAAGCACACGTCCTACGTCTATTTCTCTATAGCAGATAAAGCAATATAGTATGTGAGATATAATATAATGTGGATATGAATAGATTTGACGATAAAATAATGAATTTTTGAACAGATTGGTGGTAACTCTAGAACCAACTCCAAAACGATGCTTGTCACACGTGAGAACATATTAGGTGTATGCAAGAGTTTTAGTTGTTGTTTTCTAAACTTCCAGCTTATTCCAATACTATATAAAATACAATTCGATCATCGAAACATTTTCACTCGCTTTCTATGACCTTCTGCCATCCCTCGGATAAATTTTGGATTCCTTCACCAAAAAACAACATCAGCTTGGAGTCATCGAAATCATCGACCTATTTTCGTACCTCAGCCACATCTCGAAAGCGCTGTTCGGCTAAACAGTTCTGCATCGACGGGAATAAATGGTAATCGGAAGACGCCAAGTCGGGAGAATAAGCCGTATGCAGGAGAACTACCCAGCCCAAGTTCAAAGTGGTCTACTGAGTAGCAATATGCGGCCTAGTGTGTTTATGCAACAAAATGACCTTCCTACTTCCTTGTCCATAAAATGGTCTTTTCTGTGCTATTAAGTCGGCCAAATTAGTCAGCATACGACGGTAGTGTTCGGCAGTAACCGTTTCACCTGGTTGGGGGAGCTCATAAAACAGCACACTCTTTATATCCCACCAGATGCATAGAAGAACTTGTTTTGGCGCGGCTATTTGGCTTTACTGTTGGCGTTGATGGTCGGCCGGCGTCTACCCAAGAATGTGTGAGTTTAGGATTGTCGTATCTGATCCATTTTTCGTCGCTGGTAACAATTTTCCATAATAAAACTTTTCTACGTTGCCTAGTAAACAACGAGATGGATGTGTTGAGACGGCAGCCGATGCTGTTTTCGAAGAGTTCATGCGGTATCCACTTTCCCATCTCATGCACTCCTCTCAAAATTGTTGCTTTATCAACTCCCAGCTGTTCCGCGAGTTCCTTTTGTGTCTTCATCCAGCAATCTTTGCAGAGCACCACCCTTTAACGTTCGTGGTGTTCTAGAGTTTTGTCAGTCACTGACTTTAAAACATCGATAGCAATACTTGCAAGTGCTGTGGGAAACAACATCTTCACCAAGAATAGAGCGAATCCATCGCATGCTTTAGCAGCGTTTTTCCTTTGTTGGAACTCGTAGAGAATGCAGTGGCGAATATGCAGATTTTGGTGGCGCATTGTGTTCGCCCACTGTTTTGTGAGGATTTATTTACTATGAAATTGCAACATATGGCTTTTAAAAAACTACAAGGCTAATATTACAAATAGGTAAAAGGACGGGAAGTTATTTAAGTTTTGAATAGTTATACCAGAGTGCTGAAAATACTACGAGGACTCTTGAATGCACCTAATAATTTACACATAAGTTTCGTTATTTCAAGATTTTCATAACAAGAAAGCCATGAAATTCGTAATTTTCAGCTTATTAACCTTAAAGTGGTTTGATTTTCAATTATTATTATAATAAATAGGCGTTGCATAGAAAAGAAGGAAACGTTCAGATACAAGCCTATAAAATTCAAGGAAAAATTGTTGAGGGAGCGGGATTTATTATAAGGATTTTGTGACTTTAAATCTAATGAACTAAATGTATAAAATGTTGATAAGCATGAAAAACAGTAAGTTCACAAGAATACGACTGAAAAAATACTGTAAAATTTTATACACTCTTTTTTTGCCAGTTTGAGTACAATGTACAGAGTGGACATAACAGATACGTTTTAAAAGTATAAATTTCTTCAAATCTGGTTAAAATAATTGCATGAAGCCTTTGTGAAGGATTTTCCCTCGTTCAATTGCTTTTAGCTTCCATCTATAAACTGCCGTAGTAATTAGAGGTAGTCTTTTTGTCGTTTTCATTAAATCTCATGGTATTTTTTCGTTTTAAGATTATGTTGTTAGAAGTATGTTTTTTTTAAATTTCCTAGACTCTTACCAACAACTAAAATTGCTATATACAACTGGATCTAATTTCATGCATTTTGTTCCATATTGCGCACCTTATGAAACAAATTTTAAAAGGGGATTCCCAGAATTTCAAGAGAACCAGAAAGTGATTGGCATTCAAGAAAAAGACATGTGATATAACAAGATTTAGAGGCAATGAAGTATCTTATGAAATTATTTTCCCAAGTTAAAATGGTTATTTTCAAGCACTAGGTAGCAGTAAAAAAATTGGAAAGTGCGTCGAAATAAGTTTAAAAAACAGACATGGGCATATACAAAATCTGCGGCTGCTCCCTTCACTTACCATAAGTGATTACGGTGGCACAAAAATAAAGAAGAAAATGCTTTCAGAAAATTCTCTAAATAATTATTCTAGTTGAAACGAAGTGTGTGATGCTTTGGAACCAATCTATCTTTCATATACTCAGTAATCGTAATTTAGGCGGGCCTTCTAACACGCATGTACGAAGCAAATAGCGGAAATTTAAAGTTTGATGGAATATGTATAAAAGACATAAATCTTAGAAGTCTGAGGAAGGTAATTTTGTGATATTTAGTGACAAATATTACTAAAATTTGTTTAAAAAATTCGATTATCAGAATATCGGTGTTGTTCAACAAGATCCGTATCTCTTTAATGGAACTGTTCTTGAAAATATTATATTAGGAAGGACAGAAATAACTGAGGAACATGCAAAAGAGGCAGCTCAAATTGCTAATGCTCATGAATTTATCATGAAACTTGAAAAGGTATTAAAAATATACTTATATTAAGCAAAGGCATAGCAGCGAATTGCAACTCTGAGAATTTTCATATGAATGCAACGTCAATAATGAAGCTTCCTATAATAGGCATACATAACAAAATGTTGCAGATTTTAGGGGTACAATACTATGCTAAGCTCAGAAAAAGTCAGCATTTCTGGTGGTCAGAAACAACGAATTGCGATTGCAAGAGCAATCGCAAGCAACCCACGAGTACTTCTCTTGGATGAAGCAACGAGTGCTCTCGATGTGGAAAGTGAAAGGATTCTTCAGGTTAGACATATTCAACCGGGAAAGTAGTAGGAAAACCTATTTTTATGGTTTTTTGTAGGCTGCTCTAGCAAAAGCGTCAGAGGGTCGCACTACAATTCTCATCGCACATCGGCTTAACACCCTAAAAAACGTAAACCGAATCTACGTCATGGAAGAGGGTCGCGTGTGCGAAGTCGGTGGGTGTAGACCTACCTGTGTTGTTGTGGAAGTTTATTCGGTTCATTTATAAATACATCATTTTACTAAGTCAAGATAACAGTCACATTTATATGCAAAAATTAAATTAGGTAATTATATATAACGGTAATATTATCTATAGGGGAGAAATAAGTTTATTTGCAGAAAAGAAATTGGAAATTTTTTTTCAAGCAACATCACATACAAAAGCGAGTTAACATTACGTTAAAAGCTAAGCAGGCCATAAAGTGACGAATTTAGTTAAATTTTTAAAAAATAAGAATTTAGTGTTGAGAAAAAAGGTTTACTGAGATAAGTTGGAGGTGTACTTATCAAGGAAATGGCATAAAACTAGAAATATTGCTATAGCTTAGTTATGAAAACAGTACTTTAAGGAACTCATGACGAGCTTATCGGTAAACATGGTCTATATGCTGGTCTGGCAAAGGCTCAGAAAATCGAGCAGAGAAAAATGCCGGTCAAAGATGAGCAAAATGACGTAATGTGAGTGTGAATTTAAGTACGTATTATAAGTTCATAATTTAAAGTTCATACAGTAATCCGAAGGCATCAGTGATTAAGATGTCGAACCAGTCGTCATCAGCAGAATACATACAGCCAATTCAAGATGATAAAACGGTAACAATTATCGTATGTCGCTCTTCTGTTTAAGTCAATATTTATTCCATACTAGTTTTAACAGTGAACTATTCTTAATTTCTATGTTGTTCATCAATACCGTCAGGCTCAAATGAGATCGCGTTGTGGATTACTCTTACTCTATCGTAATTTGAAAGGAAATTATACTACCTTTGTGTTGGCTTTATTTTCAAGTTTTATTCGCGGTTCAGAGCTGCCTCTTCTTGGAGTGTCCTTTCTCTTGACATTTGAAGCTCTTCAGGTCAGTCATCACCTGTAATAACTAGAAAGTTTTTGCCAAGTTAAGATTTTGAACATTTGGTACGTTCAGATGAATAGCGATAGTTACTATGTCGCTGCGCGCAACTCATTGATAGTGGCAATTGGAAGTGGTTTCATCATTTGGATCTCCCTGTGGTGTCAGGTGAGAGGTTAACGGTATATCAAAACGTGTTTAGAATATAGAAGTTATTTTGCAGACGTTTTTCGCTGGCTGGACAGCGGAATGCACCGTGGATAAGCTACGAATACAAGCTTTTCAAAATGTGTTACACAGGAACATGGAGTCATTTGATCGGCCGGGAAATACCCCGGCAGCCTGCGTTGCTAGATTAGCACAACACGCAACCAACTGTATTGCGGTTGGTTGGCTTCTATTTTCCCCCATCTATTTTTCAATAATTCCCTCCATTTTTCTAGGGTCTTGATTATCGACTAGCGACAATTGCCAGTAACTTTTTCTCAGCAATAATAGGTTTAGCAATCGCTTACTCATTTTCATGGCAGCTTGGATTATTGGGCACAGGCAAGAAAAGAAGAATGTTTCTCATATTTAACGTTTGTAAACTACGTTTCTATTGTTTTACTCTCAGGTCTCTCAGCGTCGTTTTGCGGGATCACCTTTGCGAATATTCACGTGATGCACCAATGTCACAAAAAAAAAGAAAGAGATGAACAAAGTGCTGAGGTGAGCATTTCTGTACTACATAATAAGTTTATCTGATTTAACTACTGGTACATCTTTGAAACATTCAGTTATTATTATTTAATTAATTATTTGGGCTTCAGATATTCTTTTTATAGTGCGCAGTCGAAATTGTGGAACAAGCACAGAATATTCAGTTACTAACAGTGGAAGAATACTTCATGCAAAAATACATCAAACAACTAAAGAGATCTTTAGCGTACGATACAAAGGTGTGCCTAAAATTCCTATGCCTTGTTTGCTGAAGATATGTCACAACCACTTAAGTTTCTTTTGAGGTTGTTTTATGTCGATTAAATGGAAAATTCAGAGTCGTTTGAAAAGATGAGCTAAATATACATTCCAAAACCACTGCCAAATCATTGACACACCGACGCGTGTAAACAAGAAAACACCTTATTTTAAGAAATCGATATTTAATATTTCGTGATTCAGATCAGGATAGTGGGATCGACTAATTTTGCCATAACACAATCATTTGTGTTTCTTTGCGATCTTACGTGCTACATTCTTGGCACATATCTGATCTACAACGGGAAATATTCACCGGAAACTACTTTCTTGTATGCTAATCAAAATTTCCTGGAAGATCGTATCCTATCCGCAATTAGTAATAGTTACGCTCTCATTTGCATAAAAGTACCGTCACAGATTTAATGTGGTATAGTGCCTTTCTCGGTGCACAATTCTCTGGTTGGTCTGTTATGTACTCGTCGCCGTACGTGCCTGAGCTCATCAAGGCTTCTAGTTCAACCAGAGCTCTGTTCGACTTAATTGGCGGAGAAAGCGAAGAAGAGAATATTTATACCGGTGGAATAAAGCCGGTAAATTTAACATAAATACATCACTGCTTTTTACTTGTTTGTTCTTTCATTTCTCAATTTCAGGAGATCTCAGGTGATGTCTCCTTACGCCAAGTTCAATTTAGCTATCCTTTACATTCATCTATTTGTGTGACAAGAAATCTTACACTGGATATAAAGAAGGGGGAATCGATAGCTTTAGTTGGGGAATCAGGCTGTGGAAAGAGCACCATCATAAATTTGCTTGAAAGATTTTACTTCGTCGACAATGGAGAAGTGGTAGGCGCTATCTTTAGTGACAAAAGTCGATCACACATTAATAATCGCTGGGAAATCCACCTAGAAGTTCACTTCTTACAATGTCAATGACATCAATCTTCACTATCTACGACAAAATGCAGCATTAGTTGAACAGGATCCAGTGTTATTTAGTGGTTAGATATTTTTTCATTCTTACAGTATGGGAGAAGCATGAAGAAGTTTGAAGTAATATCTAATGCTCAGGCAGCATTATGGATAATGTACTTCTTGGAGCCACCAATGCGACGAGAGATGATGCAATCCGTGCATGTGTGACTGCTAATGCCCGAAAGTTCATTGAAGCATTTCCACTAGTAAGAGAATCTGGGAGAGAGCCATTCCAGTATCGTGATTAGTTACCACAATAACTGGTATATTACAAATCCGAATTCCATTGACCAAATAAAAAACCAGTTGTTTTGGGAGTTTAAAGACGTCTTAAATTAAATTTCAGAAAAAGGAATTGAGTAATCTCAACTCATCTCAGAGTTATGACACCGATGTTGGTGAACGAGGACAAGCATTATCAGGTGGACAGAAACAGCGAATTGCAATCGCTAGAGCACTCGTAAGAAATCCAAAAGTGCTCTTATTGGATGAAGCTACCAGTGCCTTAGATACTGACAGTGAGACGGTAATACTCTTAGGACATACAAAAATGAATAAATTCCGAAAACTTTGTTTGAAAAATAGTATTTTTTATATAATACAACGAGCCCTGAAAGAAGCAAGTTCTGGTAAGACATGCATAACCATCGCTCATCGACTGAGTAGTATTATTAACAGCGACAGGTACGTCACTTTATCCTGTAGTAAGTAATAGATATTGTTTCTTCATGTTTCTCTTTCTACTAATATTGTTTCATTCCCTAGAATCTACTACATAGAGAGTGGTGCGGTTGTGGAAAGTGGATCTCATGCAGAACTCGTAGCAAAGGACGGGAAATATGCGAGGCTTGTGCAAAGTTTAGAATAAGATCATACTCTTAATAAACTGTATTGTCATTTATTGTTATTGCAAAATACACTTTAAAAACAGAAACAGTGAAAAAAGACGAGATCCTCAATAGTCTCTACGTCCGTCAAATACGTGAAGAATTTTGAGAAAATTCTGGATTGTATTCAAAAGGTTTACTAAGAAATAGTCCATATTATGGTTCGTATTTCTTCGAAACAGTCTCACTTTCAAAAACGGGGACTTCAATTTGTGGAGCAAAAGCGTTAGTCTACAAATGCGTTTCTGAAAGTGGGCAGTCTTCCTCAGGTAATCTCGTGAATGTTCATGCGAGATTCAAAAATGTGCCTACCAATAAAAAACAAAGAACTCTCCGAAGTGCAAATGATAATTACGTGCAATTTCACCTTCCGCTTAGTAACCTGTTTAGATTAGGCAGAATATCATCGCTTCCGATCTTGCCCTTGCACCTTTAAGAGGATAGTGTTTCAGGAGGTTATTTCGACGTAAAGTTGTTCTTTTTCGTAATTTGGTAAGAAAAATCTTCCTTGCATTCGTCTTGTAATGGTTCAGGATTAATTAATTTGCTTACTTTTTGTAAGGAAAAAATGTTAAGTGGGCTATCGTTACCGGACAGTGAGTAGTCAATGATTTTAGAATAAAGAGGAACAAAAAACGTCATTTTGAAAAAAGAAGTTAAAACTGGAGACTTCCTAGACTATCACACCTCTTTCCAGAAAAATTGAAGAGAGAAAACATGTTTTGATAATCATGATATTAGTAATTCCTTATATCGCTTCAGGCATCTTGCATTATGTCTAAATACATAAATAACAAATGAGTTTTTTTGGTACAACAGTTTATCCAAAATATATTTTATGTGGAAGACGGAGTTTTTTCTACCCTCAGATTCAAGGCGCCATGAATGAAAACATTTGCATCGCCAGCGTTCCGTATTATCCAGGAAATTATTCTGGGATTTCGACGTGTTCTATCAGATATCATTTAAGTTTATTGAAGCTATAGGGAATGTTTCTGTAAAATAAGCAGTATTATTGAGAATATTATCATAAAAATCACAAGAGGATCTGAAAGGCTCCAAACATTCCCACCTGCAAAAAAGATGGAAGCGAATCTAATGGTGATGACTAGCCAGAACCTAATTAATACATTTTTGCTTCTCATGTACAATAACAGTTCGATTTGTAACAAAAGAATTCAATTACGAGGCTTTCAAATAATGAGCTATCAACAGAGTCAAATAATAAATGCCATCTTTAATCAGACAGTACTAGTCAGAAACCTGATTACGGTAGAGATGGCATCTGTTCGTCTTCATTCCGTCGTTGTTCTTTTTATTCTACATTCCTATTAATTTCCTCACTTGTACGTTATTATAGAGGTCCTGCTGGAACAACCTACATATGATCTTGACCTTGAATGCTAAGATGCGTAGTGAAGAAAAACGATCGAAAAATAGCTAGAGTGGACTAGAATCTGAGACTTAATATATAAATAGGGAATCTACCACCAGCATAACGAAAGAGAGAATTTTGTCTTAATGAAATAGTATTCTTCTTATCGTTTCCGGTCCAATTTGTTACACCGTCGTTTATGAAAGAAGTTTAGGCATCTATCGATTTCAAACAATGCAAAGAATGATTTGGATTTCTTTAGTGCTCCAGGAATATGAATAGCGCCTAGTGGTACATGAATTGCTAGAGAATTGCTATGAAACTGAGAGCAGATCACCACTTCATCCGATATAGCGGCTCACTAATTTGTATCCCATAATTGAATTTGTTTTTTATTGTCTAAACTATTATTGAGAACGAAAAAATATTCATTCAACATAACCAACTCAATTCCCCTTCAGAGATCTGGCCTTCAAGAAAAATAAGCCCACGCGGAGAGATGGAGAGCTCGACTCTCTTCGACGACCACAACGACTTGCTGTTGTTGTTCTACAAGATTTGTACGCCCATCTGTCTCATTCTCAATGGACTGGCCGTCTACCTCATCNATTTTTAAAATGATGAGTCATACTTTAAAAAATATGTATAACTAAAATCATAGATTTTTACAAGGTTCAAAGATATGCAGGAAATAATCAATTTTCAAGATTTGGGCTTCTGCCATCGATATTTTCATCAACTTTTTTTACCAACCTGTGCAATTTTACTCTTTAATGGCTGTGGCGGGACATGGATTTCTTATCACCACCCTTGAAATATCAACTCCCACCTGTCATGTACGTCTTTAAAATATGTAAAATTTAAAAAAAGGGCTTCCAAAAAATAGCAATAAATTTTTATGTCTATACAGCATATTTCAGTGTTTGTATGGCATTCTCTTGTGCGGATTAGCAGTTTCAATAGTAGAGCTGTTTTTGTACCGGCACCAGTGTATCGTCAAAAACAAACTGACCAAGAAGCAGTTCTACTTTTGCATTCTTTCCCAGTTCTCTATTTTCAGCGTATCTACAATTATTTTGCATGGGTTCTCTTACTCTAACCCTTCTAATTGGAAGGAAAGATTGGAAAAAGTTAATTCTAGAAATTTTTCTAGTTTTTAAACAATTTAATAATATCTGGCTGTTTCTAGTGGGATCCAAGAGCAGTAGACCTACTGAAAATTCCAAATGTCTATTATATGTCTTTCTCTCAGAGCTTGTGGCTATTCAATGTCCTCAGGTTTATTGCCGTCGTGTCCACTGGTGGGAATGTTTTGAACCTTTTAAGTCCTCTTATTTCTAAATAACTTCAGGTTAATCCTATAAAAAGAATAATTTTTAAAGGTTTGATCACCTTAGCTTTGGCTTGGCACATCCACTATGTTATGAGGAAGCAATCGAAGCATCTCTCAATAGACACTCGAAACCTACAGCGAAAGTTCTTAGTTTCCCTGATATGGCAGGTATTTTTTTGTATATCGAATTGTTGGACATTACTAATATTTTGTGGCAGGAATTTCCAGGTTACCGTGCCTTTCGTGTTTTTACTTTTTCCATTTGTATTTATCTGTATTCGCACTTTCGATGGCCGTCTGGGNTTTTTGTCAGAAATACCTAGTTCTTCATTTGTTCCAGCGGAGATGAAGAATGCTCCGAAAAAATCACAAAAACAGTATCCTGGAAAAGACGGAACTGTATTGCCATAAACTTTATGAAGCTCTGAATTAATGGGAAGAACTTTTCCAGCAAGTTACTTTTCGAGAAACTGTTGTACCCAAATGATAAATTTCTTCGATTGTGAT
>JAJAVP010000211.1:0-56766 GCA_020740425.3 Heterorhabditis indica
TGACATGAGTGATTGAAGCACCTGCTGAAGATGACGACTACACTCACGAAGAAAACTCGAATTATTAGTGTAATCATAATGTTTTCATTGACATAAGATGTGGATGTTTTTGGCGTTTTGATATGAGGACAGCGAGCGAATTTGGCAAGGTTTCAATAGCTGTGTCGCGAGATTGACAAATGAGGCGCTTATTTGCGCTGTAAGTCAGTATGTGTTTACGAACCTCTGGGGTCTATGGTAGTTGCGTGAGATTCACTAAAATAAATGCCCATCTGGTGGATGTCCACACTTCGAACGTCGTTTTTGACCACTGATTCCCAAATCTGATGCCTAGTGGGTGTTTACGAAGTAGATTGCTTTCGACCGCATGAACATTTATTACTTTTTAATCTTGCGTTTCTTTGGAAAGATAAATAAACTCACTGTTTACTTGGTCTTTTGCTTTAAAGCTAGTTTGTTATTAATATAGCAAAGTTCGGAAATATTTCTCCAAACCTCTAGAGGACAGACAATTTAAGTCTAGAAATATTAATTAGATTATTGTGCACTAAATACAGAAAAAAAGTAAATTAATTAATGTATAGATAAGCATGTTTAGTTTAAGTTCCCTTAGTTAATCTAGTAATTCATTCCTATCATTCAAACCTAAAAACATTGGTCTTAATTAGTTACTAGATTTTAAAAATAAATGCCATCGAAGATATTTATGAAATAACATCGAATAAATATAAGTATAATTGTAAAAGCAGTTAAATAAATCTTCCTATATCTAAATTGAAAAGCTTAAATACCTAGTTAGAATAGTGGAGGAAGACAATTTGTAAAATCCATGATCCATGGGACCCGAAAAAAAATTATGCTAAGTCCATGCCTTCTTCTTTCTGGTTATCCTCGATGGGCGATAACTGAGAAGAGATATGTTCATCTCGAAGAGGGGAAAGAACCGAAGCCGCAATCAAGCTTGCCTTCTGTGAACACTAATAGTTCTTAACAGATGAAGATAAGTAGTTCATTAAGTTTGTATTATGCTAAGTGTTTAAAACACCTGAAAAAGAAAAATTTGAAATTATATTCACCTGTTGTCTAAGTAGTTGTAATCTATTTTTATTTATTTGTCTCTTATGCTGGTGAAGCATTCTAGCTTTGTAGAATTTCCCTTCGAAAAACTGATCTTTTCCTTCCATCATTTGTTCTACTTGAATGCTTTTCTTTATACTCAAAAGCTTCTGAGGCTGAAATAACGGCTTTTAAGCAATTTTTATATCATCTTTAAGATCATTGAACTTGGAAAACATAATTGTTTAAACTGTACTTGAAACTCCAAGTGATCAGGTAATGAAATTCGTTTCGGTAAGGCTGAAAACGCCAGTCTAGTGCGCTTCTCTAGAGGACATCTTGCTACTACTATCTTCATATTTTCTAACTTTTTATTTACTCCCTCTGTTGATGGCCTTAAAGGAAAAACAAAATATTTTGAAAGTTAGAAGTGAATTTATCACTAGATTTATTCTTTTTATGAAAATCCTGTAAAATTATATTTGAGGAAAACAGTTAATGAACGAACCGGTTAACTTCTGTTACTCTTGTTTTCTTATTAAGCTTTCCAATTGGAAATATTGTTTGTAGAGTTTTGAACATAGTATTATCTGATGCCCTCAGTCCGTCCCCAAAGCAGCATTGAGTTCCAGATGTGGATGGATCACTTGGATTTAGGATATTAACGGAGTTATTTAAGTTGGGATTAGCTGAAAGTTCTCTGAATGTAAGGGCAGTCAAAGTTATGAAAATCCTGTAAATATTTATTTACTAATAGTCTTTATGACAACTCCAAAACACTTATATACGATTTTAAATAGAATTAAAATATTAGTTAAAACTTCTAAGATTAACTTGCTACTTAATCTTATTATAAATGAAAGATTCCAGCATTACCGTGGCTATTTTCGCTTCCTTCTGAATGCGGTGGACAACTTGATTGACTACTCATGAGATCAGTTTCAAGTTGACTTTCAAATGACTCAAAAGGCCCTGTGGGATCATTTAATTGCCACATAGGAAAAGCACCAGAAGTAGAAGAACCAGACAAATCTGATTCAACACCTATAATAAATTCTATATAAAAACATAAAACAACATATCATTTATCCGTTTTACCTTCATCCAGTGATCCAATTGTACCTACAGTTGACTGTCGACTGAGAGTAGAAGCGCGCTCTTCGTAGCTGTTGATAGTGTCTGTCGTCTGAAATTGCTGATGGTCCCTCAATGATCGTAGGAGAGGTCGGGGTCGAGCAAAAACTGGACCTACAGATGAGGGTGGATGCAAAGTTTGATCTATGAAGAGTGGATCCTAAATAATACGCATTACGTGAAGTCAATACATGACACTTATTAAAATTTAAGTTGGCTAACATACTAACTGTCGTTTTTTCTTGGTTTTTGATTACTTCAGTCTCTGTATTATCTTCCGGTTCTGATCCCTCTACTTCCTTAGTCGGTGATTGGTTTCCATGCACTGTGTGGTCTACTTTTTTAACTTCTAGTTCTTTAGAAGCTCGAATTAGAGCAGTTTTAATGTTTTTATGCTTCCATCTTTCCATTAGTAGGTGAAACATCCCCATGATGTTATCGTATGCAGCGGTCTTTAGGGACTGAAACAAAGAAACAACCATGTTTTATAACACAGCATAATGTTGTTGAAATTCAATTGGTAAAGTTTTGGTACACTTTATTTACCTCTTGAAGTTTTTGTTCTTCGACTCCTAGCTCTTTGATCCACTTAAGACTTGCTTGTACTGAATCGCCTTGAGATAAAATCTCATGTGCTCGTAACTAAAATTTTTGTTTTAAGAAGTTAAAGCTAAGTTGTATTAGTTAGATAATACTGAGTTGTTGTTATTACGAGCCTCTTGATGTATGCGGGACTCGCAGTTGCCCTTTTGCATCCAGGGATGCTTTTTGATGTTAGAAATGGTAATTCTTTTCTTTGCAGTAACTTTCAGCATTCTTCGTATTAAAACTTCGCAGTCTATAAGTTGAAGCAGTGAAAATGAACATTAGAAAGTAAATGAGTCCAAAAATTTCGTAACTAAAGATCCATTCACTATTTACCAGATGACATATAATAAGGCACTCGATATCTTCCTTGAAGTACTTTATCTCGTAAGGCCTGTATAGTAGTTCCTTCAAAAGGTAGGGATCCACATACCATGACATACAAGATTACACCAAGGCTCTAAAAATTTTTTGATATAAAATAATTAAATGAATTATCAGAACCCTATAAAAATAAAATGCAGTCATTTCCGCGAACCCAAACATCAACATGTGGTCCATAGTAGGCGTTTCCTTCAAACACTTCAGGTGCTGCATATGGTGGTGAGCCACAAAATGTCTGTAGCAACAACTCTTTTGAATAAAAGTTGCTGAATCCAAAATCCGCTATTTTAATGCGAAAATTACTATCGAGAAGGAGATTTTCTGCCTAAATAATATTATAGTAATGCTTTTCCTAAATAATAATTTCTCTTTCATAGATTAGGTATGTAACTTGCTTTGAGATCCCTATGAACAATTCCTCTTTGGTGACAGTACTCCACAGCGGAAACTATCTGCCAAAATTTCCACCGTGCATCTTCTTCAGTAAGTCTGTGTTGACGAGCAATTTGGTCTGTAAATATGATGCATTGCAGGTTTTAAGTGAGAAAATGTGGGTTGAAAGTTAATATTGGTCTAAGTGTTTGTTTACGCGCATTGTAGCTGAATAAGTTGACTGTTTATCCGCCAGAGGTACTGTTTGTTGTCTTGTCCCAAAGAAAATTTAGACGTCATGGGAACAGGCTTTGCTTATATTCATATGACAACTACATATTCATAATATCAAGTAATAATTAAATTACTTTAGCTAAAAACTATCTACATGAAATTTTTATTTTGACTTTAATGACAACCTTTATCGCTGTTTATCAATTATAGACATCCAAGCAATCTTTTTCACTGGATAACCGTACAATACAAGAATTTCAGAAATCAAACATTAACAAAGATCTCATTTAGATTTACTCAGAATTGAATTAATGATTAATACCGACCCACCATATATCTCCCCATTTGGGGCGTATTCTGTAATTAAATAAATCATGTTTTTTGTTTCCATTACCTGAAAAAAAAACTTGAGTAAGAGTGCTTAATAGTTCATAGCGATTTATATTATAGAATACACCAAATTTAAATCACTCACTTGATACAATTTAATTATATATGGGTGATTTAATGTCTTCAATACTTCAATTTCTCGGTACACCTTATCAAGATTTTCCTTATCCAGTCTACATTTATCCACTACTTTGATAGCAACCTAGAATATATAACATTTTCAAGAATAGTGGGTTAAAATCCACCATCTTATGATATTATAACACTCCAAATGGATTCCTACTGCACAAGAACAAGTAAACAACGAGCATATTTCTCATTCAGGAAACTACAAAGTATCTTTAGCTTGAAATATAGAAAAGAAACTGACAGTTTACCTCGTTTTTAATTATTTTATGTCGTGCAAGCTTTACAGTAGCATAATTTCCTCTTCCGATCGTAGCCTCCACTTCGTAAAAGCCTACTTTAAGAAGAGAAGGTGGAGGTGCAGCCATTGACATGGCTACAACTATTGTACTGAAAATGTTTGGATAGATAATAATGAATATAATAAAGTTAAATCCTACACTAAAAGAAGAAAATTTTAAAGTATACAACTTAAAATATTACCTTAAATCTATATTAAGGTTCATTATCATATGTGATTAGCTATTAGAAAATAAGCAACAGAAATTACACGAAATATGTATAATTTACTGTTTAGTAAAAACATTTACCACAACATTAATTTAAATAAGTAAAAACCATTGACTGTAGATTTTAAATTAAAATAGTAATGTTAATGTTAATGTTTTAAAAGCTATGATGAATATTAGTTAGAGAAGTATTTTTCAGAAAGTAGGAGTGATGAGCGGATAATCGACTATGGTGTTGCTAGCATACTACTTATTAAAAAGACCTAATCTGATGGCAACGTATTGAAGGGACGATGAGTTACCTGCAGTCACATTTGATGTACAGTAAAACAGCTCACCATGCTGTCATCGGTGAAAAAGCATAATTCATAAATAAAAATCTCTAGAACCCAATGCTGTCATTCATTTTAGGTCTGCGTTTTTATCATAAGCATTTATGAGCTTCGAGAATCCACCCATCTGATAATGACCCCTTAGTGGCATTTACACAGGTAGCTGCAGGAAGCAAACAAAAAGTAAGAGCTATTATAGACCTTGCTGCCCGGATATGAAGCATGACGATAGCGCTTTTATTCCACCAGTGAAGAAAACTAAGACCAACGATTATACTCATTTTAATATCTAGCAATTTTCAAAGAAAAACGAAAGGCTTATTTAGGAGCAGGATATTGCTCGTTTGTAGTCACACCAGTACTGTATCATTTACTGATCAATTTGATGGCGGAGACATCAGAGTTCGTTAAAGTAAACGATCTAAGGTTGAACAAATATTGTGCGAAAGAACAATTACTAAAGTCACTTATTATAGATGCCAGCTTACTTAATCAAATATCTAAGATACGAAATTAAATACATTACAAAATTGTATAGAAAGCGTAAACATGCCTAATCATACTGTATGATCAAATGTTAGCATTTCTTACTGGGATTTATTTTGTAATGACAGAAAGATGGATAAGAATAGATTTAAAATATTAGGCAAAAATAATAGAGAATATAGTAAGATTTAAAAAAATATTCATCCAATATAACAATACATATATCGTTTAAAGTAGAGTTAAAAATGAAGATATTAAAAAAGATCTCCTAATTTGAGCATAATCTGGTTAACGACGGAGAATATAATGATGTGGATCGAGTGATCTAAGTGAATCGATGTGTGAATCAGCACGGTGATTAGACAGCTGACTGCGTAATATGGATCCCTGATAAGAGCGCTGCAAAATGACGCAGTACATTTCACTGCTTAGCCAAACAATATTGTTAGACATTCAAGGACAACACAACCGGCTCGGAAAAGTAGAGTATAAATTTATAAACGAAAATGAAGAGACTTCATAGAACAACTGTTAGTTAAGTGAGTAATATCTCTCGAGTACAGTTAGAAGGTAATAGTCGTTAAACGAATCTCGATGCTTTGATGCGACTAGCTCTAGTGACGTACATTTCCTTTGCCGCTTTATGCACTCTCTTGCTTCGGCTTATACTCTCAGCTAATCGCTGTCAAAGTCTCCCCTACTCTCACACTGTCTCACTTATACCCTCACCATGCAGAACATCACCTCCTGTATTCACGCGATATCTCACCAAGCTACATGCGTTTATTACCTAAAATCCTAGAAATTAATAAACTGACTATCGAAAGCTCAGAATTCTAACTTAATGAGAGTGTGGCAAATGAATACTTCGAATGACGACAACAGACTCCGGTTTGTTTTGGTGGGCGCAATAAACGACCGCACGTTGTATTGTTCCATGAATGACGCACAACCCGAAAGGAACACTTGGATTGAAGAAGAGGGAAAGCTCGAATGAGTTAGCCACTTTGGCGAACAATTTAGCGTTCTATTGCAAATGAAAATAACATTTTTCATGTATCGTTCAGCAAATTTTGTTTTCATCCACCTTCTTAAATGGCCTTTAATCTTAAGCTGAAGTATTTACTATCAGATATCTTAAATCAGACTTCAACGCTAAACTTATTGGAAATTACCTTAATGATCCTTTATTAAATCACACAAATGCGTATAGGTATAATATCAGTACATAAAATGTTATCATATAGAAGTAGGACACGATATTAATCTTAGTGAAGAGAATATAAACAATACTTTGTCACTGAAATAAGCTGTAGAACTCTTTTCATGACAGCTGCTTAGATTGCTTGTGTAAAACCGATAACGAAAATTTCTTTTAATGCCTAATGAATAGTGAAATTATGACGGTAGTAATATTTGTATTTGATTTGAAAGTTGATAAAAACTTATTAGGGTAACTTCAGTATCATCGATCAAATTTGCACATCAGTTTAGGTTTCTGTTTTGCTGAGCGCGGTCGCTGTTTTCGTTGAGTTTGCGTCAGATGCTTTTCGCAGACGTCAGAGGCTTGTCCTGCCCAGTGTGAACGGCACGTGAATCTCGGACAAACAATTTCAACATTTCGTGTGAATCCAGATCCTGAGGCAATCCATCTAGTAATTTTATTGCACTGAGAGCGTAGCTTGATAAATGCTCTTTATTTATAGTGAATTTTATTATCCTGAATAATGATAAGTTTTTGAGTAATAGTTTCCTTGAGTAATACAAAATATTCATAAAATTAGTTAAGGGTTTAATGCAATTATTTAAGATACGTCAACAGCAAAAAATTGCACATTTGGTTTTTGCAAAATGGGACTTCCATATTATTCATAAATTCTATCTATTGTTAGCTATTTAACAAACTGGAAGGTCATATAAGTAAATAATTAAGTCATATATACGAAATAAAGAAAGTGAGAAATTATGCAAATTATATGTTTGTCTTAATGTTTATGCACGCACTGAAGCATCTATATTTGCGTCATTCTCTTCACTTGTATTGTTATTTTAGTTTAATGGATACTTTGCCTACTTGCGTCACCAACTATTTTTTTAACAAACTACAAAATATTTAGTTTTAAAAGCATGAGAAAGCTTTAATCGTGCATATTTAGTGTTGTTTAGAGTAGATCAATATCCTGTTCTCATCCTTGATTATGACGACAACATAGCAAGCAGTGTTCTTTGACGCGATTAGAGGAGTAATGTGATGAGTGCAAAGGAACTACACTGGCACATTAAGGATTCAAATGATTTTATTCGGTTTAGAACGAAAGTAAACAAATCGATAAGGATTTATTAAAGTATGACTAGTCTCCACTATATATCATATAGAGAACATTTTAAATGTGGACGATGGCAAGAATGTACCCGAATCACACGATATAGTCAAATACAATCGAGATTTGAAAAATGGAACTGTCGTAAAGGTTTGAAACCCCTGCTAATAATAGGATATACAAATGACAGCTTGAAATGAGATGACACATTGGCGATAGAACAACAGCTGAAAATAAGAGATCGACGAGAAAAATTATAGAAAACAAAACATTTCATAGGAGTTTGGCAGTAATGATATAACAACGTAGTTTTCTATATATCTAATTATACATAATTTCGAAGCTAAACATGCGTGGAAGTCCTACTGATAGGTCGGACTGTTTCAGGAGACATCATAAAATTGTAATTCGAAGCCTTTGGGGTGTCTATTTCTTGCAGAGTTTCCAATCCCGGAGCTTTCTCAATTGATATGCCATACACATCCGACAAACCTGGTATTTTAAATGATTAAAAATAGTGCTAAAAGAAATATTCTGTTAGGAAAATATCTCATATCGATGTAACATAGACATTAATCTTTTTACTCCTCATAAATCAAAAGCCAAATTGAACGGCAAACAAAGCGGAAGTATGTTCACATGATGTAGCGAAAACTCTAGAGACTAAACTTATTTTACAATTTAATAAACATACATGTGTGCATATATTTAGGAAAAATATTAACCCATGAATGAGTCCCTTTTTTTAATAAGACTGAATTTTTTTTACTAAACCTTAATATTTGATATATTGCTGGTTCAACATATATAGTGATTTAAATTACCATTATTGATGTCATTAAACACTATAAATGTAAAACAAATGACGAACCTCCGGGGGTGGATACTCCAGAAGCAAAAGAGCCATACGAAGGTTCATAACGCCCATTCACTGCATTATACTCGGCTACTGATGAGTTAAGATATTTTGGATAAAGAGTTCCAGAAAATGATGATGGAGGACCCAAGTAGTCAAGATCAGGATTATTTTGTGGAATTGAAATGTAGTCCTGAATTTAATAATTGTTTCATAGCATATCTAGGAAAAAATAATTTTCTGACCATTTAAATCCATAATTTACCTTAGAAGTCACAGCATTCTCTAAAGGGCTGCTGTACATTTCAGGAAAGAATTGACCATCTAAAGCCTCACATTTTACCGTAACATCGGATTGATCATCTAAATTATTATTGAAGAGGTGACATATTTAACATTATGATGTATCAAATCTTACCAATGAACTTCGCTTCTTTCTTTTTAGTATAGCGTCTTCTTCTGCAAAGTAGACAACAGCATAAGCAAACGAGAAGCATAAAAGTTCCGGTTGTCAATGAGATCAGAGTTTGTGAGTCAATAGATGCTAAAGAATATAAAATTACTCTTGCATTTTTGAAAGATGTTCAAACATAATTATTTGGTTTTAAGCTAGATTTTAAGCAGAGTTTATGAACTGTTCTTTGAAACTAAAACTGTATTTTCCATCATTATTTACATAAGGATATTAAAAATCGAATACTTTTAAAAAGTGAAAAAAACTATGAAAAGAAAGCTATTATATTTGAATTTAAAATGTTTATCTGTTTGCACTATTACTGCATAAATATATGAAGTTTTCATCTTACTCACCGAATACGTCGATGACCCCTTTCATTCTAAGTAAAGTTCCTTTTTGATCAACTCCAAGTCCGTTGCTGGCTGTACAATTGTAGATTCCAAAATCGGACTCTTTTAATCCTTGAATGGTTAATCGACTTTCCACACCATACGAGCGTGGAATCTGGTGCACCTTGAATATTATGTTTTACTATTTGATTACATTTAAAAGATCTTGAATCGTACCTGCATTCTCCCACTTGCATAGTTTAATTCCTCTCCATTTTTAGACCATTTTATCTCAGGGGGTTTTGGTCTACCACTAATACGACAAGAAATCTCAACAGAATCTCCAATAGTTCCTGTTATTTGCTCAGATACACTCACTACTGGAGGACCTAAAAAGTGCCAAAATCAAAGACTTATAAGATTAAATTAAAACTGTGTACCATATCATTAAACCACCTCGGATGTGTAGAAAATGAGACATAGTAGTATATTTAAACCCTTCAACAGTCGCTGTACAGACATACTCTCCTTGCTGCCAACTGCGAATATTTTCAATATTTAATCTGTAATATCAATATTACTTCACATAATATATGCGTTGCATATTTATATTCATATATATTCATAAAAACGAACACTTCTCCTTTAGCAACTATCTGGTCATCTCCTGCTCTAGTCCAGAAAATAGTGGGCGGTGGATTTCCAACGGCATCACATCGAAATGAGGCGTGATCTCGTTCATCCACTTCTTTATCTTGAGGTGTCGACATGATGCGCGGTCCGACTGAAAAAAATGCCATTTGTCTTTGCTCTAGTGTTAAGAACTGAAGGGTAATTACCAATACTATGTGTTTAATAGCCTAGATTAGAGAATATTTGGTGTTTATCTTGTGGAATGCGTTTAGTGTTCTTAATCAGTAGTAAATCTTTGGTCTGCCATCGATTCATATTCATCTGGCCACTTCTTCAACGGCCATTGCTCGTTTGTTTCGCGTGAAAGCAACAATTGCCTTAATCTGTGGATTGATAGCTTCATTAGCATAAACGACCAACGAGGCAGTACAGGAAAGTGGCGACGTGCCACTCGCATCCCGTTTATAACCGCTCTGTGCTGGCTGGTTTGTTTTATAGCCAATGAATTGTCCAATACGAGTAAAGGTTGCGCTAATCGCTGGGAAAATATTTCGTTCCCTTTCGTTAGGATTCACCAATGGTTGTTCGTCCACAAATAGCAAAGAACTTTGAAAGCTAATAGATGTAAATTACGATTTTTAGTTTAGTATTGGCTAAGTCGATGGTGACAGATCCGAAAGCGGGAAACAGTTGGTGGGTACATTGCAATGGCAGTGATAAATGGATGCTTAGTGCGGGAGCGGCCATCTGGGAAAGAATAGACAGCACATGTTCCAACTCACAAGCAATGTCCAATTTGAGTGACGCCTTATTTGTTCCAATCACATTTGATGCCTCACAAGAATACTCTGTACGATGATCTTCCATTTTTAATGATTCGAATGCTAGAGTCTGAAAATGAAAACTAAATGATTGAATATCAATTCTGAACAATCCAGCTACTATAAATAATACCCACGTCAGTAGTTTGTCGTACAAGTTGAATTCCATTCTTAAACCATGATATTTTAATGTCGTCTAGTGGTTTTGCATCAACATTACAAGCTAGAAGTGCAGATCCTCCCTCACGTAGTCGATGCGGGGTGGCCACGGTCAGATTGACTCTAGGCGCGTATTGAAGAGACATTTTCATCGAATCCGTTTCTGTCTAAAAAGTAGTTAATTTCAAAAATATAATCATTAAGAGAGAAAACTGAAACGGAACATACCCTATCAGGAAATGTTTCATGCTGACTCAGACAAACAATATATTTTCTGTCATCTTCAGGACGGGGTAAAAAACTGAAAAATACACTCATCTTTTCAAACTGATTACGTTAAAAATTTTTATAAAAACCTAATATTCTTTCTGAAACAATTGCCAACCTTATATTACTGCTTACGCTGTAAACAAGTCCGTCCTTTTGAATTTCCTCTTCTACATCAGCGGTCATTGATTCTTGTGCAATCCCATTGTTTTCTAGAAAATAAATATTATTCAAATTCTTATCAATGAAAGTTAGATTATAGAAGTCTTATAATGAATCCATATAAAGTATTAAGGGTCTAAAAGTCTAAAAGCAATTTTTAGAAATGGTAATAAAATGTAAAAGACTAAAAAGCTTCTTACACATAAGCCAACTTAATAAAACTAATCTAGAACTTACTAAATAGATGTCCATATTTTGTTCGAGTTTCTCCTAGCCAAGTAAGAATATTCTTTCCATCAGGATCAGAGCTGATAGCCCATCCAAGTCGTGGGGGAGGTTTACCTATACTTATTAAAGCTTTTTAAAAATATCTGTTATTATAAAGATATCTATAATTTTTAGCATCTGCAAATAATTATAAATTTAATTAATTGACCAATAAATGTGAATTGAATATATTAATAACGACTTCTACTCTCGTCTACCTCTGTTTGAAATACATGATTGCATAACGGTTTGTCCAGCAATTGCATTCAAAATATGGCTAGGCTTCTGTATGCGAGGAGCTGTTGGACGCACTTAAACTTAGAAATTATAAATGTACAAAGCCCTTGATGTAGATTACATATTTTTCCTCCATGTATGTTTTTCTAATACTGAAATTGCAATGAGTCGCCGCTGTTTTATCCGCTGAATCGGGTGACGCCAAAAACAATTTGTCGAGTTTTAACTAAATTTACACTGACTCATGGGAAGTCAACAACGATACGCTCTAATAGCTGATCGGAAATAACAGAAGGATTGAATTCTGTTGTCAGAGTGATAATCATTTTCACTATAAAAGTCGATAGCGGAAATCAGCTCACTAAAATTGATTATTGTTACCCACTAAGCACTGTCAATTTTGCAGGATTAGAGATCACAGATGGCTCATGAGCAGCCTCACTTATTTGGCATGCATAGATATCGTCGTCTCCAACAGTAGCATTCATAATCTAGAACTCAGATAATTATTTACTTCGAGTAAAATGATTAACATGATGGAGAGAAATTATAAACTTACTTGGAGATTATATTCTCCTTTGCTAGCACTACCTATCATAGAATACCGTGGAAAAAACTTGAGTTGGCGGTCTACTCCAAGCCCAAAGCCATTCTTCATCCATTGCACTGCACCTTTCTTAAATAAAATGCCTACTTTGGAATACACACAATAGTGTAATTTTTCATTCTTAGAAGAATTAATTGCTCAATTCAATCTTTACTTAGATAAAAAGCCTAATGGTCAATTCGACCACTGATTCGTACGTTCGAATTCGTAGAACGAAATACTCCCTGGAGATTTCGTGGGCACCCATAAGAAGAAAAGTGTCACTTTACAAGTCGGTTCGTAATTAACGAAATAATAAGATAAAAGTACGTAAATGTTTGAGTAGAGATATTAAGGAAAATACTATTTAGTTGGATAACCAACAGCACTTACTTGATTTTCTACCTTGCAATTTAAAACAATAGTTTTTCCAATAGATACAAATGATTCCTGTGGACCCTCAATAATTGATTGCTCTCCACTAACAATACCTATGATCTGGGGTAGCAAAAGCCACCAAAACATCTGTAAGTATCCAACTATTTTATGAACAGAAAACGTAATTTAGATAAGATAAACGATATGAAATATTAGCAGTAATAAAAAATAAAATAAATAAAATAATATCAATTTTCATGCAGTCTCAGATTAACCATAGATGAATGCAAGATCATAAACCCGACATTCTTTAGGCAAAGAGGTTGTTATTAAAACTGTTTTGCCTCGTAATGGTGTTATCTTCCAAGCAAATGATGCAATAATAGGCACAGCTGTTAACTAAAAAAGGTATTATAAGAAATTTACAGAACACGTTTTAAACTTCTTCAAATTAAAAACTATAAGGACGGCTTCAGTAAATGGTAAAAGTCCTTGTGTCAGTGAACAATTTTCTCAGTTGATAATATGGCTTTGTGAATAGGGCTTAAAGGGTTAAGTATGGGATTACATACTGATCGCAAGAACCGCATGAGTTATCCATGTACTGCTAAGGCGAAAAGTTATTTTACCTTTTACTAAGTTATCAATGTCAGCTCGGTTCAAATTATATTTTCACTTAACTAATGAAATTTTCTAGCACTTACCCATAGAATGAGTAGCTAGTTAGTTAACTGAATACTATTAAAACAAAAATATTATAATAAACAGTGGTGGTATGGAGTTCTGAACGGGTAGCACCTCGTCCGTTTCGCTTAATGGGCGGGGCTATCCTGATTGCTCTTCTTTCAAATCCAAAATGAAGTGTTAATTTATATCTGAGGGTTTAACTATGGAAAAATTCAAAAATAAACTCAAGATTTGAAGAGTTCGGTAGAAACTATTTTAGGGAAATGAAAGACGCTCAGTGCTATATATGGAATTGGATAGTAGTGAGCAGTTAGGCCCTAGCGTGGGAATCTTACGAATCGAAGGGAGTATATAAGACAAAGTGAGTGTGCTGGGACATATGCTAATCAGTAGTCATGTGGTGACAAACGATCGCGCAAGCTGTGGATCCACTGGGACCAAGTTCTAACTCTGAGTGAACAGATTAACGTCCGTCTGCTTAGCATGAGTCTTAAGATCTATTATAATTGTCATAGGACTAATTTAGGTCATAAATACAAATTGGAGATTAAGTATAAATTTACTGTTTCCAATTATATAAAATTATATTTCTAGATATGTTTAACAGATCAAAATGCAAAGCATTTCGAATTATTTAAACGTATTCGTCGAAGGACATATGACGCGATGCTGTAAATCCGTGACTAGTGGCCATTAAGTTGGTTCAACACTAAATGCACCTGGCATTTATATAAAAA
The DNA here is from genome assembly GCA_020740425.3 of Heterorhabditis indica. Taxonomy (NCBI): domain Eukaryota; kingdom Metazoa; phylum Nematoda; class Chromadorea; order Rhabditida; family Heterorhabditidae; genus Heterorhabditis; species Heterorhabditis indica. The sequence continues at coordinate 14,506 of JAJAVP010000211.1, forward strand.
CCGTTATTAGAAAGAAACAGAACATATTGTCTTTTCTACTCAAATGATAATATCTAAATAGATCTAAATGAAAAAGAAAATTAGCGAATAAATTCAAGATAGAATACGATTGCTTCAGATCATTAAAAAAATTTTCTTGTCAATAAAATTTTTTTTCACACGTGGCTGTTTTCTGATTGTAGACGGTTTATATGACCACGCGATAGTGTCCGAGCAGCTGTTCTTTGTTGAATCACAGGTATAAACTATCTACTATGGGTCAGGTAAAGTTGTTTGAAAATGAAGCTAATGATAAATAATAATAACATTAATAGAAATGACAATAATAATAATAATAATAATAATGCAACTGTATTGCTAAAAGCCAAGGTTAAGACAAAATCAGTAGGAATTTAAAAAATAGAACTAGTAGCATAAAGTGTACCACGTTTAGAGTAAGTATGAGAAACGGAAAGGATACGGATAATAGCTTCATTATGATGCCGAGATATAAGAGAAGTTGACGATGAGTTAGAGTAGTGCATTAAGGGGATAGACTGAGATCCTAACCTGGTTAGGATGATTAGTGGTTAATGAGTTGTGTAGTGGCCCCCAGCGAGTGTCAATTGGTAGCTTACACGCACAATTCATCTAAGCAGATTAGCCTCCACACGGTCGGTCATGCCACACACATTTATCTTTGATGTGCATGTGCCGGTAAACATAACGTGACCGAGGACAGAGTTGACGAAGTCGGAGATGTATTGCTTAACTATGCCCTCTCACTTAAAATTGCTCCTCACCAGAGTTATGCAATACGTAAACATTAATATATCTATTTAACTTTTTATCTACCTATATTTACAATATCAAACTTCTGATAGCTTGCAAATTTTCAAAAAGCCAAAAACATGAACAAAAACAAATGCTCAGTTTGCTAATTAAATGTTTATATATGAATTAGCTAAAAACGCACCGAAATTAATTTGTTCTTTTTAAAACTATTGTAACTCAACAGTTTCAAAGTTATGGCAATTTGAACTTGGCTGTGTTGTCAAGAATCTTGGGAGATCGATGAGACATAGTTGTCCAGTAGCATATATGAATGTTCCCCGAATAATTCGTTTTGGCATATCTAACAAGGCACTTAGAGGGCACCGCAATCAACGCATCAAAAGCGAAGACGCTTCGAATTACCCATTATGAGCTAATCGCCATCTGAAATATGGCCCGTTCCGGAGTCTAACTTGAAATACGAGTAGGCAAAACTAGCGTAAGGATGAGCTGTGATACTATATTAAGGTGAAAAAGAATAATGCAATAAATATTGAAGTGTTTTCTAAACACTTATTTCGGTTTTTCACTTGCCGCTACCACATGTGATCCATGAAGTGTTATTCCTAAAATACTTTGAGTTATACTGAGCCGCGAAAATTGTCGCCATCCGAAAGTGGGATGAATCGCAATCTAATAGAGGTAAAAGACGCAAGAAAGCCGAAATTGCTTGATACGAAAGGGGAGTATACGAAAAGGTAGAGAAACTCACATTTAATAGAAAAAGTGCTTAAAGTAAACAAATCTAATCTATATATGAATAGCGATTACCAAAGTTACTATAAATTGCAGTAATTAATTATTAATAAAAGGAGAATATCAAAATTATTTATATGCATTCTTGAGGTCAGGAGCCGAAAACAGCCTTGGTTGGGGCAGGTAGGAGGACGAAGGAGCAACTGACGCCTGTGTAATTATTAGACACAACCCACCGCAGGAGACTGGTAGAACAAAGCGAGATGTGCTTTCCAAACTAGACTAACATCTAAATAAAGTTCAACATGAAGATAGCATTTTGACCAAATACTGACTAAAAAGGTGAAACATAAATGGTCTTATAACGGTTGATACAACAAAATATGCACATTGTCCACTTATGATATATTTAATCAAGAAAAAATACGAAGCTTTTACATATTAAAGGAGAGTAAATATGCTTGCATCTAATTATTAGAATAACAATGCGCAACTCGATTCATAATTTATAGATTACCGAAACTGACTGAAGAATCTTAAAAACTCTTGAATTTAAATAAGTCTTTACAACAAATTCCACGCAATTTTTAGTCTGGAATTAATGACAAAATGTCACATTACTAAAATTTGTGATTAAGATCGCGCGGCTGCAGCAATAGACTCATCAAATAGGAGCACAGGAAACAATCTGCATACATCTCAGAGTGCACAATGAGGCTAATACAGATAAAATGGAAGCCTGATGGGCGCAAACTTCCTTGCGCAAAAATATTTATTTCCAAAAACTTTAAACTGGTACAAATTTGAACCATTTCTAGTTTATAATTTGTGTGGCAGTAATCTACTCGATTGTAAACAAAATAACATCACTTAAAATAATTATTGCTGATAATTCGGTAGATAATAGATCAAGACGATCGAGGTGCCACTCCGCTATATTTGAGCAACCGAGATGGGGTCAACTCGGTTAGTTTTGTTCTTCAATAACGGGACAGTCAACAATCAAGCGACAGCTATCTCAGCCACACCTTCTTGTGATTTACCCACTTTCATTTGCTATACATTGACATTCCCATACTTTAAAACAATCATTTATATAGATTTGAAGTATATTAGCCCGTTTTCGGAAACAAATCCTTGTTACCTTCTAATTACTAGCATAATAAATGTGAAACAACTTTAAAACTAATGTGGATAAACTTGAAATGTGAATAGGTGTTTGAACACCATAGTAACGATATAGGAAACATTGAAGGATCGGTCTCTTCTCATAACTGCGGGCACTTATGATTGGCATCACAGAATAGAATAAACCTTCGAATGGACTCAGAAGACACTCAAGGCCAAATATCGTCAAACAAGTCGTGATACTATGGAGGCACTCTTACGCAAATCTCAATTGGGTATGGCAAATAACGAGGTGCATACCCTTTCATTACCCGGACATTATTAGGACAGGGGTCAAATTTCTTATTCAAAGCCACTAGATAGCCCATACTATTCGACAACTATAGACATAAAGCACACTAATAAATAAACTTAGAATAAAAAAAATTATTAATTCTTAGATTTATATTCTATGTTACAAATAATTGATATCAGATACAAAACAATGATATCAGAAAAAGGGGGAAAATTATGGCAAATTGCTGTCTCGCATAGGCGGTGGCCGGAAGAGCTCATGCCAAGCAGAAGGCAGTTGCGCAACCAGTGCGCAGCAAACAGAATGACACGGTAAAGACAAAATCATGAAACTGAAAATGCATCAAACTGATTCATCAATTTTTTCCTCATCAAGCAAAATGTTATAAGAATCGACAGAAGTTTCGGAGACAAATGGTAGTTGATAGTTAGTCAAACATATACCTTTAAAAAGAAGAAATTATAAAATTAATTGAAAAAAACTCCTTCCTACTGTTTAGGTCTGCCAGATGGTCGTTTGTTGTGATGGAGAGCAAGGCTCCTGACACTTGAAATTTCAGCCAGACGGAGAATTACGTAATAAGACAAAATGATGCGGTTCATGAAACGACAAAAATCTGTCGCATATTTTAGAACGAAAGCAGATCTTAAGAATGAACGCCAAAAAATAAGTGTATTCATAATCCAATAGCACAGATTTCCACTATTGTGTTTGCTGAGTTTTCCTTTTAAGAACACTTCTATCATACATGTGGAGTCTCAAAAAAAAAAGCTATAATCATTCATGAGATCTTAAGAAATACAATACAGCTTTCCATATTAATATTACCTACCATATTTTGTTTTTAGAAGTCAATACTACAGGTTGCCTTTGTATAACACTTAGAAGAAAAGCCGTCACAACGCTTGTCTATTTATGCCTTGAATAGTTTCCAAAAGACGCCTATGGTCATATTATCGAAAAATACAGTTTGCACTCCTATACATAGATTTAGAGCGAATTGGAACACTAAAACCAAACATAAGAGTGGAAAACCACGAGTAATGGACAAATCATGATGGTTTTCATGTGTAAGGTGCCGAAATACAAAAACTCTTAAAAACTATGGATATTCTGATGAACACTTTTACTAATCATGATATAAATATAACCAAAAATAAGTCAGGAATCTATTAGTCTTTTTGATATCGAAAAGTCTTCTCTAATCATGAAGGACAATTTCTAGATTTTGAGAATCTTGGGGTATAATATATGAAAAATCGCAATAAGCTTAGGATTAAGTACCAAATACCTATGGTTAAACCTGACGATAAAAATACCACGGTGATGCTTCTAGTCTCCACGATACCGAAACGCTTCACCTAGTAAAATCTACTGTAAACTTAGCCGATTACAAAACGTTTTTCAGACAATTACCTAAGTCTTCCCGCACAGTTACGGGGAATATCTTAGAAGATAGAAGCTTCAAGAAAGGCTAGGAATTCATCCAATTAAAACACTAGATTAGTGGGATTCTTTATCTGAATTCATCAGACCACACGCAAAATAAGTGTAAAAGGCTATTGATGCAAATTTATATTAAGTATTAGCCACTAAACATAAGTTGAACGTTATATCATATTAAATTTTATCTCAACTAATAAATTTCCAAAGATACTTGCCTGTTACACATTTCCGACGAAATGGACACTATTTCATACTTCCAGTTACATAGAATAATTCACATCATCCTCTAATTAGCTGCATCAAGTAGACCATTCTACCCAGTAGCACCGCTTTGCAGGAATTAGCCCACATAAACATTACAAATAATATATTTACTGATTAACTGTGTTTCTTAATAAAACCAAATCTCCATTGAGCAAATAAACAATATATTTCCCTAATGATAAAAGCACCATAACATGGTAAGGACGGTGTCATGTTGAAGGAATTAGCTTAATCAATATAAATAGAAGCTCGGAACTTATAATCTGAAACTGCTTAACAATACCGTTATAGCTAAAACGATGGTTTCTAGTAACTAACTCTAAAGGCACCGATCATATGAACAATTACAATGAAATATAGCATATAAATGCTTACGAGTCTCATATGAATAAATACATTTGGCAACATGAAAAATTATGAAAGTAGTAAATAATACTTTTAGTCTATTGTATGCTTATTTTCACTACCCACTGAATGGAAAGAATTTCTAGCGATTCACTGACATTCAAAAATATCACTCAAAGGGGGAACAATGATATGTATTAAGAAATATTCCTAGACTTACGTTAAATTCAATGAAAAAACTATTAAAAATTTAATAAACACGAAAATTCACAAATAGGTCTAAATCAGTTAAAATTGCTTAGCATGTATATTTGGAACAGTCTTGTCCTAAGGTTAGGAAGCACCTAATAAGTCTCCAATGAAACCACTAAGACTCTTACTCATCTTCATACCTTGCACATTGCTGTTAATTTGCGCATGTGCAACAGATCCTCCTGGATTTACTCGTTTATCTACTTCTTGTAAAATCTGAAACCTCCACATAAGGATTATAGGATCCTTAATCTTAAAAAAGTAAACTATTAGAAATAGAAATTAATGAAACACCTGTAGAAATCCTTTCTTAGATTTTGAGGTATCACCAGTTGAAGCATAAGGTCGCATGAAAAGCTCTATATTGCGGAATAAATCGGCCCCACATAATGAATCAGGAAGTCGTGTAAGAAATTCGACACAACCATCAAAGTCCATTGAGAGCAACCGTGACTCATACATACGTAAAATACCTTAAAAAAATTCAACTTAATTGAAAGACAAGTTTAGTATTAAACACTTGAAGAAATCACTGGATTAAGTACAACACAGTTCTATTTAATAAGTGATATGTAAAAAAAACGAATTAAATAACCTAATGCTGTTTTGAATATAAATTCCTCGCCATCACGAAGGTAAACATCCCATATACGACATGTTACATCGAGTGGAAGAGATTTCGAGAATAATGTATAGATCCTGAAATGACATAATAATAATTCTTCTAAGTGTTTAATTAGCAAATATATTAAAATATGGCTGATATGTAAGATTCCACTAACCATTCAATGAGATAAACATCTGGACGAACATCCAGTTTATCAAGGTGCTGATGAAGACCGAGCAATTCTTGTTCCAAATATAGATCATATGCTATGAAATATTCCGTCATTTGTGGTTGACGGAGGCCAAAAAAGGCAGACTGAAACAATACCAATAGTTTAACCGACGTATGCAAATCGAGTTTTCTCCTAATGTAACAAACTATAAATCCGTTAACTACTTGAAGAGGCCGATTCAACAAGTTAGCAAATACGATGAAAGCTGGGAAGGGTTCCATTTGAAGCAGAAGAACTGCAGCAATGAACGACATTGATTGTACGTAACCAACATCCGGTCGGTAGCAAGCATAAATACCTGAAAATAATATGGAGTATTGAATACGAAATAAGTCATCTATAAAATGAGCCTATTTTTAATCGGTAAACAAACTATATACCCACTTAGTAATTTTAAAAGATGATCGTAATATGGGCCACCTTTCTGGAAAATACCCAGAGTAGGGAATGTTCGAGAAACATCCAAGTGGATTTGTGAAACAGTATGCTCTCTACAGTTGGGTGCTATGTCACTACTATCACAGGCCTGATTACGGAGTCTTTCTTCAGCGCGAGCACTGTGAATTTCATATATTTCTGAAAATTAGTGATTATACATTGATAAAAAAAGAAACCGTAAATAACACCATATTTTGAGTTAGTCTAACCAGATGTTATATTGAGATCATTTCCGACAACTAGTGCCCACACACGACCACGCACTTTTGGTGGAATGCCCTGCCACCACAACTCACGACAACGTTTTGAATCACACCTACAAACATAAAAAAATATATGTAGCAAGTTTTAATACAAACAAATCAAACTGGCATATTTTGCCTTTGCTATGCATACGTTATTTAAGACATTATTAAACAATATTGCGAATTTCATCCAACTATCTCGTCTCTACACTGCTGAATAATGTCAAAAGCTCAATTCATCATAATCACACAAACAGAGGCAAACTTTGAGATTATTAAGATGCTGAATATCACTATTCATCGAACCGCCAAAATCATTGGTGGCATTAGAACATATTTATAAGCTTGTTACTGTAAAAAAAAACTGAATATTCAGTGAAGTACATTTATTACATCCTATATCTAAATTTTTATAATTGCTATGCAAAAATAATGCGACTTAGAATTTGTATGTGAATTTCTGGCGCAAACTGCAAATAAATTACTACATTAAAGCAAAACAACTAACATTTCACTCCATTTGGGTAATATTTGCTCAGTCCAAACACGGCAAGCAGCTACAGCTTGTTCTTCAAGTCTTTTTTGAACTGCTCGTGCTTGTCTTCGCTCCTTCTCTGCTCGTAGCTCCTTCTTCTTCGTCTTAATAGTAAAATTAGAACATTATTCAACGAAGAAGTAGTAAACAATAAGAAAACGAAGAGAACATTACCTGCTCAATTATATCATAGTACAGCTGTCGATGACGAGCAGCCTCATCATCAGATTTTGCTGGTAAATTGCTTAAATAAATCGCAATAAATGCAGCTGTTATATATACAAACAAATGGAAAATAGATTACGTAAAAAAGTATCTCAGATTCTACAACCTATCGAAATAATAACCTCGGACGCTCCTCTAGGATGAGTCCTGTTGTATGAAATATCCCTTGATCTTTCGTCTTCGTTCCTCCAAACATAAGCCACGATGTCTTTTCACCTTTGCTTCTAGCGAAAAACTTCCTTTAAAAATAAACTTAAATCCATATTGGTTAATTCCTAGTTTATTCTTCTGTCAAATTACTACTCACAGGTAAGAAAAAAACCTAAGAACTTAGTTTAACCTCATCTATAGCTAAGTGTTTAGTGTTGACTAAACATACTTGGGAAAACTGAAAAATCGACCCTTTGGTGTCTCATCAACTGGTTTTACAACAGCTTCTTCCCAATCAGACAATTCACTGCGACGATCTAGTGAACTATGTTTCGATTCTGATTCTAAAATGAATGGCTTGTATTAATTTACATAAAATAAATAAGTGTTGAATTTGCAAAATAAAGACCTCCTAATCCAGAGTCAACAGCTTCGCTTGATGTACTGCTAGCACAGTCTGGTTTATCGTTGAATGACATCGAACAGGAGGCCTCATCGATACATCTAAAGATAAAAATGTGAAAAAGACTTGGTCTCAAAAGAACAAATTGATAGAAAGCTTAAAGAATTAATAACACAAGTAAAGCAATGAGATAAGCTCTTTTTATGAAATAAGAGAATAAAAACTTAGTATCCCAGGAAACAATAAAACTATGAAAATATAAAGCAAGATGACTTTTTGCTGCAGAACCAATGTTTTAAGCTAATATGAACGCAAGGCGAGTGATCAATCGAAGACTGGTTCACAAGACACGAGCAACGCGTATATCTGACTAAAGAACGAGCACGAAAATTGGAAAATCCATCTTGCCAATCCAAGAACAAATTTTTATTAAATTTACAACCTAAAAAGACAACGTATATTTAATCACGCTTAGAACCTATGAGCAATGTTACATACTTAATCGGCTGGGCAATAGCGGGAGTTCCCTTGACACTAGTCGACCGGCGAGCAAAGTTCAACTGAATCTGAGCCGATTCGTATGAACTACGACGAATGTGACCCCTCTTGAAAGGCTTGCCATCTAAGAGATAAATACGACATCTTATATTACTTCATTTTTACATGGTAAATCTCGAATAAAATCACGAACCTGGGGTACTTTCAGCACCTAGCGACGGTGTTCGATCGAGGCTCTTCGTGTCCATATTATAGGATAGAGGAAGATTCTCCATGACCGTCGCCAGCGAGCTCCCGTGGGACACGCTCCGGCCCGCCAGAATGCGGCACAGTACTATAAGCAATAAACATTAACACTGGTTAAAAATAACATGATAGACAATTAAAGTGCATGACACTATTTGTATAAAACAAGCACTTAAGAAGTCGAAGATCACTTTCACTTATCACTGGAAATCTTTTGTATGTAAAAGATCGGAAATTAAGAAACATAGATACAACATATAAATAAGTATTTCAATTACTATTCGTATTAATAATGTTTTGTATGAAATTTGGAAAGCGTGTAAAATAAGAGCAATAATAACGCCAAATGCCAATGTTAGGACCAGTCTATAGTTCCCATTACTTTGGTCAAATGGCTTTACGCAAAATGAGAGCAGATGTTTGCCCTTTCTGAACAATAAACCGCGCATATAGAAGTTGAGGTGTAACATTTAGCGTAAAGCACGCTATTTATGAAGAAAAGTACAGATAATAAGTTTGTGGATAAAGTTAATTCAATATAAATAAATATTATATATTTTGTACAGACAACAAAGTTCCTCGCCATACATGAAAATACTAAGGACATAGATCTTGTACTATTATAAATATAGTAAATCAAATAATTAAATATGTACTGCATATAATTTATATCTATGCCAAACAGATAGCAGCCATCATGTGGGATTAAGTACTGGACTATAATGCGTGCTACAGTGCTGTGTAAACAGTGTTAGTATACACATTCTAATAACCAATAAGAATCGTTTTGTCACTTATAATGAGACGTTTTATATAATATTCACAAGTTAAAGACCGGTATGTATGAAGCTACAACAAATTATATAACAAAACCCATTAACTACTTGCATAAGAGAGTTACATTTAAATATATTTAAGTGGCAAAGATTTCTATACTAAACTCTGGTCCGTTTAGTGAGTAGTCATAAAATAAATCATAGTCATTAAAATATTTATTCGATAGCAACAACGTAAGATTAACTCGTCTGTAGATTAGTAGACATTGCCATTATAGGTTAGAAAAACTTATTCGGAAAAAATTAAATACCTCATCTAAAAGGTAAACAATATTACAAGGTGGTCATTACAATGGTCAAGGAAAGCAAGGAGTCAAGCGGTAATGAATAACAAAATGACGCGACGCAACCGCTCGCAGGATAAATCAATAGCCGCAAATGACCACTATTAGACAACTACTGCATTTTTGTTTGAAATTACGTAAACCGTATTTTAATATACTATACTTATTGTAGTTAATTGTAGAGATACCTAGGACGTACAATGAATGAATAAATCTAATCGAGAATCAGGAGTTAAAAGATTGAGGAACTGATGGAAGGCTAACATTTTATGATGGATAATATTGTACAAAAAAAGAAAGAAATGAGAGTAAAGAAGATGCAAACACGTACAGTTATAAATATTTGGGTTAATCCCTTGGCGTGATAGCAGTTCCAAAAGTATTATGAAGTTAGAGTATTTTTCCTTCTCTAATGTTTTCGTTGTCCTATGGTCAAACGGAGCATAAGAATTATGAATCTTACTGTTGAAAATATGCTATAGGAATAGTATGGATTCATAGGATATTTATTGTTGTTTTTATGCGAAAAGGTGCCGTATAATGTACTAATAAAAAAATTCAAACAGCATACCAAAAATAGTTATTTGACTTGTCGGTAATGTCACTGACTATTTTAACAGAAACAACGATTGTAACTGAACTCCTTTATCACTAAGAAATAACTACTGGTTACTTTTTCCTATGACTCAATAGCAAGACAAATCATCAGCGATGGAATGCACCTAATATTACACAACAAACATGACTGATTGTTATCACTCAGACAAACTGGCAAATCAGATAAATGATAATTCCCCTGCCACAACATCTGAACAACTGATGAAGTAATATATCCAAGTCATTAACTTTAGGAAGTAATTCTGAAATCATAAAAATAGGGAAATTCTTCCCAGTACATTTGCAACCAGCTATTTGCAATGTTTAAAGTGAAATGTCCAAATTCTAGTTCTCAGGCGAAAACAAAAAGACATTACCATATTGATGTGCTTTCAATCTACGATAAAACTGTTTATAGTTATTTGACTATTAAACTTGACACCATTCAATTTAATGTTTCATATAGGGGTGACATGATTAGTAGTTTTATTTACCAGTAACTCATCATTTTTAGATATCATGTGGTTGATAATATCGCTAACTAAAAGCCGTGATGACAGTATCGTTTACTCAGGTTCCTCGATTTTTTATCAGCTTTTAGGTCTCGTATTGATAGATCCCATGGTTGATGTGTGTAATCGTGTATAATCATGCCTTAGGACGTATCACCAACGATTTTCGAATCACATTTTATACAGAGAAACACGCCCAGTCAAATCGGGACAAACATCAGAGGAAGTCATCCCGTCGTATGATGCAATTCTTTATATACTATATTTAATTTTCATAAACCACCTATTCGTAATATAAGTGTTTACAATTTGTCGAGGCAACTCTCTCTTTTGTTTCCGCCACCTTTTTACATTAATAAAACTTTCGAAAGTAGTAAGCAACCGAAAAAGATCATCTGATAAGAGCATAGGTTGTAAATAGCCTAAACGATTAATCTTTATGAGATGATAAAATAAAAGGAATTTATAACAACTGATTTGGTTTTTTCTCAGATAAAATTTCAACAGTGATATCGAATCTTTTCTTATGGGCCTTCTAAAATTTAAAATTACCACTAGAAAGAAGTGATTAGAATTGACCAATTTATGAAAATCTTAGGAACTTATAGTGACTCTAATTCGTATTCTCATATTCCCTTTTGGTGTTCTTTCTGGTAACTTTCCAATGGTATATACATGGCTCAGTCTCAATTTATCATTCATAATGGTTACACAATTTCTATGCATAATTTAGTTAGAATAAAAATATTTCAAAAAATTTAAACATTATAACTGGTTGTTTTGGTAACTGAGGTAAAATTTTATATTTCACTATCCTCAAATAAGATTTAAGTGATGTTTGGCAACTGTAGAATGTGCCCGTCGTGTCTGATTACCATCTGTGGCCTGCATTGATCGCTTTCCTTATCGACTCGACCCAGTTTACGTTCTTTTTTGTTGTCCTATTATTATTATTATTATTATTATCCACTCCCTCACTTTGTTTACCACCTAGTACTATTCTCATAAGGGAAAATACACATCTGTTTGCTACATATTCCGTCGTGAAGAACTGTAGAATCGGTCACCCTCTCTCCTTCCATGTTTTGATGAAATCTACATAAAATTCATTGACTATCATAGAAGCGGTCCATTATATAACGTTATTATATATTGTATGACAATATATAACAATATACTTATGCTACTTTGCAACTTTATAATATTTATCACCAGCCGCCACATCAAGTATTATTTCAATTCAGTTCATAATGAGTAACTGTGATAATTAACAAACTACGCTTTTCTAGACTTTTGCAAGACTTTTTTACTGTTTTCAGATTTGTGACACATGCCCAGACGAAGTACTTCTTTTCAGTAATGATTGTGGCAATATTTATGTCTCTTTTTGGCTTCGTGTCCCTGACGGCCGCGCAAAACTTTTCTGAACTCATTAATATGGACAGGTGAGACCTTGAAGGTGTGTTGCGTTTTTATTGTTTCCTCCTTTTCCGATCAAGTTCGCTATAGAGAAAGTATTCCCATTACACAAAACCAAATAATCTCTGAAGAATAGTGCAACTAGCTACATGCATTTAGAGTAATCTACAAACGAGATTTGGATGAAAATATTCGTAAGGATGATCCAAATTCTAAATGTCGTAATGGAGGTATATACGCTGGAGGGCAATGCCACTGTATACATCCACATACGGGCAAAACTTGTCAAGAGTTTGCATGCGGTAGGTGTAGTAAATTTACAACTAGGTACATTACTAGACCAAATATCATTTCAGTACATGGGATCTCAGTTGGAAGAAGATATGATCCCTTGAGTCTGATATTCAGTAAACCATGTATATGCAATGATGGATGGAAAGGCGATCTCTGCGAGTACCACTTGACGGATCGGGTGAGATCAATCGAATCAAATGTTGATAAACTTCATAACAATCATTTACTTGAAATTAATTTATATGTTTCAGTGTAGTAGTCGCGGTGAATGGAAAAATAATAGATGTGAGTGTATTGGTTCGTTTTTCGGTGATGAGTGTCAATTCACTAGTAGATGTGACAACGGAATTATCAAACATGGCAGGTGCAGTATTTTATATTTTATAATCTTAAATACTTAATTGTTCTAAAAAAGGTTTTTTTTTAACTTTTATTAAAATTTTAGATGTATTTGTAACAAGCACTTCGAAGGAGACTACTGTGAAAGGATCACCTGTTATCACGGATATGCGAGTGTGTGCGCTGTTAGGACTTGTTACTACCGTTGATTCATTTTAAACCCCAAACTTGTTCATAAAATTCAAACTGTTTAGATCTAAAAAATATGTCTCGGTCATGCATCTGTCCCGCCAAGTACAAAGGAACACACTGCGACCAGTGTTCCCAAGTAGGTCCTAAAATCCAGCCATATCCCATTTGCACTGTGAGCTACATCCCCAGCAACGCCCGTCAATCCAGAAAAAAAACGAATCAACAGGTGATTTAACGCATGTCCCTAATGTTTACATGAATATGAGCAATACATCATTTTAGATTAAATATCGCTTTGCCATAATGGTTGGAGCTATCTCATTTTTAATTCTTATTGCTGTGGCTATGTGTGCATTCCACATTTGGCATCAAAGACGAAAAAATCCCGAGGTACTCAACTAGTGTTGTAAATTCTTATTATACTAGTTTAGCGCTTGATAGCGACTATTAATCTCAAATCCGTAAAATCTCCATCCATTTCTAGGAGGAAGCTGTTCGCCGACAAGCTCTTACTGAAAGGCAACAAATGCTTAATGATGCTGCCCTCCTTCCAGATTTACCGTAAATCTACCACCTGGTTATTCCAATTTATCTTTATTAATAATACTCCCCCTATACATTCTATTACATCTTACAGTGATCAAGAGCAGACGACAGCAACTAAAAAAGAGCGACGTCGCTCGCTAGCTAATCCCTTCAGAACTAAAAGATCCACCAGTACTGGTTGAAATGTCACTTGAAGCACTTCCTCATGGCACAATATAATTTTGTATGTTAGGTGAATGTGTAAAGAGCAATATACGCTTCTCCGCCAGATTTCATAGATTGTTCATCGTTGTATCCTAGATTTTTTCAGATCGATTCAGCCAAGTTAAAGAAAAGGAGTCAAAATGAGATCCTGTGTTGTTTCTATTTTTGGTGTTCTTTATTAATAATGCAAAGATTGCAATGCATTTCATTTTACGGCTCTCTTCCTTCACTTTCTGATTTCATTGCTACAGGTTCACTTTACGACCATTGTTAATACAGGGTTTTAACTATGTAATGGTAATGCTCAATCAAATAAATACTATCCGTAATAAGTATCTAACAACAATAAATATCTAACAGTAATAACGCCTAAGATTAAGAAAGAATGTTTAATTTTAACTAAGATATCCATTTTTCACTACATTTTGGAGGTCTACTACCTTTTTGGTATAGTAGGGATGGTCCGTTATAACTGGGACGCCGAGGTGCTCGAGCATCCAATGCATCTCTGCCATATCATTCACTGTCCACACTGCCACATGTAGTCCACGAATCCTTTGCTCCATGACAAAAGTTCTGGAGCAGTTCAGATAAGTTACAGACTTAAGAATTTTCAAAATTACTTAAATATCAACTTGTTTAAACCTCAATACAAAGCATAGTACACCCACTTGGAAATATCAAGATTATTTGTGAGTAGGAGATCAGCACCGAGAAACCACGGTGTTACTGTTTTCAGCAGGGAGACGTGGAAAATATCAATGATAACGAATACGTAGTGTTTGATTCCTGAGTATCTAGGCCGCTTGTTTTCAATGTCGTGGTAGGAAAAGAACTTCTGCCTCCATGTTAAACCTAAAAGATAATTTTGAGGTTCCACCCAGTTGTATATGTACATTTCCTAAATCATCTCATTATGTAATTAATATTAATTCATTTATCCTATTTTAACAACTATTATATGGGCCACACTCCAATCCCATAAATACTGCACTTTGTGTTTTATACACGCTTAGGTTGAATTAAATACTCTTCTCATAATATCCAGGTATAGAACCTCTTGTACTTAATATGTATACTACTGTATAAAGTTGCCAGTACAGAGTTGGTAGACAAATGTCGATATACGCCACCCTATAACAATAAGAGGACCTAGTCAAAAAAAAATTGTTGCAACCAAGCATCGTAACAGTGGTTAAGCCATCTTGATAGATCGTATTTAGATAATGAATCATTCACATTGAGATGACGTCTTCAATCAGTTAAAATATCAGGAAGGTCTAAAGAATATTGCTAGAATAGAAATACTATGAATTCTTTTTTAAATTCTTCAGTGTTAATGCTTTCACTTTTTTACATGTGACCCACCTCCACAATAATAATCTGATTCCAGTGTAGATTTTCTTCTAAAAATGACCGTTGTAACTTTTTCTGCACTGTATCACCGCACATAATTTTTGGCAAGCAAAAACTGCTTAGTGATAAAGATGAGAAATTCAATAAAGGCTGGAGCCTATTCATCCAAATCGTCTTCTTTAGAGTATTCTGGATATTACACAAGACAAGTTATCCTTCAATTTAAGCCTCTTGATCATCGTAATCTACGGTCTCCTATTATCTCCCGTCGATATCTGTTGAATACACTAATACAAAGATGTAATTGTCTGATAATGTGATTGATCGCTGTATCCACGAAAACGCTGATCCGGTCGTAGAGCTGTAAAAGTATAAAGAAAAGTAAAGCTATGTGTCGTACTCTGGATTTTAAATAACCTACGAGTTTCACGTTGAGGATCAGACGTAATTACGTAGTCCATGCACTTTCAGGTATGAAGTGAATAATTTCCACTTTCTTTGAGCAATGTTATGACTAACCATAAATAAACCGCGACATAGTTACATTCATGCATCTAATAAAAGCTTAGTCCTAAGGTGTCTATGCAGAGCTAGGTACCTGATAGTTTATTGAATAAAATTACGATATTTTAAAAAATGACTTCTTAAGCTACTCACCTGTCAGAATTCTTTGATTACTCTGCTTGATTCTATGGACAACCCAAGGATAGAAACTGCATACAATTGCTTTGTCATAAAGCTGATACTTCTCAAAGAGATTGGCAATTATAACGACAAGCTGAATAAATAAGCTCAATTACCATTTATAGATCATTACTGTTTATTTTACTCAATAACTACTTACTTCAGTATCTGAATCCTTCACATCAAACAACATTTTTATCTTGTTATCAACGGCCCACTTTACTACACTTTCCAAACTTGGAATACCCTCGTTAGTCACAGGAGATAACTGCCCTACACTGAAAACAATCATATCAGAGAATGAAATATTTTAACTTGATAATACAACCTCAAAAACAATAACAACTCACACAGTTCTTTTGAAATTTGCAGCTATATTTGCATCTTTAAGTTCTTCAAGAGTTTTTTCACGAACTGGACCAGTCATATTAGTGGTCCTGTCAAGATCATCATCATGTAAAAGAATCGCAAAACCATCCTTGGTCATTGCAACATCGAACTCTATTAGATCAGCACCATCCGCCTTCGCCTTAATTGGAATTATTTTTTTAATTCAATAAAAATCATACACAGATATGTATATATATATATATATACCTGAATAAATCCTGAAAGACTGTTCTCTGGAAAACAGTGGGGTGATCCTCGATGACCACCAACTCTGAATCCATTGAAAAAGTTACGTACCTTAAACACTATATGTTTTAACTATTTATGTGCTATTAATATAGTATATAAAATTTAGAAAATAGTAAATTAACGTACATGTTTCGGATCACATGGCTGGTTTTTAAAGAAAGCGATGGTTCCAGCAATAGCAACAGGTATTAATGCTAATAATAATGGATAATTAACTGCCAAGAACATCACGGAAAATAGAGAAGCTCCAAGTACAGGAAGCGCCACATTATCAAAATCTAACCGATACGTCATTCTCCTACAAATACCGAAAACGATTAATTGGATAAATATGGATTCAGAAATACTGCTAAAACACAAAACCCCAAGCTAATATGAAACTTAAAAAATAATCAATAACTTATCTTAACCAATTATTCAAACAAAAATAAAAGTTAGCAAAACAGGTAGGAGTAGTAAAAAATTAAGTTTCTCGTGAAAAAAGCATACTATTTTGCTGCTCACATTGAAATTAAAAACAGAAAAAAAGCCAATAGATTTGAGGAATTATTTCATGAAGATAAATTTTATTAAGAGTTTATGCTAAAGACAATGTACACTGCTCCGAATGTAGTAAAAAATTATCAGTATACTGATAAGCGAGTGGTAGCGCATATTGTTACTAGAACGTAATTGTTATGCAGCAAATCATTAAAGTGATAAACTCATTCCTATGAAATAATTTGTTGATAGCATATATATATATATAATAGCAAATCAATAGCCGAAAGAAAATGAAGAAGGCTGACTCAAAGTTAGATTCTAGTAGTGAATGGTGAGGCGTGAGCTAGAATCAGACACATTAGATGGCAGGCACGTAGTGTAACGAAAGTTATTACGAAAACAAACAAGCACTGAATAATAATTTTTTTCAATGAAAAGGCGTATTGATGTGTATTTCTCACATTACACTGTTGCTATTTTTAGTGGCCACATAATGATGGTGGGTCCCCACTTATCGGTTACCGTAAATAATAAGTGAAACTTGTATGCCAGTTATTGTATCGTTAGGAGGCAATTATTTTACGACAAGACAAAGTCTATCTCTTGACAAATATTACTACAATTATAATCTTTATTATTATCTATGAAGTGTACAACACCATGTTCTATCCTAGATACAACCATTTTCCACACTAAATTAATACTTGAACCAAAAAAATAGTATTATTGAGACAGTTGCTGAATAACAATGACAATGAATAAATCGATTATTCCTGAATGTTAGTCTCAGAGACCTTAAACATCCATCTCAACTTCCTGTAATTTTATGACTAAAATAAAATGGCGTAATTCCATCTAAAAATGGTATAATTGCTAGAGATGTCACAGATAAAACTTATAGATAAGATTTGCTATACTTGCCTCCTTTTTGTGATGAGGTATGTTTTCTTCAAATTTAATAAGTGGCGAAAGCAGTTCTACAGATACTCTTTTGCAGTGTTTATATCCTTGAAAGAGTTGACTACAATGTGATATACAGATGACATGAATTTAACTTGGAATTATTAGGAAATATCAAAACAAATGGGTGAAGAAAGTCCCAACCTTCTATATTTTGAAAGGACATAGAAAACAGAATATTGGCTAAAACGCCAATAATACTGTAGTACTGGTAGGAAATACGGAAGATCTCCATAAATCCATATGGGCTGGAACTGTTATAACTTCTATATATTTACATAAAGGGTCAATTAAATAATTGAACTGTGGAGCGTTTTTTTATTATTATAATTTCAATTGACTTGTTAATGGAAGAAACGAGTCCAAACGAAGAGGTGTCAAATTCAGTCCTTGTTCCATTACGACAACTATTGGAAACTGGAAGACGGATTGCTCTCACCTAAATTAAGACGAAATTTTTAAATTTTATAACTAAAATGCAATATATACATAATCTCTTTAAAAACTAAAAAATTATCAGTAAATAAATAAAGTTGAGACAATGAAGTAGTGAATTATATTTAACAGTATAGAGTTAAATTACATCTAACTACACAATTTATAATTAGCACTCTTTTATAAGTAAACACAAAACCTTTAGCACGGTAGATCCAATTGAAATTGAAAAACAGACTATAGTGGATAATAATAATCCAAGGCAAGCTGCACGTCC
Organism: Heterorhabditis indica; assembly: GCA_020740425.3. NCBI lineage: Eukaryota > Metazoa > Nematoda > Chromadorea > Rhabditida > Heterorhabditidae > Heterorhabditis > Heterorhabditis indica. The sequence goes on from JAJAVP010000211.1 coordinate 33,381, forward strand.
TTTGATGAAAGGCATGAAGAGCCCAATTACGAATGAACCCAAAACTGGACCACCAACGGCTCCGAACACAATAAATGCGACCTATGTTATGCAAGTAATATTACGATGAGGGATAAAACACATAATTATCAATGTTTTAGTGACTGAATTGCTGTAAAGTTTGACAAGTGAAAAACACCTCTAGTATGATAGAAGTTATATGGCTGCACAGCATAGATAATCCAATGGTAATTGAAGCAAGAATAATGGCTGCAAGTAATTTTATGGTTTTAAAGAGACATTAAATTTAGGTTAGAAATATGACTAACGCATTATTCTAGTAACTGTAAGCAGCTTTTTCTCCTTAATGGTTGACTTTCCAGTTTTCGAATTATAGATGTTCCATCCATCCTTCAGTATTACTGCGGAGATAGCCGAAAACGATGCCGAAAGAGTGCTATAAAAATGTTATTCCACTTCTGTGTATATCATGTCGTTATTTCATGTACAAATCTATTTTACCTTATTCCTGCACTGTATACGGCAGCTGAAAATAAACCAACAGAACCAGGAATTTTTGCTAGACTGTCGATGATATATCGAGGAAATAACTGAAAAAAGATTAAATTAGTTTTAATTTGATTACTAAATACGTTTATATATTTCAAAATGTGTGAAATTCTTCACTTTTGTTACCTCATTTGCTGATTTGACTTGTGGGTCACAATTCTTATAAAAGTGATACATTAGCAAGCCAATAAAAATGTACGTTGACAAAATAAATATATTGCATAGAATATTGAGGAGAACCACCCTGAAGGGATGTTGTTATTCCGTACTATTTTCTGCAACAAAATCTAGCAAAATATGATATCATTCTGTATTTTTAAATAATTTAGTTTTTAAACACTATATGATTTACCTCTGTGCTTGTTTAAGAGTAGGCATCGCCATATATCTCTGAATGCTTAGTTGATTGGATGCAAATAAACAGAGGACGTTTCCGGTCCCTCCTATTACGAGTGACCATACGGAGTGCCTCACTCTTGGATCAATACGGAAACTAAAATACTATTGTTCTCAGAACAGTAGTTAAAGCACCATTAATGTTTTGAACAGTAATATGAGATAAAAACCTTAGTACTAATGCTTCACAAATGTGAACAGAGAATAACAGCAAGAACAGTGAATAAATATTCATTATTAACTGACTCCGTCAGATGTAAACGAGACCCATTAATAGCAGAGTTCAAAACCTCCATTAATGGAGTCCTTATTAGACTTGCAATTACTATATACAACATACAACCAAATATAAGTGCCATCTGAATTGCGGATGTATGTATTCCTGCCTTTGCACCACCCTAAAATAGTATCCACTATAATAGATTTCAAATATTTAAGTATAAAATACTTACCACACTTATATAAATAGCTGATAGAGTAGCTGTCAATATAATGGACCAATTGAGTGAAATATTCGTTAACGAAGAAATGGCAAGGGAAGGCGCATACAATGCAACGGAGTTGTAGAGTAATATCTGAAGAAGCAAAAGATTTATTTCGTAAAATCGTTCTTGTAACAGTTCAACTGCAACGTTACTGTATAAATTGTTCACCTGAGTGCAGAAAAGAACTGTAGCAATAATGCGACATTGGACATTGAAACGACGTTCAAGATACTAAAAATTACACGGAAGAATTATACATTTATTATGTTATATATTTTCATCGTGAAATTCTCGACTTTTAGAGGCAAATACGGTATATAATAGACTTATGGAAGTAGTATGTTCTATTCCTAATATTTTACCTCATAAATTGTTGTTAGTTTGAGATTGTAAAATACAGGAAGAAACACGTAAGCAGTAATCGGGAAAGCGATACAGTACATTGGAGCATACCATAACATCATGCTGCCTTGATAGTACACCTATAAATCACGATAAATTAATATCTTATCCACGTAAGGATAATTTAAAGCTTAATTAACCTCAGATGTAAAACCTAGAAGGGAAATAGATGAAATGAATCCCGAACATACAGAAAGAGCTACAGACCACACGGATACTCTGAAAACTATATCGTTCTTTAATCACATAATTAGCTTGATAGATTTTTGGAAGTAAAAATTACCTACCCAGAACCAATCAGAACTTCGTGAGCACTACAATTTTTCTTAATTCGAGATTTCAATAAGCCATATACAGAGATTATTAACAACGAAAATATTAGAACAAATATATCAAAACATTGCATCCTGAAAAAGTCTCTTTTTATATATTAAAGATTTTTTAGTGATGTGTTAAGTGGTTATAACAGGACTCAGAAAATAGCTTAATCAATAAATAGTAAGTACAATATGGGGTAATGTTTGGACAACGCGGGGATTTGCAATGGTTGAGAGAAGTGATTTTGTGCTTATAAAAACAAAGTCAACTAATAAATAAAGTGTATTAAAGGAAATGTGCAAATGACAGTACTAAATTGTTCAGTTTTTCTTCGTTCGTTGTTATCCGTGAAATTCATCAAAAGCATCGGCATTAAAAGCTTTACTTGAGAGGCATTTTGCGAGATTCCTATTGGTGATTGGAAAGACGAGTCCAAAAACATTACATCGTTCATAAATATCACATAAATGTTAAACAGCATTTCTGTTCGTATCTTCAGTCTTCGCAATTTCATATATTTCCTGCAAAATTTCTAATTTACTCTTTTGAAATAACAATAAGATAAAAAAAGTGGATTCAATGTTTATCAGCACCAAATAACCAATCCATAGTTAAATGATAATAATGACTTTTAAATAAGGTTATGTCAAAAAAAACTGGAATGAAATATAGTAACATATATTAAATAAAAATCACTCGATTTTTTATGTTTGATGCGGTTATCACAGAATTTCCATTTTGAATACCTAATTGTACACATTAAGACAAATAAGTAGTAGCATAGTAGTTGCTCGCGATGGCAGATATCACAACAAACGGAGGCCGCTGCGCCGCTTTCCATCAGTCGGATCGATGAGTGACTATTGGATGTGTAGGTTAATAACGAAATTTTACCTACCATCCTCACCAGACAACTAAGATATCAGTAAAAGCCTTTTACTATTGCGTATAGCAGATATTGTTTAAGTACGTATCATAAAGAGAAATTACTATTGGAAGTTGCCATAAGAAAAAAGTTGGCAGACTTAAAATGAAAAGAAGAAATATCTTTCACTGCGCGTCCGATCGATTCCTTTTGTGAGGACAGATGGTCATTGAGACGCGTGTCTGTCCGCACTCTTCGTACACTACTGCATTCGTCTAAATGTCTTAAGCTGCTAATAGCAACAGTTAGTCAAATTGGTTTTCACGGTTCTTTTCAGAGTATAATTAAGAGTGGCAATAATTGTTTCATCTACAATCTATTGTCACCGCCCTCTCATAATCGTTACAGCTATGCATATTCTTTTGTTTTTTACCTCAATCAGTTTAATATTATACCTCGCCAAATTGCGGCGCTGTGTGCAAACACATCCATCCACTAAGTTGCTACTTGCCCCGCCATTTTATATCAAACACACGGAGATTAACCCTTCGAATGGCGTCATATAACCTTGTGAATACTCTTGCTGCTCATTCTTTCAGCTTTCAACATTCAACCTATATGAAACGAATAAATTAACTTTCATACTTCATTATTTATGTTGATATGTTTGTTAATATTGGTTGTTTAAAAAAGTCTATTATATTTTAAGCCTTTAATTCGGTTTTCATCCCCTAGATATTGACTAGAATAAAACTAAATAATAAAATGGGTTCACATCACTTCGATATTTGTAACAAATTTTACCAATTTCTTTTGTATAACTAATGAATCCAATGTGATGCAGTTGTAGGATCGATGTGCATGCATGTGTCCGAAAGCATTGGAATCAATTAACGCTCGTACCCATACCCTGCTGAAGGGAAATCAGTCATAAATCCCAAACATACATTCTTGTTTTAATATCTCTATATTATAGTATTTAATTTAATCCATATAATTATACAACACTAAAATGTGCAACTACACTTTAAATCAAGAAGAGATATGCAACAAAAGTCGATTGTAGATGTCTTGTTTTTAAACGTACATATTAATCTAAATTTTGTTCCCTTCTCAGTCTATATCATCTAAATAAGTGATTATTTTTTTTACAAAGATAATTCTATCCGCACGCTTAAATTCATAATATGATATAGCTATAAAATAGATCTACTGTGTTGTTCTTTCACTCTCTACTTTTATCGTTTGTATTTATGTTTCATTTTTTAGGTAAATACGCTCTTATCCTTAATCCCTGCCCATTACATCACCAGCAACCAACATGAGATAGTTTTATCCGTATTGTTCTTGGCAAATCGAGTATATTTCGATTAATAATTCTTTAGAACTAGCGAAAGAGTAAAAGAATTCTGCAACCTATTTAAATCCTTAGTTTTGATTTGTTTTTAATTTATGGTATTTATCTTCTCGTATGCGTTCCTTCCTATTAAAAAGTAGATATTAGAGAAAAATTACTATTAGCTTATTATCAATGCTGGTTATTCTGGCTCGATGTATGTCTAATCTATTTGACTAATCGGTCGCTCAAAGGCCGTCACTGACCTATTGCTCAAGTGAGTCTCCATTAGCTACGTTCCTTTACCGATTTTAAATTAAGCTCTTATCACTAATTTGCTTCTAACTAAATATTTCAATGTACTACATTTTACCACACCACATTTCTTTTAGGTAAAACTGAAGACTATACTGTTCTTTTTATTTATGAAACATCACTGATAATAATAAATACTATTATAGATAAACAAAGCAATAGTAGTCCTGTTTATCTCAGTATACTAATTCAACTACTGTTATTCAATTAATAGATTGGAAAAAAATTGCACGTTTACTAATTTTTCTACTTAATAATGTGATTTATTATTAAAAAGCATGTTGTTGATGAGAAACTAATATTTATGCTTTGCATTCTATTAGTTTTGATGTGAAATAAATAGGCAGTAATTTTAATAGGTGTATTTGACTTATTTAAGAACATAAGCAATATTTCTAGTAGTTCGGACCCCACTTGTGTTAAAGTGTTATTGCAGAATTTAGCGCAGTTGGTGTTGTCTGTAATGTTTTATCGCTTTTGTTGACATGCACGGAAGATGATATCGACCCATGCAGTGTCGCGCTTCATGTTCTCGATTACGTTGTGTATAGAGTGCAATTAGTTCCTTTTGTTTCCTTTGGTGATAGTATCTGTAAAGCGTTACAGCCAAGTAGAAATCTAGTTTCTTGGATGTCGAAACCTGAAGCCCAACCACTACATTCTAAATCATCCGAGGATAAAGATGAGGTTTGCTAAAATCTCCATTATTCATTTCATTATAGACATATATTTTTATGCAGGGAGAAGAGAAAGGCCTCGCAAAGTCACTTACACTTTTTAATGGAGTTTCTATTATTGTTGGTTGTATAATTGGATCAGGTATTTTTGTTAGCCCAACTGGAGTACAAGAAAGTAAGTTACCGTTCATTATAACCACTATGATAAATTGCAAAAAATCCATTGTTTTTCAGAGGCGGGTTCTGTCGGCCTTTCATTGATTGTGTGGATGGTATCTGGCATATTCGCAGCAATTGGGGCTTACTGTTATGCAGAACTTGGTACTCTTATCCGAAAATCAGGGGGAGATTATGCATATATCATGGAAGCATTTGGTCCATTTCTTGCGTTCGTTCGCCTTTGGATTGAAAGCATTGTCGTGAGGTCTGCCGAAATCCCATAACTGACAGTTAATTTCTTGCAAATCTCTTTGAGATCTGATTATAAAGTCACATATCCTTATTAACACAAGATTTTTTTAGACCATGTACTGCCACTATCGTGGCTTTGACCTTTGCAATATACATGCTTCGTCCTTTTTACCCAGAATGTGATCCACCGCAGGGTAGCACCCAGCTGTTTGCCGCCATACTTATCAGTGTGTAACTAGGTTTTTATGATATTTGTTATAGGCATTGAAATATGGTGTTCCTATTTTTAACGTTTCTAAGTATTTTGAATGAGTACAAGTTTCTGTTTTAGTTCTTCTCACAGCAATTAACTGCATTTCTGTACGATTGGCCACATGGGTCCAGGATTTCTTTACAGTCGCTAAAGTATTTGCTCTAATTCTTATTATCTTCACTGGAGCTCTTCTTTTATTTAGTGGTATGTTTATTGTTTCTGACGAAATCTCATAATTAGAACAACATTAGCATGTTTGTAGGTAAACCGCAGTACTATGATTCTTTCGAAAATATTTTTGAGAATACTGCGAGAGACTTTAAAACAGCTTCACTCGCATTTTATTCTGGTTTGTTTGCTTATCAAGGATGGAACTATCTCAACTTTATCGTCGAAGAGTTACAAAACCCCAAAAGGTAGGTCTATTTGGTAATAAATTTTGCCTCTAAATAAACAAGAAACACAGCAATAAATAACTTTTGTTTCGTAGGAATCTTCCACTTGCTATCGCGATTTCTTGTACTGTATGTACAGTGATCTACACGCTGACAAATATCTCCTTGTACACTGTCATTTCTCCAGATGAAATGCTAGCCAGTCCTGCTGTAGCTGTAGTAAGGAATAATCGTATTAATATTTTCTAGCCTCTATATTGATTTCATTAACAAACACTGCTCATACAGATGATTTAAGCTATTTGCGCAAAAGATGTATGGTAAATTTGCATTTATCATGCCACTCTTTGTTGCATGTTCAACAATTGGCTCAGCTAATGGCGTTATCTTAACCAGCTCAAGGTAGGTGGCGGTAAACATAATCCCCCCCCATTAATTATACACTGAAAAAAACGAGCTCAAATCCTATTTCTTGGATTCATCAACCATAACGCTCCAGATTATTCTATGTTGGAGCTCGCGAAGGTCAAATGCCCCAAGTCCTCACAATGATTAATAGAAATACGAGAACCCCTATTCCTGCCGTAATTTTTACGGTACGTTACATGGTATTTACAATGCGTTGTTTAATAATGTAAACGACCATACTAGTTGGTCTTACAAGCCTAACTACAAAAGAAGCAGTGATAAATAATACTTCAATATTTTGTCTAGGGGCTGCTCTCCCTATCATACCTTTTACTATCGAGTGATGTCTTCGCGCTCATCAACTATATCCAGATTAGCTACTGGCTCGCCATTGGCGCAGCAATAGTTGCCTTGTTTTGGTTGAGAAGAACTATGCCTAACGTCCCACGCCCCATCAAGGTCCAATTCTAATTACTCTTGTTTATCTTCAACTACTATACTATTTCATACCAGGTTAATCTTCTATTTCCAATAATATTCTTGATAGGATGTTGTGCACTAGTAATAATACCCATTACTGGAGCACCAAGGGACACAGGTTTGTGAATTTTTCTGTTAGTTGCTTCTTACAATAAACTATAAGCTGATGCTCATTTTTAGCAATTGGAATCCTTATTATGCTAACTGGTATACCCGTCTATATCATCTTTATTGCATGGAAGAATAAACCACTATTTGTCAACAAATTTAGCAGTAAGTTCCCATCCAATTGAGAGAAGCCCTTCTCCCAAATTTTTGCAACCATTTCAGGCTGGCTAACTATTTTTTGTCAGAAGCTATTCATGGTGTTCGATGATAACAAGCGAGAGTGACCCATTCAAACTTTAGTCGGGCAATTAACAAATCCACTCGTCTATGATTCATAGTAACTATTGCCAGCTTTATTGTAACACAAAGAAGTGCAGGAACAAGAGAAAGACACATTATATCATATTATTGCATTTTTGCCAAAAGAAAACCTATTGTACTGCCATGGTAATTAATGTGCGAATTTCATAATATTAGTTCGACCGATCTCAGGATAACTTTAACTTAATGTTGTTGTAGTTATTCTAATGATCTGATCTTCTCACCGTCATCACATGCAAATAAATGGCATCGAAAGTCAAATGTGATCCAACCTGAATAGATCCATATTAGTTTACCACATAATAAACTCACTTTAGTCAGTTATTTGTAACAAAGTAGAAGTTGAGAAGAATGTCAAAGTAGATTTACAAAACACCAAATTAATACTCATCAATTAAATAATTCGGAGCAGTTAAATTAAGTGGTAAACGTAGCATGATTTCGAAAACCTAGAAACAAAGTAGAGACCACCTCATGACTGCTTTGGACTGCATCTTTGCAGTGTGAACCATAATTAAATCCCAATCATCATTATCCAGTTGAAGACACAATACGGTTGGTAAATCAGGAAGCACATGTAGATCTCTGTATGTCGTACTGAAAAAGTATTGAAACTCTTTAGTTGTCAAAATCTTCGGCTCCTTAAATCCTAAAAACAACATTGGTGTTTCACGAGTTTCTTCAAAATCTTTCCCTAAGAACAGTGAACTACCTGTAAAAACAATTGGCAGCAAACTAAAATACCAATAACTTTAAACTAACTTCTTAACTACTACAACGAGGAGTATCCCATCAGTAGCTTTCAACTGTATTTCATTTGAAGAAATCTTATAGAGTACGGGTGAAGGATATATGGGAGAATTTATCCCATTGAAAAAAGGTCCACAATTTAATATGCATAGTGAAAAAGAATCGAAATAACAGTCTTCAACGTTTCGCCCCACTTCCGATGGGAAAACCAATCTGTAATATCTATCCGTAATTTAAACTTAGAACTAAGCAGTAAGAAATAAATAAATAAAACTGAAAAACCAACGTAGAAACGTCCTTCCTGCCACTCATAATCCCTGTAGTGGAATGAAAGGCCCCAAACTAAAATTAATTTTAATAATTCAATTTCATGATGAAGCGACCGTTAAATGACGAAACTAAAAACGAACTGCGTTAATAAAGATAAATATACTAACCAAATGGGCCAATTCGTGTAATAGAGTACCAAGAAAATTCCCAACGTTGGGAGAACGAGTCAGTGAATTACGCAATCCATGTAAAGTGGTGGGTAAATCCAAAGCATTTGGAATGGTTACTACAGCAGTGTTTTTCTCCGAGAAGTTAGTTTCTGTTGAGTAACCACTTAGAAAACACACATGGTAGTGTTTTGACGACCTTCAGACCTTAGTAAAATGTTTAAAAAAACTGGTCGACGAAAAAGAAATTGTACTTCATTTTCACTAGTAAAATTTGACTCTTACCTTAACTGTAAAAGCAACCCATCGATAGAAGCCACCCTCCAGTGGAAAATCAAGTTAGAAGAGAATACGGGAAGACGTCGAACTATGCCTTTAACTCTGAAAATCAAATAGATCTTGTCACTACCAATCACTAAACGGATAAGTAGATTATACTTCTCTAATATATGTTCATGAGATTTATGAAAGTCGGCCACTGATACGGACAAAACTCTAAGTAGTTCAGAACCTAAAAAAACTTATTCATGGAGAAGTTATAAATTAAATGTAGCATTCTATATCCGAGTAAAATTTTCAAGGTTTTGGTTTAAAATACATTAGTAATTTAAATACTCGTAAAAAAAATTGAAAATAAACACGTGTGCTACTTACGAATAATGGTGAATGATTTAGGTGTCAAAGTGGAAAGAGAAACACCCCTATGTATAACGTGAAACTTCACAACAGGTTCTACCTTAATAGAATGTTCATTGAAAAAATTAACACTTAGTAAAGTGCTAACCTGCTCAATAACTTCATTGAAAAATTTAGATAGCTAAAAGGCCTTTAAATTATACAAATGTTCTTACCAATAACCAACAAACCTGATGCATTTGGTCCACAAAATACTTCTTTCTCCGAAAGACCACCACATTTAAAAAATAATACGAGAACAGATATGTCACCTCTATGGATTGGCTTCGTGTCAACTAGAGCAAATATAAAAGTTTAGATGGACATATATCGTCGTTTAATCTTATAAGTAATTACGTAGCACTATAATTTCATCGAACGTATTTCATTTCAATAATCGACTTACATTTATTAGAATACGATCTAATCCGGTTGCATGGCTAGAAAAAAAACACAAGCAACTAAATGACCATAAGGAATTTGCATATTGAATAAGAAAAATAGACATTTGACTACGTAATTATAAATAATATACACTCTTGAGTGATTTTTTTAAGTTCAAAGCATGTTTTCGAATCGACTTTAGATCAAAAAGCATTAGTAGCATAAACTCTTGTCGAATTAAGAATTTAAAAACTATTATTGTAGTAAAACTTATTAGATAGCGAAATAACCATCTCGGGAATTTAATGCTTACTGTTTTCTTAGGGGTAGAAGCTTCCACCACCACACTTCATCCATAATATCCAGAAGGAAATCCGTGACATCGATTAGAAGACATAGAAATAGAAACAAAACCATATATTCTGCATTCCAAATAATTCCCGAGAAATTTGCGTCCTAACAAATTTTGGAAGCTGTAGAATACCTCACTTCCACACGGATTTAAAAACTGGCTAATAGAAAGTAGATTTACGAAATAGTAAATTCCACACGTTTCAAAATTGGAGTTTTATGGTGTGATACTTAACACGTTATTATAAACAATATTTATAATGCTGGTTTATGAAAAATAGTGATAAACGTCTATAATTACTAGAGAAGTATTTCTCTTTTTTATAAATAATTTTAAATAACTGCACTTACCCCTTCCGATAATATATTAAGAGGAACGATATCCTTTAGCCTAAGATATTCTGCGTCTCTTACACTTTGCCGTCTGAACCCTCTCGATTGGCAAAGTCTCGCACACGAACTAGTGTGTAATCACTCCTAGGTCCAGTGAATTTTTTTCATTTTTTTTTCAATTACGACCTTAATTTTTGCAAATAGTGAGTTATGTAACAATATGGCAATACCATTTTTCAATTAATAAGTGTTGTAAAAATTGGTTTTTATCAATTATATTTTACAATATGGGGTTTTTCGTTGTATTATCATACCATTTTTATGTGTCACTGCATAAGATGGACTTACCAGATGAGAATGGCGGCTTCAGCGCAACTCTTACGATTGAAGTCGATGACGGTCAAGTGCCCACAGAAAAAAGTTATAATGTAAAATTGTTTTCACCAAACTAATATCAATTATAATGTTGGCATTTAAATTTAAGAAGTTTTAATTTCGAATGTAATAGGAAGGCGTCACAACGTCTGAAAAAGCTAGTGGTTCTCTACCGTGGATTCGTCCTCCTCTAACGATTGAGGATGTCCAGGTTCGAGTGGATTGTTCGGTAAAGTATGTATTTGTCAAGTTAGTAGCTGCACTTTCGATGTTATTGTATTAATGCTATACTTGTCAAATATTTATGCAATACCTAGAGTGGGCGATCTTGCCAATGCAGCCATCACCTTATTATGTTCCCATCTAAATCTACATGCATATGGATCGCTGCGAAACTGGGAAACTGTTGGTGCAAAACTTGGATTAGATTCTAATGATATAATGGTAGGGTAATTAATGTATCATTGTTTTATTCTTTACTTCTAGATACAAAGTTTTGATTCTCGTAATAACGTTAAACGACAAAGTTTAGGCACTGCGAAATGAAAAAAAGCCGATGGAGATTATTCTTAGAAACCATATGGATCAACCTGCAATATCGCTTTTTAAAGCACTTGAATCATCTCGTAGAATTGATCTACTTTATTCTCTAAAAGAATTACAACGGAATAACGTTTTAGAGAGGATGGAATCTACACGTGGTAAGATTTTTCTTCTCGTTAAAAATTACTTTTTTCATAAAATGGGTGTGTTTTATATAATTTGTTTTAGGTATTCATTCTAAATCTACATCTATCGTTACACAATACCCTCTTGGTAATAGTAATATATTTTCAGTGAAAAGTGAGCTTAGTTATATTTTAATGTCTTTCTCTTGTAAATTTTCAAATAGTAGATGTATTGACATCGTTTCAATTGGACTTCTTACAGATATATTAGTCATTCACCATGAAGAAACCAAAGAGGAAGTAAAGTGCTATAAATGGTTTGTAAAAAATCTGAGGTAAAAATTACTTTTTTTTACTATATTATTTCAATTTTATGATACAACAACTCCTAGAGTGTACTCCTCACAACTTGGCAATTTTCCCATAGTTGACTTCAACGACCTTAACGCTGATAAGAATATTGCAACGTCTTTACATCATGCTTTCGCCCAAGTATGGCTTAAAGTTTTTTCTATGCAAATTGCTATTTTGATCCTTTAATTTTCAGGCCTACCAAATAGTTGTTTGCTTTACGCCATCTTATACAACCATAGTACAGTCTAAAAATAACTGTAACAAAAGTTTAATCCACGTTCATGATCTTATGAACCAAGAATATTATCAGATGAAGAGCATTAATAGACGTTTTAGACCAGTTGTCTTTTCCGTAAGTTATATTGTTTATAATATTTTACATATAGATGGAAGAAAAAGTTCAACTTGAAGAGAGGGTTTTTTTTCGAACAAAACCGATATGCAATTGTCAATTTTACTAGCTTGGGGCATATTGTTTACAAATCTACCACCTTTTTATCCTGACACCAAGCCTTAGTCATGATCGGTTAAACTTTTTTTTTTAATTTCTCGAATATACAAAATAGTTTTCTCCACTTTTTCATAATTATGACCCACCTAAAAGATTCCGTATTACAATATCACATTTAAAATGGGATTTTTGTGGATTAGTATGAAAAAGATGGATCATGGTTCTCTTCCCAATGATGTCGAGAGAGTGGAAGCTTTTGTGCTTTACTTAGCTTAATTCATGTTGAATATTTAAATTTTATAGTAAGCCAGTATTCTTTCAAGTAAATAAGTTTTTAAAGTTTAGAATTTACGGTTTTTGCCTTTTTCATTTTAATGTTACTTATAATAATTATATGCGCAATTATATATAAGCAATGAAAGTGTTATACTATAAAGAAAAAAGCTAGTTTTAGGATATAGTTCCAAGTGAACTTCCTGTTGGGTGGCCGTGTTCTACAATTGTATATGAGTTCCCCAGTATGATGAATTCTCTATTCAAGAAACTATTCACCACAAGTGATCTGAATTCCACTGAAACCTCCTGATTTAGTAGGTATATTTTCATTAATTCTTAGGATTGGCTTTAATAATATTTTTTTCCGTCTTTAACTCTTCACTTTTTGTACTCCATTATTTGCTTTTTTTAATAGATCATGTCTATTTGTTTATGGGCCCCTTTGTTATTGCCCTCGACTTATCACCACTTCATGTCTATTTGGTGATAAGCTAAGTTATTGATTGCAATAGAGACTGTACTCCGATCACTTCCCACCTCATTTTATATCATATGCTTCGCTAATTTTAATTTCAAAATTCCTAGTGATCTTTATTTAAAGAATTACAATGTTTATTGTTTTATTTAGTTTCGAGCTTTATGAATTGATATCTTATTATTATTATTTACTTACAAAACATTGTTCTACTGTATTCCTTTCATATTATAATTTTAAAATTCTTCTAAAACGAATATTAAGACATCATCATCTCGTTCAACCACTTAAGTATTGTATACTCTTTTTTTTTTTTAATATTAAGGATGCAGTAGGTTAAATGTGCTAGTACGAACTATAACAAAAGTTCGATATCTATAGTTTACAGCATTTTAATACTAGTCATTTCTATTTTAATGTTTCTGGAAATATGGTGTATGAGCCAAACAGTTTTTTACGTCTTTCCTGACTGACACTTTCTTCTTGTCAGATGTCATTCACAACTTTATCACTGTTCAGATTTTTATCTTGCCACACTTGTCTTTTCTGTAACTATTATGATATAAAGTAGTAAATTATTACTATTAATTTTGACTTGAGTAAATCATTTCAACAAAAGTAGGACCAAAATATATTACTCGGTAGAGCTAAGCACTCAGCCACCAAGTTCGATGGCAATGTACACAATTCTCTATCGTCATGATAGCAAGTAGTGGATTCCAGTAGTCGTAAAATTTCTTGGTTCTGTAATTTATTTTTATTGGATTTTCAGATGCGGGTATGGATTATTCTGCTATTTGTTTTGCTGTCAGTTCTTTGCGATATAACAGGGGCAAAGGCACCAAGTTTGGTAAGCAAATCTGATAGGGGAAGTCATGCGAATTAACCAACAATTATTCGCTTGTAATCATTATTTATTATTCTACAAGTTCAAATACTGCCTTGCATTCACATAATTAAAATGTATTTTCCCTTAGGAAAATAGTGAAGAGGGGCAGTCAGACGAAAAAACTGGACTGAAAGCAGACACCACTAAACATGTAAGTATTTACAATTCATCACAGTCTGGATATTGCTGACGTCACTGATAACAGAATGAAATATACATGCTTTTGCATACAGGAAGTCTCGTATGGGGTTGGCGAATCTGCCAAGGTGAGACTGCAAATAAAATAAGTGATATCACAAACATCATGGATTTAATCTAGGTTTATGGCGTTTTCAAAGTAGAGAATGGATAGTAAAAAAAATAAAATGATGAATCATGTTGTTCATTTTTTAAAATGCAAGATGAATTTCTTTATTCTAGTCGAAATAAAAGTTTTATGTTGCAGGAAGACTTGAAAAAGAAAAAGAAGCCAGGGGAAGATAGAGAAGAAAATAAGAATGATGAATTTTATGATGCTTGTGATGGAACGGATCAAGAAGCATGCCACTGTGAAGATGAAGAGATTAACTGCGAAGATGTAGGCGATTTTCAGCTACAGAATCCTTCATTTCAATTATTTTATATTACTACAATACCATATTAATAACAAGTTAATAAGTTTCAAGGTTATATTTGATGACATGCTTCCTTTGAGCACTGCTGATCTTGATATCAATGACAAGAAGTTCAAAGTAATTAAGGCTAATTTCAAAAAAAATGCTATAACAAAACTTAAAAAGGTAATTATTTCATTAACTATGGCTATATATTATTAAAGTATATGTCTGTGCAATATTTTACTATTTTGCATTTTTCACTAAATGTTTGAGGGAAAAATTTTGCGCGGGCATGAGGAAACTATTCAAGAGCTTGATTTTTCTGAGAATATAATTATCTCCATAGAAGATGGCTCATTTTCGACACTCAGAAGCCTAGTCAAACTGCATCTCAGTAAAAATAAAATAAAAACAGTTAAAAGGTAAGTTCCCAGAATTTATAGGATGTGCAATACACAGTGATATACAAAAACATACAATAATTTAACTTTTTATTATTTTGGCGTTAATTTAACCAGGGAGTGGTTCGAAGGTTTGGAGAATCTACACCAACTCTATCTTGATAATAATAAAATTGCGAATCTGGATGATGGAGTATTTAAGGAACTTATAAATCTTAAAAAACTGATACTTGATGGAAACAAAATTATCTTCAGGTACGATACTTGCACAAATAGAACTCAGAAAGTATTTTTATCTTATAAAATATAGATAAGACTAAATTTTGTTAGCTACTTCTCGTTTTTTATAGAAAGGGAATCTTCACGGGCTTGGATTCTTTGGAAGAACTTAGTCTTGACTTTTGTAATATTAAAGACCTTGATGTGACGGCTTTTGATCATCTTCCGTTAGTAATTCTATGTTCTGTTAGATTTACACTCCTTTATTTCTCTTTAAGTAATTTCTAATCCATTCTTTTTTTGCAGTACCTATTTTTTTTAGTAATCTTAAGAGGCTATCACTTATCGGAAATCCTTTCGCTGATGTCCCTCGAGCAGTTAATTCTCTTAAGAAACTAGAATATCTAGATTTGAGTCAGACTAATATTAATGAATTTCACTCTCAATCTCTCAAGGTTGGTCGGAAAATGATAAACAACATTGTAATTGCTTATTGGTAAACTCATATTTCTAGCAAGACCATGGATTAGTACAACTCTTCATGAAAGATATGCCCTATCTTTATGCAGTACAGGATTGCGCATTCTGCGGCTTACAAAAACTTGAGGTTGTGACAACCTTTATTTATTAAAGATCAAATTTCCTCTAAAGTTTAATTTTAAAAAAAATTTATTTCTACATCTATAATTTCAGATGGTTAATATGAATAATTCTTCTAAACTTTATGAATTGCACCCAAACGCCTTTGGTTGGCAGAAACTAGAGAGTGATAGAGTTTACTCTCTTAAAAATTTCTATATCGAAAATTGTAATGTGTCGCTGATCACTGAAGATCTTCTTGACTGGGACCTAGTAAGTTAAAATTAGCAAGAAAAGTACTAGTTATTTTACTAACTATGTGGAAAATTAGTGCACACCTTCTTTTTGATCAACTATGCATAAATAAATGATTATTTGAAGCTAACGGAACTTCGAATTGGTGGAAATCCAATTAACTGTTCGTGTGAAACTACATTTTTGATGGAGGGAGAGATTTACTCATATGAATATTCGAACTCTCTACCTAAGTTAGTATCAGTCTTAATAATATAAGTTTGAATTAGTTATTTAAATAAGTATTTAAACAGAAATATTAACTATTTTAAGGTGCTATTATCCAGAAAAATTACGAGGTCGTCCGTTAGTTAAAGTGCAACAGGTCGAAGCTTGCTCTGGGATACAGACTGCACAAAGGAGCACACGATTCGCTAGGGTAAACTTGAGAAGAGGGTGGTAACTTGTAAGTGTCCCGAGAAGTGAAAACAAATCGCAACATTCTCATTAATTATCACTTTATTATTACGATTCAAATATCTGGTTATTTCAAACTGTCCCAGTTAATTTAAAAGAGTATTGCTGGCCACTAGAGTTGAGGTCTTAATGATTTAATGTTATAAACTTTCAGACAGCCAATGTTCAATTCTATCCAAACTTATCAAAACTATTATTAATATATTGGTTTGATGCTTAGAATCAAAATGCTACTCCAAACTACATATTACATGAATAGTCATATCAGTGCAAACCTTTTAAACTTATATTTGCTTAAGAAAGAAGTATTTTTTAAGAATCAATTCAACATTATGTACACTTGAAGATGGGATCCGCTGGCAAAAAGTTATTTTCAAGTAGCTTACGTTCGAGCGAAATCCACACACAGTAGCGGATAACACCGTAAATAAAAGCGTTTTCCTATCTTTACTTTCCCTATCGTATATGAGAAACTATATTTTTTAATAATAGTATGTAGTTTTTTAGTTAACAAAAACCTCAATTTTTTACTGCTATACTTTTTAGTGAAATATTACAAGCCTAATCTTTGTATTTTAGAAATACTTTTTCGGGATACTACGAGTAACCCTTTACATTAGTACATGATGGATAATCTTGATGAACAAAGAAGGGTTTTTACTAAATTATTTTTAGGTTCTAATGATTCTGCTCCTCCTGGTTTTGCTCTCCTTAACTGCATATTATATGGTCATATCAGGAAGGTGCAAAGCTTTATTCCAAAAGGTTCAATACCCTCAAGTTTCTTATTCAAATCTTGCCAACAAAGATGATCAACAAAGTCTTGAGCATGATTTCCAACCACGCCCACAAGAGGTTTAATGGTATTTACCACTTATTTTTTTGCTTATCAACTATAAATATGTTCAATAATTCGGGTTACTGGAAATATAGATTATTCATCATATTTTGCCATAGGTCTATTTACTTTTGAGCCTTATATTTTCATTAGTTATTTTCTATTTCTTATAGGGTTTATTTACTTAACCACAACCAGCCACATTCATATTTTTTTATTATCATTAATAAACATTAAAGCATTCCTATTATACAATAATAGTTTTAATTAGGGAGGTAGACCAAAAGGCGGATTGATCATCCTAGCATTTAGTTGACCGACAAAACGAATTCTGAATAGATTTGCTTTACATATGAATAGGACTCTATAATCACCATGCCATTTATAAAAAAAACCATACCTTCGAAAGAAATTTTGCCATCACCATCTACATCTGCTTCTTTAAAGAGTTCCTCAATAACTGCATGTGGATATGAGTGTGTGAGGGCCAAGTCTTGAACGCATTCAATCATCTCTGACTTTTCAATAAAACCGTCGCTGTCCTGAAAAAAAGCAAACGTTGTGTACCTTCATGCATAAATGATCTCACTAAACTAATGAAATTATTCTCGGCAACGAAAGCTGGGACTATTAAAAATAAGCAATATGTTATTAAGATTTAACTCCATTCATCCGTTCAGAAATCTTATTTTCAATGTTTTCGTCAACGTGAATTTTCAAGGCAATTATTTCATTAACAAACTTCTCAGAAATCGTTTAAAGCATAATTATCCAACTAAAAGATTGCTAAATATTTTTGACATATTAATGAATGACGCTCAGATCACGAAATGTTATTAAATATCTTGCTATTTCCAAACATGTCCCAACGTAGATAATCACCGGGAGAAAAGTTGTAATTTAAGTTCTGAACTTGAGAAAATAATGAAATACACCTATAGTTTTCTCCAGTAATCAAGAAAACGTATGAAATTTTAAGTGTATAAGTGTCTGTTGTAGTTTACCTTAAAACGCTTTCAATCAAATTTTTAAAATCCAAGGAAATAGTTTGCAAAAAATGAAGCATTTCTATCAATAACCTATTAAAACTAGAAACCTTTTTGGAAATCACAAACCTTATCGAACATGCTGAACTGCTCTTTTAGCTGGCTGTATGTGTATTTACTCATCTGCGATGAGCCACCCATCAAGTGAGTGAATTCGTCAAACGTGATTACACCATTTTCTGCAAATTATAGGGAAAGCACTGTTCACACTAAGATTCACTTCATATTATTGACATCAAATTTAGTTTTAAATTAATTATGCAATGAGAGATTATCCTATACATAATATAAATGAATTATAATAATGGCAAATAACAGCGGAAAAGAAATTACATATTCATAGGATATACTGGTGGTGTACGGTATTTTCTATCTTTCGAAACCACGAACTATTAACAAAATATCGCATTCTGCTTATATTAGACCCAAAATATGTTTTTCTCATGGAATTTTCAACATAAAAGGTAACAAGGAAAGATAGTGCAGACAAAAAAATAGATCAGATTATCGATTTATAAAAACAATTATCATCAAGACTATTATCAACCAATTAACACACTTCTTTAATCTGTAAAAGTTTATGAAAATGGATTACCTCATAGACAACGATCTTCCATAGAAAAACTCACTGTCGTTATCTCCGTGATACATTATTAGACGCAATTCCAACCGGCTAGGAAATTTCCCACATTTATTCATAGCTTTTTCCAGCTCGTCCAACGTGATGAAGCCGTCATTATTTTCATCAAAAAAGCTGAACGCCTTCTTGTATTCTGTAAACTTTACCCGAAATATATAATAATCCACTTTTTACTAAAATGCTATATCTCTACTATCCATTCACATGAACACATACCTTCAACTTTATTTTTGCAGCCTCTCGTGATCTGATTCTGGAATTAGTATTAGAATGTTTAATCATATCAGTATTCTCACCTTTACTTTAACATAGCATTTTTTTATTTGCCAAATAATAATTTTTGAAGTCGTTGACTTTGATTTAATTTGTGAGTGGAAACAGCTTACCAAGTTTGCGGCCGTCTGAGAGAGCATGATTGAGCGTAAATGGAAAGCACGTGGGCGGGGTGGAGAAAGTGGCGGATACATGGCCAAAATATACTCAGAAATAAGCTAATTTTGTGTTAAGTTGAGATTAAAGCAATTTAGCATTTTCTACTACTAGTGTAACGTTTTTCAACACAAGTCCTTTTTTCGTGAATTGCATTATGTTTCTTATTCTGAAACATGCAGAATTCAGAAAATTACACCTATACTAACCAACATTTTCTAAATCCATGTATGTGGAAGTGAGGTATTCCACAGCTTCTAAAATTTGTCAAAACAGCAGCAAAGTTCTCGGACAGTATTTAGGATACAAATGCATTCTTTACAATTCTTGGTGGAGATATCGAGTTAGTGAAAATCTATTTGCCGTAATCCAAAAATATGCAAAATAAGCTTGTGATGGGCCTGAATAGTCTAAAGTTGCAAAACAGAACGGTATTGTGGATGCCAATAAACAATGGTGGTGAAAGTGAGGCAAAGTCGTACAAGTGTTCGAAACATCTGTTGTGATATTTTTGACAGTTTGAATACTTTTAGGACCCGTAAACAGCTTATTTCCACAATTTCCACATTTGATATTTAGGAGTTCATTCCGTTTAAATCTCTTCTCATATGTCATTCGAGTAGAAACGCTGTCACCTCATGCAATTTTTATAGCTAATTTTGTTGTTGTACTATATTTTGCCAAGATTTTATTTTCAGCACAACAAAAACGTGCTAATGGATGTCGATTCTGGTAGAGCGTAAAAAACGATAACACTCAACGAATGGATTATATAATTTCAAGTTATATTCCCCAACGAAATTTGTGCTTTTTTACAGTCAGGAAATGGAAGTAATGGCTGAATTTTCTTGCTTTTAAGCTCCTAGCAGTTTTTATGGATGCGGTTTTAGAAGAGATCTAACACAATCGAAGTACTTTGTTATTTCTCCATTTTGGCTTCCAAAGATGTTCAAGAGTAAAAAAAGTAGATAAACCTCAATTTCTGTTTTATGTTTTACAACAAAAGTTACCGTTTCTATTCGAAAAAAAAGCAATCTATGGAAATTCACATAACAATAAATATTCACTCTCCCAGCTGGCGACTCTTTGTACTTCTGAGATAGCCGAGTTGAATCCACTTTAGATACCATCTAAGGGAGCTTCAAGGCTATTGCCATGTTCTTCCTTACTGTCGTGTCACTTGGGATGTGGAGTGAGCAAACGGTTTCTATTTACAAGTACCAAAATGCTCTCAAAGTGTAACGAAAATAATGGCATAACTACAAATTCGCCTCTCTCGGTTCCCGTTGTTGTCACATTTGTACACTATTAAAATGGTTGAAAATATTTTTTCTGCGAGATGAAACCTGTGGTAATAGAAGGATATGCAGTTCTGTGGCATCTTATTATAATCAGCTACAGTATCATTTTTCTTTTCTCACATCAGTTGTAAGATTTATTTTGCAAGCACCAAAGAATTACATAAGTATTTCAGCCACTGTGAGTCGAAGAGATTTAGTGGTTTCGACAGCTTTTCTTCTAGTCAGGAATCAATTATTTATGCGGAAAACTGTGTCGTTATTAATCTACAGAGATTAGAATTGAAATGTTGGTCACTTTTACGCAAAACACTGCTTTCTGTGTGAGTCAATTTCATTCATTTTCATTTCCAGCTTTGATTCATGACTTTTGTAGTTTAAAATATATAGATATCTTTCATTCTACTATGAGACTCTGTTCCACTGTTTTAAACAACTAGTATTAAAGTGAATCTTATACACATGAGTTCAAATAGGACTGAGTGTCACAAAATTACTTGAAAAACACTTATGAAAACAATTTTAAATAAAATGCATATTTATTGATCAATAGTGCAGATGGCGAACCGTATATCTCACTTTTCACTTTGATCATTCTCGAGAACTATCCTCCACATGTCGTCACTAGGGCCTAAAAGCAATTTAGAAGATATTAGGATTATAACGAAAAAAGATTTCGAAAGTAACTTCTAAAGCCAAAAAAAGCGAAGTACTACTCAAAGTGATATTTCTACTAATTTCTATAACGAAGTGAGTGGAATACCTGAACGTTTTCCATAAGTTCGCATCATTGCTCTAAAATTTGGTATATCGTATAATCTTCTTTGAGAGTAGGACTGTGGCTTCAAAAAACTCTCACAATTAGCCGATAAAAGAATCCCAAGTAGAACGAGCCCAAGAAATTTCATCTTTATTCTGTAATTTTTGATCGTACAGGTTTCTTCAAAAAGTACGTCGGACATACTATCGGATTGAACCCACTAGGTGTAGTTACGGGATATCAACAGGATAATTAGCGCTTAATAATAATGAGGCTAGGTTGAGATCATCACAACGTTAATGCTATAGTGACTATAAGGCGAACATTCGATTAGAATTAAGGAGACGGAAAATTGCTTACAAATGTTAAAGTAAATGTGCCCTATCTAAAGAATACACCGTTATAGGAGCTAAATGAAATTGATAGTAGAACTAATTCAAGTGGGTTTGAATGCATGAAATTCATCAATGGATGTCATCCGGTGTTGATGGGTATAGATTTTCAGTAAATGCTAACGGAAGAAGGGAAATATGAAGAGCTGTGATGTAACCCAGATATATTGTGGTCTGAAGAACACTAAACTATTCGGAACAAAAAATATCTTTGGGTCGCACATCGGGTAAAACCTGACATATTCAGGGATTACTAGAGCGACACCAGATGGAAGAGAGGATTGAAATATGTAACCACTGATTATGACACTTAAATTTTAACAGCAAAACAAACTTTGCGTTTAGAAATTAACGTATTTAAAGCTAAGTATATGCTAGACATTCGATGAAAGTGGAATAAAATTCACAGCTTAATTGAACAAATTTATTTGCCACAAAGCAAGAGCAATTTTTCCATTTGGAATCATACATAAAGGCGTATAGCTGAGAAAATGAAGAACATTGGCACAGTGTTGAGGGGATATAGAAGCTCGTCTCAACTAGAAATTATTTCCCACTTATATAATTAGCACTATTCAACAAAGCTGTTTGCTCCTATTTTTACAGCAGTTCAAACCAAACTGGAAAATTCTGGCAGCCACCGCTCGCATTCCATCACTAACACTGCGAAAAGAGTAAAATCTAGATTGATTAAAGAAAACCCACCCTCTACTGAGACTGCAAAGTGAGGACTTGACCTTTCACTAAACTCATAGGGTAACAAATTCTGAAAGCTGTTTTATGGCAAAAAAAACCATTTAGCATTGACATGGGCACATAATGATACAATTTCAAAATGCAATGAGGCTCGTTCATTACATTAATTGCAGTATTTTGGCAGATTGGTGAAAATAATTGAACCTATTGACTGTCGAAACCAGCTTCTTATTTACAAAGAAAGAAACTAAACTCTCATCATCTGAGACTCCCCACGGTTAGTGATGAAAGCTGGATTTCTCTCACAAACTAAAAATAAGGCGCATTGAAATGAATAATTGTAATTCCGGCAAAAACATGAAAGTGAAGACGCAGCATATGCTTCAACAACCTCTGCGCCTCATGTACCATTAACTGAATACTGCCAAAAAAATTCTGCTTAGTGTTCTACATCTGAATAATTTTTGAAATAACATGCAGATATCTAGTCTCATTCACTTTTGTTTTCATAATTAAAATATGATTCGTTGTTATTTCTTTCATTTCGTTCTCGGCTGATTCGTACCTCCTCCGCACAATTTGAGTAGCTCGATTTCTATCCTAAAATGACACCAGTAAGATAAAAAATATTCATATGAACAGAC
>JAJAVP010000211.1:59820-134600 GCA_020740425.3 Heterorhabditis indica
AAGATCAGCGGATAACACATTGTGCACCATAATTGCTAACTGAAGGCAAATGGCAACTAGTTCTTTTGTAACTGACCAGCATTTGGTTAACTTTATGCAAAATAGCATTCAGCATCGAGTGCTACATTTCAGTATCTGCTTTATTCTCATGTTTTGCATTGGTTAGTTTGATGATGTTTACATTGTATATGCAAATAAATGATAGCTTATGTTGCTTTTACTACTTACTATGTAATCTTGGAATAAGCCGTCTGCAGAGATTTGAGATCTTGGATCGATTATTTTGGCTTACCAGACCAACATCCTCTTCAATTAGTGTTCGTATTTTTGCATTGATTATATCCGGGCGGAATATATGTACAAATATGAACTTCAGATTGAGGAAAGTGTTTATATGAACTGAGTGAACAAAACAATTGCTAGTAACAACAAGCGATTTACAGAAAATCGGAGAATTCCAAATGCCCCACT
This sequence comes from Heterorhabditis indica, assembly GCA_020740425.3. Lineage (NCBI taxonomy): Eukaryota > Metazoa > Nematoda > Chromadorea > Rhabditida > Heterorhabditidae > Heterorhabditis > Heterorhabditis indica. The sequence continues at coordinate 60,292 of JAJAVP010000211.1, forward strand.
ATTCGTGAATATACCTATAGATAAGTGAACATTTGCATTATTTGTTGATTACAGTCATCCTTTTCAGAAGTTATTTTAAATAGTTTATCTAAAAAGTAACAGTGACTATTGATTCATTAATTTCGTCTCAGCTGAAACATCGAGTAGAGGTCAAGAGACTCAGGATTACGAAGCGACGAGGCTTTTTCCACCTAAACAGTTATAACAAATTTAATCTGATCGATAAAATATATCATAGTTTGAGTCTCATTTTTAAGAAATAAAATGCGGAAAAATATTTAATGAATTGTAAAAAATAGATAAGTAACACCAACCGGTCCACCATTAATAATTTGTTTCACGGCTATCTCCACTTTCTTACCCGAATTCGTATACTACATGAAAAAAAAACCTATAACACAAATTAAGGTAAAAAAATATAATTTCTACATGTGCCCACAAAACCACAAACCGGAATATCCTTAACAGCATAGATAGCGTTTGGTACATGTCTTGGAGACATCATTGTCCTTATCTGCACGATCAAACGATGTTTCAGATCATCCGTAAGTTCATGTTCAGGTACCATTTTGACGAATAAAATTATATGCTCATCTTCAAGTTCAGGACTAAAGAAGATTTTAAAAACTATACTGTGATTGTATAGAACTATCTGCCCTATATTTTTTTCTTGTTTTCGCCATCCAGAATCAAATTAACCTTTGAATATAAATCAGTAACAGAACAATTTAGGTACGTAGATCATAAAGAAATAATCAAGCAGCTGAGTTTAATAGCTGAAACAACAACCACTAACACAATCTGACCGGCGACGATACAGTCACTGATCTCACTAAACGTTTCCACTACAGAATAAATTTCAGCAGTCCCAATTCGTACTCCTCCCCGATTCAGAGTCGCATCACTTCTTAATATAATAAAAGTAATGATAATAGTAACATCATCCAAAATTACTTAATTAAGAGTAAAAGCTACCTGCCAAGCATAATCACTCCCCCTGTTTTGCTATTAATCTCGCAAAAATCACCATGAGCCCAAACTCCAGAAAACCTAAACAATTATTGCACAAAATTAGTAGAAAGGGAAAACTTAATGCAGTCGATAAATACCTCTCAAAATATGCCTTCTTATATCGTTGGTTTTCCTTGTCATCAAGGAAATGTGATGGCATTGATGGGAAAGGAGTAAGACAAACGAGTTCACCTTGTGAATCTTCGACAGAAACACCTGTATAGATATTCACATGTATATTCATATTAATAAAGTAGCTTAAAAACATACCATTATGATCAAAAGATTTGACGTTCATTCCCAAACACAGACACTGGCATTCGCCTGGATAAACATGCAGTGATGTCGAACAGCCTATAAAACATCCGATGATATCCGTCCCACCAGAGATGGATCCAATGAGAACCTAAAAAAATCATCTTATGTATGTATATGACAAACCTTTTAACCTTACACTATAATCGAGTTTTTCGAAAGTTGAATGTCAATAAATGCCATAAAAGTTTGTTCGCATAAGATACAAATTGATGATAGTATTAATTAATTATTAATGATGTACTAGATTTTAACTTTCTAAAATCACACGTACCTTTATCTTAATCACTAAAATTAAATATGTAATTTATAATACTAACTCCAGGTGCAATACTTCTATTAATGAACTGAAAAGAAGATAGTTTGAGAGGAGATCCAGTTGAGTACACAATGCGTAGCATTTGAAGATCGTACAGAGATTCTGAGTGCGGAAAAGTTCTATATAGTGAGTGGAATGTAATAATATAAGACTTACTGAAATCTGCATTCATTTTTGTGTATTCATCATATAATTTGGCGCCCATACCAATTATAGTAGCATTTGATTTTGCTGCAATCTAAAGCGAACATTTCAAGAGCAAAAATAAGAAAACTATCAAGAAACATTAACAATCTATACCTTCATTAAAATATGAGGGTCAGGTTCCAATGGGCTTTCATCATAAAGAACTACCGATCCTCCACAATACGTAAACGACATCAACATAAAATATGCAGTGTTTGTTTGATAGTGAATAAATACGGTTAAAAACTGTTTTTTAAAAAATAAAGGGTAATTAGTAGCTAAAAGTAATTCTAGCGATATACCCTACCAATTCCACATCATCCAACCGCAAGTAGTATAAAAGAACATGCGATCGGAACGTTGAGAATCGCCTTGAATCAAATGTTCCTCCACATGTTTCAGTAGGGTACCCTAAAATAACGGGAAAAAATTATCTGGCTTCTACTTTAGTAAAATAACATACAAAGATAACCATTTACCCCAACGGTATGCACAATTGCTTTGGGTGTTCCTGTGGTTCCACTCGAAAACATAACGAAAAGAGGGTGAGAAAATGCAACCTAAAAAAATGCTAATCTACTAACCTTATTTATTCTCTTATATTTAATTCTAAAAGTGAAATAACTATTGCAAAAGCATTTAACTTAAAGTAAATCTACTCGAATCTTTAGTGTTTTCACCTGCTCGTATACGAATGGTACAGGGATCTCATTGATTGGAGCCTTGAAAGAATCGTAGCTTACAAATTTGTCGGGAAATTGGTATTTTTCAAAGTTTACATCGGAATTGAAGTTAATTTGCACGACTTTTTGAAGATCAGGAAGACATAAAAATAAAAAAGTCTTAGATAAATAAACAAATATGAGTAAAGATAAAGCTAATAAAATTATAACAATTATATACACATTCTACATACCAAGAACAACTTGGTTTATCCTTTCCGAAAGATCAAATCGCTTTCCTTTGTAAGTAACAGCTTCAACTGTGAATAGAACTTTGGGTTTAACCTACAAATATTATACGAACTAATACGCTAAAAACAATATCGTGCATATTTCTTTCAGAAATTAAACCTAAGTGCAACTCCCGATAAAAAATACTAAAATAGTCACGCACTTGTCGAAATCTATCAAGGACCCCTGTAGGACCAAAATCAACAGATGCACTGCTCCATGTTGCTCCAATTGCTGCGGTAGCAAACATGGCAACTGCTGTTTCATATGTATTAGGAAGGAATCCGCAGACACTATCTTCAGGTCCTACTCCTAAAATAAAGTAGATCAACATTGCTCAATCATCAAGCAAACAACTGACCGATAGATCTAAGGGACGTCGCCACGCTTTGAATATCTTCTCGAAGGTTTTTATACGAATAAAAACTAAGATCAAGAGAAGAACCTAAAATGAAATAGAATTAATGTAAAATGTGGGAAAAGCACCGGAGACTCAATATTTGAAAATTGGCCCACTAACTTGCGCTAATAAATGCAACATCACTATCGTTTCCTCGTATACAATTCTCCGTATAATTAAGTGTTGCACCACTAAACCAAGTGGGAAACTCATGGATACCCTTCGTAACATCCACGACCTAGTGTAAAAAAAGCGTTAAATGTACATTTAAGCACAAAAAGGTTCTTGCTTAACTTTTTTGTACAAATATGTTCATAATAGTTGCATGATAAGTGAAATGAAACCTTGCTTGACAGGCGACGTCTAACAATATGCTAAACCAATAATGAACTACTCACTTGTGTGTAGTTTTTAGAGAGTTTAATATCACAAAAATGAAGTACTATTTCCCAGAATTCGGCATAATGTTCACAACTCCAAGCATGCAGATCACGATAAGATTCTAAAAATTCTAGGGACTTCGATAAAAAAGTAGGAAGTTAAAAATATTTACTCACCTAGGTTGACGCAATATCTCTCTTCAATTAGTTGTTTCAGCATTATTTCCCTAGATTTTAAAAAAGGTGAAGGGCAATAAAATTCATCTAGAGAATATTCCTTAATATTCCCATTTACTGCTACCATGCTGGAAAAAAATGGTAGTACACGTATTTTTTAACAACTATGAAATTTCGAAACAGGAAGAAAGATCTTAAATTGATTTAAAAAAACCATAAGCAACGAATTTATTCGTCAAAACAGTTTTTTTTGGTTTTTGGTGAAAATCTAAGCGATATATTTTTGAGCAAGTGAAAAATGTGAGAAAGGTGACGTTGACTTCGAAAAAAATACATTTACAAGAAATATGTATATAAACTTTGGATTAATGGATATTACACTCAGAGCTTTCATTAAAAGCGAGATAATGCTCACAGAAAACCAGAAAAACTGAGTACCGTATTTACGAAATACGGAATTTTTAATTAACGCTAAGTACCAATCATAACTTGTTGTTTGGTAGTTAATAGTGTTTATTAACCGACTGATTATGTAGTACATTTTTCATAATTAAAGCTATGTTTGTTCACATTTCTTCTACCAACATTCTTCAGAAGGATTATTTTCCAACAGCTATTGTGTTGTTATCAATACGAACCAATTTGGCCAGAATATAATGTAACCCATTTTCTGGGAAATGAATCATGACCTGTATTCAATTTAAATACTGTGACATGTACGCCTTCCGCGTGGAAGGTTATCAGTAAATATGTTAGATGACACTTATAAATATTATCTTTCCATAGATAATTCGATTAGTACGTTAAAACTATATATTTCTATATTTAACAGGAATCTTCTTTTTAGTAGCCTGTTTAAATTATTTGATATTCTACTTAACTTAATAATTGTTAATGTTTTTACATAGACAATAACATTTTGTACTATTAGCTGTTATGTGGTAGATCAAAACTCTTAAATTTTCTAGTGTCAATAGCGCAGCATAACTGTTCTTAAAACGAAACGACTGTGAATAAACTATACAGAACATTTCTTGTCTATGTACAATATGTTTATAAAAAGCATTTACATAGAAGTATGAAGGAATTAAGAAACTGAATAAAATAAATGCGCACATGGCTTGTAGCTCATTATGTGCATTACCACAACTTCAATCCACGACACCGGTACAGCAATATTTTCTTTGAAACGAGTTGTGCGTACCTTATCCAAAATAGGCAAGATAGCCCCTATTGGGTCTAAAAAGTCGAAAGTTGCATAATTTTAACCAGTACTGTATATATTTCGTTTGTAATTTACCAATTAATATTGTTGATCTCCAAAAAGGATATAATGAAATAGAGTAGCTAGTACTTGACGAAAGTGGAATAACGAGCTTAGTTTATAAAGACGAAGGAGTTAATATTTCCCATTCTCTTTTCTCAAGTTTAAGGGATAATCATTGTAATGATTCACTAGCAACATTTTGCTCAAATGTAAAGAGCATAAATAAAAAACTTCTACAAATTGTTGAGTAAAGAGAGCATATTTCTATAATTCGGAGCAAATTATCAGCCAGTATTAGAGAAAATAAAAAAGAATATAGCATAGCTAAAATGGTAAGATGATAAATATAGAAAGCAATTGATAAGCGACTTTCATAGAAAATCATACATAGATATACCATCTAAAAAATTGGAATTATCGGGGACTAGCCATGTAGAAATAGGAGTAGGGTACAATTGTGCATACGATTATCAACCCATTTTTGAGTGAGGTGTTAAACATATTCATTTACATTTTCTCTATATCTAATAGTAAGCTAAGGACAAGTAATAAACTTAGTTGCTTAGAGTTGGTTCTGACATAGGAGTATTTATGGAACAAGGCACCACTTATAAACTCCTAAGTAGATAAAAAAAATAATTGAAGCAAACATGTGATTACTATTATTTATCATTTTAGGAACTTGAAAGCATCAAGTCAACAACTGCGATCAATACCGATGCATTCACCTCGTTTCAATCGTGAAGATAAGCAAAACTTTTAGCTTTCCAATCTTGATGATCCTTACATTAGCCTTTAAAGTTTGATAAGTAAATATCATTTATTTGATTTCATTATTAGTATTTAAGTTACAAGAAATTCGGAAAACACATCTGGAAGATAAAATCTTACTAGACATTAAATAGTGCTGATCATTGCGTTGCTTACACTGATTGTAAACTGAACTTTAGATGAAAAATGGATCATCGCGCCATGATAACTAAGGTCATCTCGTCGCTATTCTACACAAAATGCAATTAATGGTGCAATCATAAATATAAACAAACACTCCGAATTTGGCGAATAATTGCAGATTAGCACGATAAAACAGCCGAAAAATACAAAACACTTTGAAAGTATAGTGTCAGTTTGTTACAAATTTGATAAAATGACAAAATTCCACTAGCTGCCACTTTTTATTGATCAAGCGCAATAATCAGAAATGATGCGGATATATCATGACGATAGGTGCACGATTACACTGACAACGAGAAATCAATCTAAAAAGTAACTGTCTGGTATGAAAATTATCAAAGCACAAAATTCACAGTGAGAGGGATGCAGCTATACTGATAAAGCATCCGAAAGGCCTTGATTTGTTAAATATTACCAAAATTCTAACGTATCAAAAATCAGAAGTGGTGGCGAGATTTTCATGGGTGCCAGGTATTACGAAGTAGTGGCGTGTTTGATAAAATCACCTTACCAAAAGAAAAAAAAAACCAAAATAAAATGGTGGAATTAAAAAGTATTTTTCAGTAGATCAGCTCATTTTAAACATAGTTTAGTGATTAATCAAAACCTTTTCAGATACTATCAATAGTATTATTATAGTATTATTCTGTGTTGATTGTCTTTTACATTTAGGAAAGTTTTTTTAGTCATAATAGTTTTTCGAAAAATGAAGAGCATGGCCCTAGCAAAAAGATATAGTATTATTCTTTCGTCATTGCTTAGAAACCGTTGCTTAGAACAGAGCATTATCAGTCTTAAAAACAGTAAATGATAAGTATATATGTACAAAACAAACACAAAATAAAATTCATATCTATTCTATGATCAAATGGTAAAATAAATAATTTGATATACATAATCTAATTGGATCAACACATCTGAATCTTCTTACAAACATCTCCTGGTGCTGTGCCTGATTCAAGTTCCTTGATTATCTTATTCAGCTTCTTATCTACAAAGCGCTTACATTCTGTAGTAGCAAACGGAATTTTATGCAAAGCTTTCCTGCATTCCTTGTTGACTTCCTGAATCATAAATATCGTCAAATTATAATTTCTTTGTGGTTTTTCACATTTTAGCAAAAATCTACATATATTGATTTCTAACTTTATTTGTCACTGAGATCTGGATAATTTAAGGATCAAATATTCTAGTAATCACTAGCGAAGTTTGTTTCTCTGAAAATTTTCATTTATAATACAAGACAGTAGTTACATTTTCGATATTCTGGGTGTCCTGTCCGAGCAGAGGGAAGCTAGTCTTAACTGCTATTTGGCACATTTCACATTCGATGTTGAAGAGCCGAGATGGAAGAATAACAATAGCAAAAGTAGTTGAAACGATAGCGATCAGTAGGCTTAGAGAATGCATCTAAAATAGAAATGGAAGATATCAACTGCTGGTTATGCTCACCTTATGTGACACGAATAACAATGTAGCCAAATATACATATATTTTTTTAAAAAACTAATAAAAACTAACCTACTTTTCTATTAGAACGATCATTGACTCTATGCAGAGCAAAGTAAAAAGTGTTGGTCAAGGTAATTACCATCATTACCAAATTGCAAAGCCTATGCTACTTTACCATTTTTTAAAGTATCAACTTCAATAATTCTACTAATTAAATATTTGTTTTAGTCAAGAGAATCTCTTCTTCTAGGCAAAAATAATATGATTCCACTCAGGCATAAAAATCTATATGCAATGTAAATTATTTAAGCCACTAATAAAGTAAAATTCTCTAACTGACATGGCGAATAATATTATGAGATAAAGGACTGATTTACCTATAATTATTAATAATTGCTAACAAATTATTTGTCAGTCCAGTTTTTCGGCATTGACCCTCTAGAATAAAAAAATGACACCATTGATTATAAAGCTTATCTGAATAAGATGAACTGATACAGATGAACTTGCTGCTTATATAGCCATTACAATAATGGCTCGTTATCTGTGTAAAAAAAACATTTGGAAACTTTTCCATTATTACTTACCGGTTAGATAGTCATATATTCATAGTTTTTGCTTCAGAAAAATGTTTAAGAATAATTATTGTGAAATTATGACATTGGAATAGATAGTTTTGGAAAACAAACCAAAGTAGCGGTTTTCTCACTGATCAAGTAAGTATTGATGGTGTAATGTAACCAAAAATGTATTGAAATACATTAATTCTATTTTTCGGGAAGTTATGTAGGAAATATGTTTGTTTAAAATTCTCAAGAGTTCATAGTCAGATTCCAGCATGAACGCCTCTAAGTGAAACCTAGCGTCATATTATTTTAATAAATGCTGAGGGAGAAAACTTTTTACAATATTACCAATATTTGATTGATTTTAATACATATAATAACCAATAATAGTCACATTAGTACATAGAGACATATTAAGTAGGTATGGATCTTAATGTAGGCAGTGGCATAGTTTGTGAAATTTATCATCAACTTTAAATGAGGGCTTCCTTAAAGAATGTGTTCGTCACTGTGAGAGCTGTTAACAGAGTAGTGCTACATCAGCTACGAAGAGGTGAACTCTCCATCTCTCCGAGTGGACTGATCTTGCTCAAGCACCTGACCACTTAAGGGGAAATTGAGGCCTTATTCTGCACAAATTTTTCGCTCAAATGTTCAATGGAAATGTAGTTGTGTAATAAGAGGACCATAAGTACAATTTAGGATCGAAAAGTCTGCAAATTTCTGCCGCTGTCTCAGCTATTCTCTACAATTTTATGGACATATTTAATGTTATTAAAATATCTGCAGCAACAAAGCAATAAAGAACTTTGCGTTTGTCGAAGTTGAAAAATATTTATATTTATTCCGCAATATGAGGGTGGCATAAATTGGACCTGAAAAGATTTTCGACTATTACTATATTCAATTAAAAAAAATTGTGAGTACTTTTATGATGCTTTAGATGACAAGGCAATTTGTGCGACTTCATTAAACTTCTTCATTATTGTTCAGATTGCTAATGCACATACGAAGGAGCAATACATTTATTTAACTAATAAAGGTCATTAACTTTCCTTCTCAGTGATTAAGTCTTTGATTAAAGCTACTCCTCTTGGAGAGATAGAGGATAATCACAATGATTTGCTGCTCTTCTATCTGCCTCTTCCTCAATAGACTATCAGTTTACCTCAAAATATTCAAATATAACAGCGAAATGTAAACATACCGGTGGCATCTTCTCCACTACCAAGTTTGGAGATTATATTTTAACACATCTAATTTCAAGATGTTTATCTCATCATTCACCACTAACATTTATTTCCTATAATTCTTATTTCTACTCCTAATTCTAATTTTCATGAATCATTAAGCAAGAAATTATAACAGTTGGAAAGAATCATAAATTAATTGTAACCATAAAAACCATGAAAATACCCTTATCCTCGGTTGACATGTTAAATAAAGACCTAAGTAATGAGTGATCTATGCTTTGGACTAAAACGGCTCTTCCAGTTAATAGGCTGACACCTGTCACTGATAACAGTTAAACAACTTCATTGTTCCTTTGATGCACCAGGATATACACGGTACAGTAGACTCACACTGACTGGAGCTACTGTAAGAATGCTTCTTTTTTCTGTCTTTATAACGATCCCATTTTATTACCGGAATCCAATGTCATCTTAAAGATCACTGTGGATTTATGTACCACAAACATTTACCGTTAACGCACTTTTTAATAATCAATGACCCTTTCTTAACTGTCTTTTATATCCCACATGAAATCTTACTTGCTACCCATACAGGTAACTTACGGCTCTGGAAGAAAGGTCATCTTACTTTTCCTAACTCTAAAATATGTCAGCCTATTAATGTTTGTGAATATTTAGACTGCGTATTCTGTCATCAATATCTAGTACAATGTAGAATTAGACGTTTTCATAGGTACATTCATCCTACGAACATTACTATTATTCGTCACTGCAATACTTAGCCATCTGCAAAGTAAATAAATAACTCCGTATTACCATCTATCCACTTTGTAAATCTCTTAGATGGTTCATTTGAATGGGAAACTCTATCGGCTCAGCACAGACTCGATACTTCACCACTTACATCATTTGCACCCTCGCGAGTGTGGTCTATTCCCACTACTATTACCATTCCCCACTATAGTATAATTAAGACTAAGGCATAAGTCCTTATAATTGTGAATTTTAAACTAGAAGGTTTGTTGAGTCTGTTTTAGATGAAAATCTAAAAATGTCTTAAGATTGTAATTGATGATTGTTTTACGTATTTTTCCCCATGATCCTATAGTTGTATTTCACGATTTAGTAGTTAATAAATTGTATTTCTCAATCTTTTCCTTGTTTTCGTTAAGTGGGTACCGAAATCCAAGAAGAGGAAATAGCTGAATAAGAAGGAATATAAGGAAGATAGAGGGTCTGTCATAGTGGCTATGAGACCTTCTTATATTGTAATTGCTATAAACAAAGTCAGACGCATCTTAGCATCATTGGAATCCCTAGTGTTATATCGCATTGATGATATAAAAACAAAATTCACAGAATTTATATAGTTTTTTCATTATGGCTTATAATTACGGCTATTGCTTTATTTGTTAAGTATATTTGTAACACTCTTGACCAAGAAGATTCCTATTTATATAGACGACATAAATCATAGAGGAATGAAGAGTGCTTTGTTTCAGTTGAAGTATCTCTGTTTGGGTCGTCATTGACTTCTTCGACCGAAACTACAAACTCCTCCGCCCATTCTTCATTGTTGATCTTGGTCAATGTGAGAAAAATGTCGATGGCAGAAGGCTAAATCTTAAAAACTGATTGTTTTGAAGAGTGATTTTATTCATTGTATGCATGATAATTTGGAAAATGGTTAACTGCCAGTCCGTTGAGGAAAAAGCAAATAGGTCAGCAAATCGTTGTAGTGGCTGAAGAGAGTAGTTTTAATTTTTTAGGCAAATAAATTTTCCTTTCTTATGTATAATAACAATATGAACGATAATAAATGAAACTTTCCTATCTGCATTTTACCCTAGAACTGACAGTCTATCTTATCATATTCAAATCAAGCCTCAAAATGAAGACGTACCGGTGGCATCTTCTCCACTACCTGGTTTTTAACTATTACAACAGCTGATTAAAAAATGTAGATTACTATGTTGAGATTGTAGATGACGAGAATCATTATTTGTACCCCGTCATTGAATGTCTATATTACTGTTCAAATTGTTATTGTACATATGGATGAAAAATGTATTAATTAAACAAATAGAGGCTTGACGCATTTCACTCCAGTGCTTAAGCCTTCGAATTAAGCTACTTTTCTAAAAGGGATGGAGAACACCACTTTCTTCGACGATCACAATGACTTCTTGCTATTGTTCTATAGGATTTGCTCGCCTATTTGTCTTTTCGTCAATGGACTGGCAGTGTACCTCATCATATTCAAATCTAACAACGAAATGAAGACGTACCGCTGGCATCTCCTCCACTATCAGGTTTGATTTCACATTTTAACAATTCGATTTTAATATGTTAATTATTTTCCAAATTATCATGAATACAATGAATACAACCAGTTTTTGAGATTTGGGCTTTTGCCATCGGCATTTTTCTCAACTTTCTCTACCAACCCGTGCATTTCTATCCTTTAGTAGCTGCAGTGGGACATGGATTTCTCATTACAAACCTTGGAATCTCAACTTTCACATGTAATGTAGGGTTTAAAATATAAATTATTAAATTAAAACTTNCCATACAGCACTTTTCAGTGCATTGAGGGCAATCTCCTTTGTGGTTTGAGTGCTTCAATAGTCCAACTGTTCTTGTATCGTCACCAGCGCATCGTTGGAAGCAACTTTACTAAAAGACAATTCTGCTTTTGCATTCTTCTCCCGTTCTTCATTGTCAGCGCATCCACAAATATCTTCCGTAAGCTAGCTTATGTTGACCCCTCTCAATGGAGAGAAGTGCTGGAAAAAGTAAGCTTCTGAAAATTTTGAAAATTTGACAATATTATGCGTTGCTAATATCCGGTTGTTTTCAGTGGGATCCGAGGGCAGTGAGCTACTGAAAATCCCAAATGTCTACTATATGCCTTTTTCTGAGAGTATGCTACTGCTTATCTTCACTAGATTTTTTTCCACCGTTTTCACAGGTGGGAATGTTTAGAACCTTTCAGGTTTTCTTGTGCCAAAGCTATCATCGGTTTATTTTAATTTCGATTCTTTAGGCGTAATCATCTTGGTTTTTGCTTGTCGCATCTTTAATCTTCTGCAGAAGCAATCCAACCATCTCTCCCAACGAACTCGACAAATGCAGCGAAAGTTCTTCATTTCCCTTATATGGCAGGTATATTCTGGCATCTCCAATTACGAAAAGTGACTAACATTTCGTGACAGTAATTTCCAGGTTACAGTGCCTCTCGTGTTTTTAATCATTCCTTTAATATTCGTACGCTTTCGCGTTTTTGATGGTCGTCTGGGTCTTCAGATTCTCAACAACATAGCTGCAATGATGGTGTCCAGCTATGGAATTTTGGCAACATTGTGTCTAATTTATTTTAATGAATCGCACCGAAGATTTCTTCTAGGAATGCTTACACACAAGAGTAAGTAGGTGTAATATATGTGACATAATAATTTGTTTCCTTTTACAGAGTTATCTCCTACCTCCTCATTTCGACCTGTAGATGTGTATTACTGAAACTCGTAGATTGATGTTGGTCTCAAAATAAATGAGGAGACTCGTGGAGGTGATTAGGACATCAGACTTCTTCGGTCTTCCTGAAAGATTTCAAATGAAAATTATAACTCAAGTAAAATTCTCGCGGCAATTGAGTCACGCGTAACTTATCTCGCAAATCAGGATTTTTCAGACACAAATCAACACGTCGGGAATGTGTCTTCTGAAACTATCCTCGATTGACCTGAAACATTAGGTAAAAATCTTCTTGATTATTAAGTTCAATAAGTTGTTTAAAACGATGTTATCCATGTTCGACATTAAAATTTTCCTATTATACTTTCTAGTTCTTTTTGATCTTTTGATTCTTTTAAATTTTAACGTCTAAAACTACTTTTATAATCGCGCAAAAAGATACTAGTACATAGCACTCGGTTAAGCACTTATAAAAGCTATAATTACAAAACGCCTACGCGAGTGGCGTACGAACTCTTAATTAGATGTTATGCTCTCAGGCGGATGGTGGACACCACTCCACGCCCTCACATTTTCGAAATCCCTCTGAAAGCTATGCCTTACAATTATAATTTTTATTTTTGGCTATAGCTATCATATTACTCTAATTCTTCGTTCCGTTACCTCGATAGCCGTGTTACGAATATCCACATATTCGTAATATATAATTACTTAACATCACATTCTATTATGCATCTTAGATTCTCTGTAATCATGACTCATTTGATTAATCGTACAAGATGTGTGTTTTGGTTAGCTTGAGCGATTTAAACCACGATGCTATGTTTCACTGCTGCATGCTATGGTAGATCGTACTTAGATTACGCGCGATGTTATGGAGACGTCTCGCAAGCGGGTATATAAAGGAGGCCTTACGCTTAGAAGGGGTCGTTTTTGTTCATTCGTTAGGTCGGGCAGTTAGTGTTAGTTAGTTCGCTGTCGTCGTTGCCTTTACTTTATCTTGCCAATACCGGTATTTTAACTTTTCTTATATTTGTATCGTGTTTCGTATTGCATTTTCTCTCTCTGATTTGCGTTAATAAATCATTGTTGATTTCTTCTTCGCAATTCTACATCTCGAATATCTCTACGAAAGGTTACCTACCCTCACGCGGCCCCCTCTAGGTAGTAATAAGACTTTTTCCGTACAGGCCGATAAAACTTTCAAAAACTAATAATTTCATCCGATAATCTCACCTATGTAAATGTCAAGTATATTTTTGGTACCGGTCTCTGACTCTGCTGCTGCTGTTTATGTTTTATTGTAGCCATATGAATAAAACTTTACCCACAAGAGTACGCTCTTTACTTTTTACCTACAAAATAACAAGATTCACTACACATAGAAAGGGAATAGTCAGCTTGATTACCTCGCTACAAATGAGCCTTTTACATTATAGATGAACACATTGACAATATACCATTATTCGAGATCTGAGAATGTTGCCGATGTACGGGCTTCGAAGGAATGTGATCCTTTTTCCGAAGATTTATTCCAAATTATGCTCAATTAGCAGCTTCCTTAACAGAATTAATAATGAAGGATACGCCATTTAGGTGGAGCGAGAAGTGGAACAAGCCAAGTGAAATGAGCCATAACAACAGCTCGCATTCTATCATGACAAAAGTAACGGAAACCATTCGTCAACCTCAGATAGTTTATTTTTAGACTTATACAACTAAATATCCGCTACAAAATTAAAAGAAAATGACTAGCTTGATCACATGATAATACACCGCCCTTTAACAATATAATTATATAAGAAAGCGCGAGAGTAGGAGCAAGAGAGAGTATATAGAGGCGCGTAGATTTTGATAAGAGGTCTTTTTACTTCAGCTGGAAACATGTAGTTGTATTTATTACCATTTCATTGTTAGTAGATTTCATTTGTTTAATTACCTATGTTAAATAAATTTTTACATTGTGTTTTATTTTGAGTCTAATAATTAAATATCTCTATACCTTACCTTTTGGACATAACAAAGATATTCCTTAAGACTACTGAAGTTATGTCGCCAACAAAAAGCAGCCTCTTTATATCGGAGGGCTTTTTTGATCAGGAATTTAACGCTCATTGCAAATCTGTGTTCAAAATGGCCGCATTCGCACCCTAAAGGGAGCAATGGGTGAAATAGCAGTCACGTGCTCTTTTTTTTGGACGAGCTGCTACGAAGCGACCTTGTCGTATATAAACTACGTGGACCACTAATATCTTGTACATCATAATTTTTAAGTGTTCTAGAGGTGACCATAACAGTTTATAACATAATTCTAGACAAATATAACAATAGTCTAACACCCATGAACTTTAGTGCAAATATCTTTAGGAGCAGTGCCTGCTTCCAATTCTTTAATTATGGGATTCAAATGCGTGTTAATATATTCTTCACACTTTTTGTCTATAAATGGAATCCTCAGAGCCTTCTTGCAATCATGATCAAATTTCTAAAAACAATAGAAAATAAATACCTATATTTTAAATGGAAAAAATATGGTTTAAACCAAACGGTTCTAGATTTCAGTATTTTGTTTAATATATAAAAAATTAAAGAGAAAAACCTTTTCGATTTCTTCGGTGTCTTGGCCAGCACTAGGAGCTGCAATCTTGACAGCCATCTCACACATTAAACACTCCACCGCATTCTCTCTAGATGGAGGTACGACGACAGCTAGGGCAACTGAGGCGAGAACTCCAAGAATCAGAAGAGAATTCATCTAGGTGCACTTGTAATCAAATCAATATTTTGTAGAGTAGAAAGGCAAAGTATATGCACACAAAGAAATTATAATTACGAAAGAAATGGAAGTGAAGCTCATTTTGCTGATACTAAATTAGTCACTGTAAAAGTGGTTCACATTTTATAGCAAATTGCTTATCTTAGATCTTAAAGATTAGTAAGGCGTGTGGTTACTGATAATGTCTCAGAAGTGTGTCTAATTTATGGAATGGAGACGGAACCAGATTGACGAAGACGGATTTTTATGGTCGTGATAACAGATGATAGTCTTGCTCTTTTATTTTAGCACTGTTTACGACCACAACGAACAAATACTACTTATATCTGCTACGAGTAAATGAAGGAATATTTGGATCACTGCTAATGCCGGATATTTACTATATGAATCCATTAATAATTGCTTGATACATAAGATACAATGTTTAAGAAAAACTATTTTAAAAGTCGGAGAAGGCAGAGTGGAAAATAAATCTACTGGATATAAAACAGGAAAGTTTATATTTCGTAAAACTGAAATCATTATAAAGTTGAACATTTATGTTAAGAGACTAATGTACACTTGCATAATATAGCTGCTCTATGGACAACTGCAGAGTGTGATCTGGCACTGCTCCATTTCTACAAAACCCGAGAGCTAGCACATAAAGTAATACTATTTTGAGAAGGAAAGTACGTGGCACTTGGTGATAGTAATTTTTGATTTGCTTCATTTGGATCTGGCTTTTCATATCTAATACATTACTAACAACTCGTAGATAAACAAAAATAAAAAAGCCTACATTATATAGTACATCACAAAAACAAAGTATACTACTCTATTTATCTATATGTCTATCAATTTTAACAACCTAATAAAGAATCACACTCTACAGCTAATATTATGACAAATTTATAATATCAACCGGGATCAATTGAAAAGAAGTTGGTTATAAAATCGTGAACAATGGAGTAGACCGGTACGACACATCTCAGTTGTTCTAAACACTTATGTTCAGTAATAAAAATTCTTTTATAATTACCTTTTACTTGTGTCACTAAGAATCTACTGATAGGAGTTTTTAGAACTTGAGCTAGAGTTTTATTGGAAAATAAACCCGATGCTCTATTGTATATTTTTAAAGATAAAAGTGGAAAATTTTCTCGATTTATAAAAAAAGCAAAATTATATTTCATCTATTTAATACTATTCTACTTGATTCCTTATTAATCAAGATATTTCACAGAGGTTTATCAAAATATAGTTTTCAAGGAATTATTTAGGGTATGATCAAAGGTTATCCTTCTTAAATTATAAGATCATAACAGCTTGAAAGGGAACGGTTATATTTTAGATTTACCTGACAACGGACATTCTATCGGCTCGTTCAAAATTCGATCGGACCAACTCGTAGTACTGACCATCACTGAGAACTATTGAGTGCAACTTTTGGCATTTCATTCGCAGAACATCGATGAATTTACTGGAAATTATATATACGCACTCGCGGAAAGTCGAAGTGAAATAGGCTGAAGAGGTGTGAAAAAACCCCGATAATTGTGACTTTCATGTGCGAAACATGCTAATGAAAGATCATCGATAAATTGTATATAAAAAACCTTGATTTGTCCGAAAATCTTAAAGTATCATCATCCCAGCGAATTTCTAGCCTCATCAACCTCGGACAATTTTGAGCAATACAATCAATAAATTGATCGACATGAATTTTTGCTACAACTTTTGGACAACAGTCCTCAGCGATACCCATCACTATTACCCTGAAAAAATTAGAACATTAACGGAAAATAGAAATTCATTGAGCAAATTATAACAAATATATCTACCTTATATTTCTTAGTTGTGGAATCATATTCATCCAGAAGTACTCTAGTAGTTTGTGCTGTCCACCGAGACATAATCCATACAGCTGATGTCCATGGCACATAATCAGTTCAGTTAGAGCGGCTTCATTAAGAGAATCACAAGTGTCGAGGTTTAAGTATTGGAGGCTGGTCATCGTGTTAGATTGTAACCAGGCTTCCAGAACCTAGAAAACTCTTATTTAAAGTTAATATTTTTATATATGATTAATGATAAATTGTATTACTTTCCTACTTCCTACATCTCATGATAATAAAGTAAAATATTTTTAAAAATGTACCAGACAACTTAAAAAATGCTTTTACCTGATCAGTCATATTTTCAAGCCAACTGGCATCAAGCCATCGTAGATGTGGTAAACGAGTGAGTAGAGAAATCAGTGAATCAGCACAGAGTTCTGTACCTTTTACGTCCAGTTCCTCAAGTCGTGTCTTCTCCCATTCCACCGCCTTTATTGTCGCGTTGTCTAAGCCTAAACTATCATAATTATGATAGAATTTAAATGCCCAGCTTATTTTAAATTATTTCACTTAGTTACTTACTTGTATGAGCAAGGAAAAGACTCTTCAACTTCTTACATCTTTGAAGAACAAGTTTTAGACAGGATCCAGTTACCTAAACATAAATAAACCCAAATATGCCGACAAAATTTCTAATTAAAAAATTATAATCCATACTTTTGTGCAATAGTTGACGCAAAGGCACTCGAGGTGGGCGCAGTTTGAAGATATAGCATCAACGTGCTCATCAGTAATAAATGGAACCTAAGATAATTAATTATTATACATACTTTCGAATATTATAAATTTTTCTAAATGAAAAGTATTTAAAAAGTTCACTTACTCCCCACAAGTTAACCACCCTAAGATTTGGAAGGAATTGTTTGAGTTTAAAAACATTAATAGTTTCATAAACTTCTTCCTCCTCATCTTCGACCTTCTCGTAAGTTCCTTTAAGTAGAAAATCTATGTAAATAATGACTGATTATAACATTTTGTCAAGACCTTGTCTTCATCTGCAAGAGAAAAGTGAGACGAAACAGCAGCTGTTCTATCGGCATGCGCATTTCACGATTACAAAGTGTAACTCAGTGTAATTTCAAAAGTTGGTGAAACAGACAGACTAAACACAATATTTATGTAAACTCACAGTTAGATGTGCAAATATATCACTGCAATTGTATTATTTAATTGAATGCTGTACATCCACAATTTTCGACTATAGTTGCGAAATTAATAATAGTTCTCTTTCTCTCCCTATTTTTTTTATTCATTTTGCAATACAAACGCAAGTACCAACTTTCCAGAAAATCTTATATCTAATATTTTAACCATAATCAACTTCTGTTGCGTACACTAAAAAAATACGAAAAATATATCCACAAACTGTATTATTTCTTTCTCGACAAATATGAGTTTTATACTCACCAACAATATGTAGCATCTCAACAGATGAAATGAATGTGTATACTTTTCTGAGGAATCCTTCAAGGAAGATATTCTCTGATAGGCAAAGCGTTAAGCTTCGTAACCGTGACGGAAATGACTGTAGATCAGTAAAATCGTGAAGTTGCATCGCCGTCGAAAAGTCTACAAGTAATGATTGCTTAATTTATACATGTTTAATATACTGTATTTTCATAATGTATTTTATAAATAAAGATAGTTTAAACTTGTGAGTAAGGAGAAAATATGGATTTTAGAAAATATTAGGTTAGAACTAACCTAAAGTTAAATACTGTAAGCGTGGGCATTTGTTGGCCATTTCATGAAGTACATTAGGAGTAATTAGATCTGTAGCCAATTCGACAATTCTCAACTCGGAGAAGCGGGTACCAATGAGGTGCAGGAAGTAGTCATGATTTGTCACCTAGAAAAATACCATCTAGGTAAGCATAAATAAATAAATACTCAGCGCATATAATAGTAACGCTACTGTAAATAAGTATCAATTAGGTAAATCGGGAATTTAAAGTTTTCTCGTATTATTCTACTCCTGTTCATTACATAGCAGATAAACAGAATAAACATTTAAAGTCCGTATGTACTTGAATGCCTCCATAGCTTGGACGAAAAGAAACAAATTTCCACAGCAGAGGACTACATGCAACGGTTCTCCAACGCTTGCAAACTTGACCAGACTGCAAAATCTGAAATCCATGTTCTTATTATATATATGAATAGCTGAGTTGTTTTAAAGTAAATACCTGATATGGTGTTAGATATGAGAATATTTGTTGTAGTACTTTGTCAGGAAGCTTTTCAATCGTCTATAAGAGATAATAAATTAGTTATTGTTAGGTAATAGGAACAATTAAATATAAACAAAATAAATTTCAATAAAATTTCCTCACTTTTTAATTTTTTAACTGTTCAATATTTAGTCTTTACTTAATAAATGTCATCTTTTCATTGCTTATAGCTGTTCACATGAGCCGGTAAGTGCTTAATTGCAAATTAAAAAACGTGCTTCATAAATTGTGCCTCAGTGACATGTACTACGAACCACACAATAACACGACGACATCATAATATCGGAGTTGAGCAAGATCTTACGTTTGCCTTTCGAGGAGGCAGTTTTT
The DNA here is from genome assembly GCA_020740425.3 of Heterorhabditis indica. Classification (NCBI taxonomy): domain Eukaryota; kingdom Metazoa; phylum Nematoda; class Chromadorea; order Rhabditida; family Heterorhabditidae; genus Heterorhabditis; species Heterorhabditis indica. The sequence continues at coordinate 80,156 of JAJAVP010000211.1, forward strand.
CTTCCTCTTTCTCCTCAATAATTTCCAATAGATCTAGCTTAGTCTTCAATTCTCCCTCCGTGTCGTGCATCGTCACCCGGCGTGTCATATCGAATATGGCCGTCATTCTGATTACTTTACTAACATATGAGGGTTTAGATTATGGCATGAAAAACCATAATTTAGCTTTAATAGGATATGGTCTGTGTGGACTAAATACGTCACTAATGAAATATTATTCAGAACAATAAATTGTTTGAGTAAAAGAAGAAAGCAAGTCAAAAATTATTATCGCCTTTTAATTAGCGAAGAAAAGAGTATCTGCTTTTCGGAGTCAGCTGGCAGGAATAAGGGAAAGATCGATTCATGATCCAACAGCGTTCCACCAGGTGGCGAATAACACATGATGGCACAAATTGTTATAGACTGAGTGGTCCAGCAAGTGATATCTCAGTGAAAACAAACTGATTACTCTCATCATAAGTAATGGAGTAGATGGACAAGTACTAGGCCATTTCTGACCAATTGGAATAATTGGCAAGAACGTGAGCTGATTCATCACCACTAATTTTCCATCATATTTAGCCACCAATCATCATCAAATAAAAGTGTTTAAAATATTTAGATGCTGCAAAAATGCAGATTTAATGTTTGCAAAAATATTTAACAAAATTAACTGTTAAATTGGTGTATAAATTCAATTTTTATTAATTTTATGGAAACTTACTTTTTTCCTTTTAACTGAGGGCTTTTCTTCGAAAAACTCATTCAGATCTTGCATTGTGGTGTACGAAGAAAAGCTACTTTGATTTGAGACAGATAATTTAAATAATACGTTTAATAAGCCAATAAAGCAAATATAAATGTCTTAATTTCTATGTAGTAGAAATGTAGCAGTATATGTTATAATCAGTTAAATAGTACTTATTGAGGAATTGGAAAGCATTTTGGTACTGACAGTACCGAGAAGTTGGTGACGACCGCACAGACTGGCCAGGTAACTATTTCACTACTGGCGTTCTAGCTGGCCTGGCTACACAAACAAGAGGGTGCTCGACACCTCTCTCTTGTTGATATAATCAATTGTAAAAAAAGGCGTCCCACAAAATCTTGCGGACCCACGCCTGTTGAAGATCAATATTTCACTGAATTTCTAAGGAGAAAAAGCTGACAATTTGGATTGGTCTTTAACTAGTAGACCAGAATTCACTGAGCACTGATTTGTTAAAATACTAACAGAGAAGTAAACTCACTGGCATTCTAGATAAGACGAGTGCTAGATTGATTCTGGATAGAGCTCGCATTTTGGCTAGAATTCGAGATTTCTTCTGCTTCCATTCTTCTGTATCTCGGAAATGTTTCTTTCGCGATAGCCACGTGCTCGTAGAGTCCAGGGAGTTATTACTCTAAATATTGTCCTGATTAATATGATATTTATAACTGATGCATAAATATAAAAATATATTCTTATCATTCAAGTGGCATTCATATATTCCATAGTTACTTTATATAAGTTTTATTATGTGAAATAACCAATCATTCATAATAATCTAATCCTTTATTATAGAAATATATGGACTAATTTAATAATAAAATTTGTTCACTGGTTTATCGTGGCTCTTGTGTCTAAATAAGTCGAACATTTTTGTAGACTGGAAAAATTGCGAGAATACATCAAATAATATAAGTGTCCGTCATTCTGATAACTGCTGTAAAACCATAGTTAGCCAATTTGGTTTCATACGATCAATAAAGATTTTTGAAGAGCATAACCACTAGAATAAATATTATATGTAAACGAAATCGAATAGAATGACGGGTTGGCAAACATCTCAAATAATTGAAAGATTGAAAGACTTTAAAAATCCTGTCAACATTTCAATTCTTCTGGCAAAAAATACGATTATTCCATGATGCCCTTTAATTGAGTGATTTAAGTAGACAATACAGTGTGTGAGCATGAAGTGAAGAATGATACCGAATTACAGTGTAGGAATGAAGAATATTTACATAAATTAGATGTTTTTAAAGGAGATCTATGAAATAGTAATAGGAATAGTTGATATTAAAGAGTGTAAGAGTGAATTATAAAAAAGGTTGTTAAGATAGGTGTAATGAAGGTTTGTAGCCACTGCCGCTGGAAGGTGAAAAGTAGAAACTTGTAGTTTTTTACATCGTGCATCGACTATGTGCCAGACCGCTAGCACATAGTCGATGCAGGGAACAAAAAGACAGACGGAGTATCGTCACCGTATGCGGACGAGACATAGCAGATGGTAAACAAATTGGACTTGAATAAAACTAAGCTACTATTCAAGCATATATATCTATATTAATTATTCTAATAATATTTATATACGTATGTATTATTTACAAGTTTTTAGTTTTGAAGGTAATAGCAATTAGGGCAAAAAGTATCGAAGATGATGAGAGATTAGAGGGTGAGAAGAAAAGTAGTGGAAACTCGTAAAGAACATCTGTAAGTGTTATCTTTCTGCGCGCTGATTGATGCCAGCAGTAGGAGAGGTGAATTTGATTTTAAAGTACATGGGGAGGTGGGGAGGGCAGCTGGTCAGCCTGGGCGACATTGCGGGGGAAACAGCCGGCACCCGAGAGGTTTCTTGAGTATTTTTAATTTTTATCATGGCAAATTTTTATTTGTCTATATAAGAAAATATATTTTATTCACTTTCACACACTAATACAATAGATGCAATTTAGGCGCATCTAAAATGCACAAATTGTCACTAAATTTGGCAAATTTAAAGAATAAATAAAACTAATGAGTTTAACATATTTCACTCTGTTGATTGTACATATTTATTGCTTGCTTCTAGTTCGATACATGTAAGGAAATACAGGAACCACGTGGCAACATAAACTCTTTTTCTTGATAATATTTTCGAATTATAACAATTCTAATCCTTGTTTACATGCAATGTATTAACAATTTCACAAGTTTCTAGATAAATTGGAAAATTATACCTGTTGGTGTACCGATATTGTTATAGGCTTTGGCCAAGGCACTCCCACCCACCACATTTTATTTCTCTTAATCTATGCGAAACCGATTTGACATCACTTGCAGATAATGGATGGGACTAGTAGAAAACTTTAAAAACAAAAATAATTGAATATTTACCATGTATAATTACTGCAATTTGCACACTTCAGGTGAATTAGCCTGACGCTTTTTAGCATCTAGCAATTTTCAGCAACTTTATTAGCTACCTGATTATGCGGTTAATTCTGAACTTTAACTTCTTTCTTCTGCAATTAAATTGATTCTCTACGTATCATTCATTAACGGTCTTCACGTTTCATAACCTTACTACACTTCATTCTCAAATAAAATAAATTTTTCTTTTTCTTTGACTGGATAAATAGCGGATAATTTTATCTTAAGAGAATCTCAACTCTTCTTTTTCTTATTGATTAATAGAGTAGCAGAGTAGCTGAAAGTTGGGTGAGATATATAAATTAAATTAATTAAAACCAAGATTTCCCTATTAAAAGTTAGGTGATTGTCAAAAAATAACTAACAAAAGACACGTGGGTTTCTACGGATCTCTCGAATATACATTTTCGCGAGTTCACGTATCTTAAGAGTCTCACATAAACTATAATGTTTACTCATTTAAAGCCAGCCAAGGCATGCGATTTTGCTTAGGCTTTCTCCTTTCCTTACCCTTTGAAGCAGTCTTCCGACCAAAAGTCGCTGGTAATTCTTTCCAGTTTGTTATATTTAAAACAACTGTTTGAATTTTAAACTAACACGCTAGCACATACCGCTCTAAATATAATATCATTTTGGTGCAGTCTGGCTTCCAAATTTGCACTTCGAAACATCCTCATATCGATATCAACTTGGTTTAGTTGTTGTTTTGACCCCATCAACTGAGCTAGGGGTGTGCTGGACCTGTAGAAGATTGGATTGCCACTTTTCACTACTTCAAATTAGGAAAATGCATTATTTTGAAGATGTTTATTTCGAAGCGAAATTATATACCACACCTCTTAGGCTAGTATTACTTCTCAAATGTTATGCTACTGTACACAAAAATAATCTTTAACTAAATGGTTAAAGGTGATCACTAATTTCTATGCTTAATTCCTATTTAAAGAGCTGCATATTTACTACAATAATTATTGTATTTATGATTCTTCCAAACCCACATATCTCTCGTTCTAAACAAAATTCATATTATTAAGATCAATTTTTCTAATATTTCTCTAACTTAAATCTTATTCGTTAAGGATAGTGTTGTAGCTTCACAGATATGACTTTATAAGTTTTTAGATAAACTGTATATGAATGAGTATTCTAAGGTGTTGTCGCACGTTGTCGGTGTTGAGAACTTTATCAGTGAGGTAAGAGAATTTTTACACCAAACACATATTTGGGGAGTTATACCGTAACTTATATGTGTATTTTTCTAGTCGATTTGTGTAATTGCCCGAAAAGGTTGATGTGTTAATTACTTGGCATAGCGTGCGTCAGAGTTGTTCGCTTTCAGTAACTCTCCTTGCAGCATACGTTTCCTCAGTAGAAATGTCTGCGAAGCTTCTGTAAACAGTTGTAAATATTATTTAGCAAGTTTTACGGATATAAAAGTGCTCAAAGCATTTTTAAAATGGACAGCCACTAAAAGTGCTTGTTCCTTACAAGGTGAAAGGAATATTAAAGCAGCATGTTAATTTAAATGAAAATTTTGGGTAACATTATAATATTGAATGTTATTCTTACATATAAACAGGCTATATATATCATATTATTTTATGGACTCATTTGCTTGCAGAAAAGTATGCTTAACAACAAATTTGCTTGAAATTAGTTCCTATAAATTATGTGATGCCGACTGGGAGATTCTTGGAAATTGGTAATTTCAATGCGATAACTCTTCTCAAGTACAAAGTGCGTGGTAAATCGTGCTTGGCGAAGCATAAACAGAGAAGAATAGAAATTACTCTTTCGGATCAATGTCTCTCTTAAGATTTTATCAGTTGGTCGGAAATTTTTTTTCCAGGCTTCTCACGCTCGTTTGCCCACCAATTTATGAACGCATATAACGTAGAACATTTTTCACAAATGTGCACTGAAGCATAACTATTTAACTGCCTCTTTTATTAGTAACCATCACATTGCGTATTTTGTCGCGATGATTTAGCCTTGTCTAGCAATGATAACAATAATTAAATATCCATCGCTTTGTAAGATTTCAGGTAGGTGGGATTAATTTTGCTTGGAAATGTAATCTATAATTTCGCCTCAAACAGTTGCGTCAAAAATTTATAGGCTACGGCTAGTGCAATTCCGAAAGCGTCTAATACTAGTGAGATTAACATTTTAGGCAGAACTTCATAAATGCTCAGTAGCTCCTTCCATAATCTACGTTCACTGCTTGCATGAACGCATCGCTTTAGCATCGTCTAATCGTGCTCATTGCTCCTATTCTTCTTTTCACTCTTTTTACTAGCTTTTCTTTTTTTACTCTCTAATTTTCTCCTCTACTGCTAATCACAAAGCGGAACTGATGCACATCTCGTAATTATTTATTCAAAAATTAGTTATGACGCATTTTATAATTTTATAAACAGCGTTTCTAAGAAGTGTTTTAAATTGTTGAGCATTTGATTTAATAAGAACTGTTCAAGAATAGCGCCTGATTTTATTTATCTACAGTAAGAAAATTTAGATTATTATTTTCCTTATGAATTTTCTTATTTTTCATTCGTAAAACTATTTTATCGCTAAATTAATGGATAGTTATTTATATTTATATTAGTAAAATCTAAGCATAAAAGTGAGTACAAAACTGTATAATTCTTAATGAGATTTTCAGTTATTATATACAAATATAGTTTCAGCGGAAAAGATTATTCAGACAGCAAAAACAACTCACCGTAGTTGTACTTAGACATATCACCTGCCTCCGTGTGTTTGAGAAATTGACTGCAGATCTCAAATCGCGCTCGATGAGAACAAACAGTGACAACGACTGCCACTTGCGACTTCGACTTAATTGTACATGAGTGCATTTTAAGTCGCTTTTAATTTTGTGACGACTTCACAGCACTACTCGCTGCTCCTCATCGCCAACTAAGACCACATTTCCAAGCACTCTTAATACGAGACGATACTTTTCTCACCTAAAACCTATGAAATTCGCTAAAAATATGCTTGAAACTTTTTCTTCAAGTATTTAAATATATCAATTAATCATGAAATCTCTGATTTCTAGCGACGCTTCTGAGTCAACATGTTTAAAAATATATCTCTACATCTTTTCAGTGATATTCACATTAGGAAGTTAAATTGCTTTTTTTAAACATACTGTCTTAGTAATTAATAGACTGAATCTCCTAGACAACTTAAATAAATATTATCTCCCTTTTTAATGCCATTGGAGTACGAAAGGTGTGCAGGAATAAAAATAGGTTATTTGAATTAAACCGGAGCCGAAATGGCGAGATTGTAGTGCAATAAAGCCCATAGATGGCAATAAGATAACTCGAAGACATTCGGTTTTAGATGAGTGACAATCCAATAAATATTTCTAAATATAAGCGTTGAGAATATTTTAGGTACGAATATAGAATGCTAGATGCGGGTTGAGGACACTACTTGAGAGAACACCATAGTTGCTGCATTCATTTAGAAGTCAGGTTATCGACGCATAGGTAATAGTTTACGACTGAAATAGCATCGTCAACTATAAAAATACCTTATGGTCGCTACTATTCTAATATTTATTTTACTAATATTTAGATAACTATAAATAAATATGGACGATCAACAAGATTTGTTGCATGGCCTGGGGCCTTCTTGCTCTCGTCGTATAACTAATATCGGATGAATTTGTTTATTTTGAATTACCCTTATAGTTGTGCAAACGAATGAATAAATTCCAATAACTATTCATATCCTTTTTAATGGTAGATATAACAAAATAAATATGGCAAAAGAATGTCAGAACTACCGTTAAATATAAGGTACTAGGCATCTGAAGATTCCGACACGTTGATTTTGCCATTGTTAAAGTACCCATTAGGATACTTTTTATTCAAACTTTACATCAATTAGCCACTTATTTAATTTGAACTACTCTGCCGCGTTATTTTATAGCGGTGATAATTAAGATAGCATAACGATGTTTCCATATTTATTAGACATGGCAAAAGGATGGTTTAATTATTTGTTTTCAATTTGCAAAATTTAATATAATTGAGATTTCCGTACGACTCAGATATCGTGAGAATTAGGATTTCATGCTGCAGTACGTGCCAAGGGTTTGATGGCGTTTTTCTCACTGCCTAATAGATGCGGAGTTTTGATCAGCTACCATTTAAATTCTATAGCACATCAATGGTGGTATTTTGACGATAAAACTGCTCTCACAAAATGTACACCTCACTTGTCTAATCCGTATTTTTCTTCTGTCTCTTTATATTTGCTATGATGTTGTGCCAGTGAACAAAGGCAATAAAATTCGTATTCAATTATTATTATTAATAATGATTACCAGTATAAGAATGAAGTTTTTGTAACGTTGTGCTAGTTTTGACGGTGTAAGATAACTCCGAGTCGATTGGTGTGGTCTAATGGAGCCCGACTCAGCCATCATTCTGTTTGGAAATCACATATTCAGCATCCGTGCTTGCTCGTAACAAAATCCGCTTCGTATAATGTTGTTTTTATCGCACTTTATCCAGCTGTATGAATCGCGTAAGCTCTGTTTCAATAAACAATCTCCTCACCTGTGTAAAACCATAATATTCATTTTGTATCACGTTTCTTACCAATTGTAAAAATTAGCTATTAACTAAAAATATAGACAATGTACTTGGATTGGTGTTTCGAGCTACTAGGTGCTCCGAGTCCCAGGAACAAGTCGGCGTTTATAAAATGTGTAAAACGCTATGTTTAAGTCTAATGTCATATATATTCATTTAATAGTCTTACTCTTAAAGTAGATTTGAATATTGAACTGAGCCTCGACAGATGATGATAATAACTATTTCGCGTAAACCTACGTTTACCGCTTCATTAGTACCCTTCTTTATCTCTCTCCTTGATAGATGCGATTTGGGCACATCAATATTCGGATGTGTTTGTGCAACTCTAAGTGCGCTGAAACCACCTCCACCCGTTTTCGATATATTTCTGTTGCACGCGAACGATTTTAAGTGTATTCTCATAATGAGTCATCTACACCGATTTATACACGATTAAATTGTTTTTCATTAACTACTCACAAACATATCGATAATAAATTTTCAAATCTATAATCACATTTGCATTTCTCAAATAAATAAGAATAAGAAACTTGATCAGCTATTTTTAATTTCCAACTAGATAGCAGTTAAGAACACTTTGAAAGTGTTACTAATTATTGTTGAGCGCTAGTGAGCATCGAAATAAATAAACATTTGCCAAATCTCAACATTTATGAAAATTAGCGAAAAATAATCTCGAGAAGAAGAATGTAACGACCAAATTTGCAGGTGATTAGCATATTTACAAAGATGCCAACGAAAACAACAATAAGTCATAAAATTGGTAGGTAGTAGGCTTAAAAGGATGGATGAAAGCCTATAAAATTTCTTGTTTTGAGAAGAATTAATATCTCGCAATTTAAGTGGAAAATGAATTCGATATTAATTCGGAATAAAGCCATAATCCTAGTATATTATTGAAGTCTGTAGATTTGAAATCATACAACGAAAGTTTATAAAAGGTGGGTGTCGTTTAACGCAGATAACCACATGTTTATGAGTAAGCACATTTATATTTATTTTTGATTTAGAAAGTCTGCTTTTGAAAATAATTCTGCCATTTCCTTCAATAATTTATTTCAAGGTTTATTCGGCTATGATCGTGTTACTTGAGTAAAAGCCATCACTAACTCACTCGATACTGCACCAACGGATTACCTTATTTAGTTTATTTCCTTATAGTCAATTTTCTAGGAATTTAGTGAATCTGAAGCATCTAATAATAGGCTTTATATTAAAAAAAGTTATTCAGAGTACTAAGAGAACGCAATAGAACATGTAGGGAAATGTTTAGATGGCCAAGTGCAAGTGGAAAAGTGATGAACTAACTAGCAGACGATAAGTCTGGTGGCATTTCATTCATATTTGGATACCGGCTTTGACCGAAAGAGCTAACTAAATGTCTGTTTGTAACATTAATGTCGTGAAAATACTAAAAACTTACGTATTCTATCTGAATAATATTATTATGCGTGGCTGGACTATTTTTTGAATGTTTTCATTAAGCCTTTTAATTAAGTTTTGGTCGTGTGTTAAGCACAATATTTTGTTTGGTACTTTCCCAATATTTCTTCGTTTTAATTCGACACATTAAACACCTGTAAAAAATGAATTTTAAAGGTTACAAGAAAATATATAGAATATCATGAAAAAATATAAATCCCATTCTCCTGGAAAATATTTTGAGCATGGCGGTCTTCATATTATAGTCATAGAATAATAAATAGTTGATCGGTTTAGAAATTGTTGATTGTCTTAGAAGGAAGGTCATAACAAGATATGGTTAGCACAAATATTTTTACAGAACTAATTCGTCTCTTTTAGCATTAAATTTAGTTTCACGAGTGAAAGTCATGATTAGTTAAATCACGGCACATTTATTTCTTCTTATGGGTAGACATCATCAGTTCCTAGTTTCAAAGATCCTTTGAGGGATGAAAGCACATTTTGTTAAAGTTTTCCCAACGGATTAAAAAATGCGTCATAATTTTTGTTTTTGACAATTAAAAACTTGAGTGCTTGTGATTTAACTCTTTTCTTCTAACCGTATTAGTACCAAGAAAGGTGTGAGTGTCTGTTTATGAAAACCATTTCAAGAATACTTTTCAGTCAAATAAACACTAAGTAAAGTTATTTTATAGATAATTTTTAAGGCTTATGCTAAATATGAGGCTAAGTTTATGTAAAATAGAATACAGCTTGTGAGTAGGAAGATGGCATTAATCTCGTATTTTCAATGTAGGGATTCATCAGAAATGCATAACAAAATTAAATACTTACGGACTCTTAGAATTGCTAGTTAAAATCACGTTATTACTCCGTTACTCTTAAACATATCACGATATTTCTATTTAATTCCCATATTTTCTCTACTTTAGTTTAAAACATTATTACTTTCGAAGTTCCAAGGCTAGGCGACTCTGCAGTCGCCTTCACAACCATTTGTATTCACACTGTTGTACATTCGTGTTCCATTATAGGCATTGTTAAAATATTTCATATTTTATACATATTTTAACTCTATAAACTTTTTCCCGTTTTTATTTAATTTCTCAAAATAATAATATATCGGGTATGAATTGCAACTAATCAGCAAATAATAGTAATTATCAAAAATTAAGCAATAATTTATATTCTCGCACTTTACTTTTCACTGGATGTAGATACTTAATGTAATGGTTAATTAGAGCATCTTCGTCACTCGATTTACGTGTTTGCGTAGCAAAGACGTCGTAGATTGGAACTCCCTCACCCTCCCATGGAGAACGTGGGTTCAGATAAGGAGATCCAATGGGTGAGTACGAAAAAGTTTAAAATAATTTGAATATAGCTTATTTTTATAAACTAGGGAGAGAGTGATCTAGAAAATAGCGATAATTGAGGACTTACAAATCTCATGTAGTTATAGATGTAATTTTTCAAAAACATTTCCTCTAGTGTAACTGTTTGGAATTATAGCATATATTAGGTTAATTACTTCCATGTTATCTGCTAATTTCTTTCGACCGCCTATCAATGATATAGTTCTAATGATAATATGATTATGGTGAACTACTGGTGATGTTCCTGCGCCCTGTCGCAGAACGAGACTAACGGAATGTATGCTCAACAACTTCCGACTCAGCAACATAGTGTTGTTTATGCGGGGAGAAATGGATTCTACTCCTTAGTATAACAAATTCCGAGCTGTGTATTTGGGTCTTACGAAAATCAACAGCTTATCTCATTACTTTTTCTTGTAGGTCCTGAAAATCTGCTGGTAGCTAATATTACTTGATGTAAACGTCTACGTAATACAAAAATGTGAAAACAATGAACTAGAAACGATAATAATAATAACAATACTAACAAATAAATAAATAAGTTAATTAATTATGATATAATCCAAAATCATTCATTGCTCCATAATTCATGGAATACTTGCTAATTGTGCGTAAATTATTGAGGATATCTGGAAATATAGAGTTAGACAAATAATAATGCGTAATATTAAAGAGTATTATTTAATTATTGCGTTAGCACCCAATAAATTATCATTTAAGGGACATTATTTACATTTTTGCGTTATTGCTAATAGCTAAATATGTAGTTTTATTTTAAATAACAGAATGCTAAAATAAATTATAACTAGTTAAGAAACTGTTTTCCTTACTTATTATGTTCTTCGAAGTCTGATCAGTTTCCGTTTCAGATCCAGGACAACGCATGGCCAGTGAATATCTCGCAAAGCACTCCCCTGGTACGTCGTATCTTATCATAGTCTTTTTAAATTAACTTTTTTCACTCACATACATTTTGTATTGTTCTTGTCTAATTTCATTTTAGAGTTGTTGATAAATTAAGCTTTTAGACATAAATGGACTGAATTTTTCGATGTAAAAATATTCCTAACAATCAATTGTTAACTCAATAACTGAAGTTTAGAATTTGAGCTTCTTGGATGTAATCAGTAACATATTTATAGGACTGGGCTTTACCGCTGTATGGCTATCTTATGCCACTTCTGGTTACAATTACCACCGTCACCAACTCATTCATTATGCTCGTTCTCTCACAAAAACATCTGAAGACCCCTACGAACATTGTCCTATTTGCAATGGCTGTCACTGATTTATTAACAGGTAAGGTCTACCTCATCCACTTCCTTATTCCCCATTGTTAAATAGAGATAACAACTTAAAAAACTCATGGTTTTTGTTATCAGATTTATCTCCTTTAACTGTATAACCTAATGTTACACTCTTTGATCGCAGGGTTAATTTTCTATTCTAGCAATTGGAATTCATAAACTATAAAGGAATCTAGAGTTGCTTTAAACAGCTAAAATCCTAAAATTACGATAATCCTTACCTTAAAATTATTCAATTGCTTTATATATATGTATAGCATATCATAGAATCATACAGTAAAATTCCATTTCAATATTTTATAGGATGTTTTTCGGTTCCCTGGTGTCTTCATTATTACACTCTCGGGGGATACCAGAAAGAAACTAGTAAGCTAGTGATAAAAACTACTTCTTTAGAGGAGAACAAAATAAATCTGTTTCTAGTGTACGGCCTCAATTCATTCTGGTGTCAGGCGCATGCCTACCTGTTTGAGATTCTGCCTTCTATATCACATACAGCGGCGACCTGGCTTACTGTCTTTTTGGCTGTCCAAAGATATGTCTACGTTTGCGTCCCTGGCTCTGTCCATTTGTATTGCACACCAAGAACGACGAAAATAGCTTTAATAATAATATTTATTGTGAGTTTTTTAACCGGTAGCGGCACGAAAGGTCGTTTGAAAATAATCGGTTCCATAATATGTGGGCACTTATATTTTATAATTATAATTAAAATTTTCAGGCTGCTATAGCTGCTAGTTTTCCTGAGATAGCAGGTAAAAGAAGAACGTCGTTGGTTATAAATGGGAAACATGAGTGCTACATAAGTTTGGTTCCATGGGTTCGAACGGTGAGACATTTCTGGTGGCATTACTAGTCCTTATATCGCTGTCTTTAGGACGATGTGGTTCCAATATATCACCGAAATGCAGTGATTTCATTAGAAAGCGTTCTTGACCGGACATTTAAATAAAACCAAATGACTAATAGCCCTGATCATTCTTGATGTATAGCTCAAGCGTAGGACTCAAGCATAATTGCATTTGAACAAAAAATGAATGGAAAGTGAGAAGGGCGATGAAACTAGAAAGACAATCATAATAAATCGCCAATCGGAAATTACTGTAATCCAATATTTTTCTATTTATTGTTGTTGATGACGTAATAAATAGTAAAATATAATTTTTTTATGAAATTTAGATAATCGGAGAGAATATGTTCTATTCAATGTACTATTGGTTTCGGGTTACGCTTCATGCAGTGCCTTGCCTATTACTATTGGTGAGTTCGTAGAAGAATCTAAGGAATTACTTTAATATTATCTACTATTTGTGGAATCACAAATATTCTAAAAAGCTAAATAGTATTGCTAAATTCCATAAAATGTCATTTTAATATTAAAATTGCAGATTTTCACCTACAAATTAGCGCGTACAATAAGGGCGGCAGAGAATCGCAAGAAATCATGGGCTACTACAGTTAGTGACCCTTCACGCAAAACAAGTTTCGCAAGGTGAGATATTGATTTATAATTTATTTCGCCCTCTTAGCAGGGCACATGTTTACTTCTAATCACCTTTCGCATTTGCGCAATGAAGAATGAAAATATTTTGTCTGATGTTGGTGGGCTTAATATAATTAATAGATGTCAGCACCTGTTGGTGTTGATTTACGCCAGATTACTACTAGATCTGTTCTTCTAAAAAAATTGACAGCTGCACCGATAAATTCACTAGAATAATATTTGTTTTGGTTGTATTTTGCTCAAATAAGAACAAGCTGTCTACTTACTTTAAAGTTCTAGTTGAAATAGCGTTCTTGCTACATACGTCTCAGGTAAATGCTATGAAAGTAGTAGAAATAATCAAATACTTTTTTCTAACATATTAGATACTTTTTATTAGGCTTTTTTATAAAAAACTGCATGACTGCAAACTTCGTGTGGCCATTATTTAGTCGTAATGATGAATAGACAATGAATTTGAAAATTAGGTAGAATTGAGAGAAATATACCGGCTATTTAGTCCTGTGTCTTGCTAAGAATGAGTATTGCATAAATTTTTATTTTAATATGCTATTCATATGATTAGGAAATTGAAGATAATATCTAAACTTACAAATATAGTTTTAAAAAACATGTTGAAAAAGATCGGATTTTCCAATGTCGTACTATAGTTTCGCATATATCTCCATTATAACACTACTATACATGCTTATTATATAATCTATTATTCTATTGTAAAATTATTTACGCGAATGTTTAGTCAAAATGCCGTTAATAGTCATAAATCTTTTTCAATCATACAATTTGTAACTATGGACTTGAAAAAGATTGGATACGATATTTATTTTTCAGCCGAACTTCTTCCGTTTCAAATGGACGAGGTCTTCATGCCACCAATCGAATGTTGGCTGTCATATGCACAGTTTTCTTGTTATTGGAAGTCAGTCATCTATTATTCATAATTTAGTCGTGTTATAGCCTGTTTAGTGATATTTAAACTTAGTCTGGATTGAATGTAGAGCTATTCTAACAATGAATCACATAAATATTTCGTTGTTAGTTTAGTTGAAACTATATAGACTGATAGTGCGAGGGGGCTACCATAGTTCAGCCGTTTATAAAAACATGCGATGACGTTTTTGAAGGATTTGTGCTTTAGCATCACTGTGAAAATGTTTTCCTAGGAGAGTGTACTTTACGATAAAACAATTATACCTATATCTGCGTTTCAATATGGACTGAGCCTAATAGAATAAAGAGTGGTGAATAGAGGAAGGAACACGAGACGTTTCTATGGGTTGGCATCGGGTCATCGTCAACCTGCAGAAAACAATCTTTACCAGACTATGATAGGACAATGAAAATGGGCCGTCTACTCAAACCACATTACCCTCGATTTTCTGCATGTAGAAAACAAATTAATCGGGCTAAACAAGATTATAAAAATCATATTTGAAAACTTTCTTCAGGGTTTTTTTAAAACTAACAAAGGGTAAATTTTAATGCTTGCCTATACCAAGCAAGTTTAACAATATGAGAATTCAGAAAACGAAATTTTATTGCTTGAGAAAAAGTTGTTTTTACTATTTTCGCAATAAAACATCATAAGTTTACAGCGAGTCAAATAAAATCGCATTTGTTCCAGTTACTAAATATGCAAAAATGATTGCTTTTCAGATACCAGCTGCAATGGTTTATGTGCTCCAGTTTCTAGTAGCGAATTCATTCGTACCATCCAGCTCGTCTTACTACTTGTTCCTTAATAGAATACTCGTAATCAGGTTAGATCTTTATTAACCAATGTTTATTTTTATGTTTATTCCTATTTTCGGCGTTCTCAGAAAATTGCGAACATTTCAAAATTCTTTCAAAGTATCAGTCAAGATATTTTCTCAGATATTCTTTTAGACCAATGCTCTAGTCCCTTTTAGACTGTAACTTATATTTAAGTACAATGTTGTAGCTTCAGATTATGTACTATTGAATTGAACCTAGTAATTGAGTAGACATTGACTAGAAATTGTGAATCTACTAGCTTATAATAGTACTTTGGATGTTTTTAGTACTTCTTGAAGCTCTTGGCTCAAATGGTTGCTCTCCAATTCTAGCGTTTAGAGGAATCCATGCTCTCTTGGGTCCTCTAATTGACCTCCAATCAAACATTCTAAAACTTGAAGGGCGCAATTGTTGAGAATACGTTTTAAACACCAAGTTAAATGAGAATGTCGGCAACTTTAAATAAAGAGCTGAATGATGACGCCAGCAGCTATGCGACTGCTAGGCCACCTTTTCGGTCGCCAAAATAAAACCACCTCATTATAAAAGAACAACTGACCTACAAAAACTAGAAACAACATACGAATCTTGATTCTAATGGCATTAATCCCGTAAACAATAAAATGGAATTTAATATTTAGGAATCTGCTAATTGTTTTGGCATCTCCAATTCAGTTTGCTATCTACTGCTCTATGTCCGAGCAATTTCGCCTTACCGTTCGCCAACTTTTTACAAAGAGATTACTATTTGTAACTCAAGCGCAAGCCACATTCCATGGTGGAAAAAGGTATTTTCTTAAAGTTAGACATTACTTTAAAAGAAATAAATTTCGATTTAATTCAGATATTCACTTATCCTTGTTGATGTGGATAAAGTGGAACAGAAAAAATGTTCTTCAAGTCTAAGATTATCGAGGATATTTGATAGGCGAGTTGTATAGTTCTAATTGTTTATAATTCTTAATCAAAAATGTAGCCATTTAGGTCGTCTGATACAGGAACCAGGCAGCCAGTGGTTCGACAGTCTTCATTCCCTGAAGAAGGAATATCACATGAAAACGATGCCCACCCTGTAAGACACACAGTATCAATGAGGCCACTTCGAGAGAATAAATCACGAAGAGCTGTGGAGCAGAAATATAGGCGAAATAAAAATGAAGAGTCAATGCTACTCTTGGAAAGCAAAACTCCTTCTCCAAAGGCTGATGTTGAGGCAAAGAGCAATAACAACCTTCTTATGGTGCCAATGCAACGATTTCCGAAAGAAAATATAGATTTCGTTTGAAGTTCACCTATTTAATTGAAGAAAACTAATTTTCTATTTATCTAACAAAATTTACCCCGTATTCTTTCGCTATTTTAAATCCTATTTACGAGTTAGTACTGTTTTACATTCCCAGCCCAATGCCGTGATGGATTTGATTTAGATACCACATAGCACAGTTTAAAAAATTGTTTGTGAGCTGCATTTTTCAAATGTTGTCCTTAATTATTGGCTTCTATGCATGCAATCACATGTATATGTAGTCATATATCGCTACAGTGGTAATTAATTAATTATTGTCGTCACTGTTCATTTAAAAACGGTAATTGAATCAGTGAATCTATGGTCATTTAGGATGTTTCATTATGAAAATTTATTAGAGTTGTCTAAATCTACATTGACCCTAATATTTAACTTAATCTCCGTGTATTAGAAGAAATTTTTGTTATTCTAAGAATAATTATGTACCTATTGAATGTACTGAAGTCGTTAAAGAAATGATAATACGGTATTGAAATACTCGAACAGTAATTTGTTACCACACACTTTAATTCTCTATATTTAAACCCGGCTTATTTTTGATAAAACAAAGGATAAAAGTTTAGCACGAACTCGAATATATTGTTTCTATAGCTCCCGTAGCACAATTCAGCTAAAGTCCTGTCTTCTTCTTTGAGCGCTGTTAAACAGAGAATTCCGTAAGTTTCTCCAAGATATTGTAATATGAAGGATATGGTGTCCAAATGGTATTTTTTCCGTATTCTGTTGGCACAGTTGTTGCCTACGTAACGAAGTATATAAGTCATGAAAAAGGTAATGAAAATAGTTACAACCTAGTCTTCTCGACGATCAACGAAAAATCCTTCGGGATTTGTTTTATTACCTCACCCGACTCGCCCCTTTCATTCGGCCTTCTGTGTTGACTTCGCGTTAAAGTCAATGAGCCTTACGGATAGAACAACATAACTAGTGCCAGGAAACCCTCTATCTTACCAACAAATTGAATAGATTCTCTTGGGATAGAATACGAAAATTTTGCCATCTATTTTTCAAACATTATTCATAGTTTTATTTTTCTATTTTATCATACATTTTCTAATCTTCCTTTTGCTCTATCTTCAAAGCGTTTTGAGGGCGGAGCAACATGGTAGAGGGCCGCCCCTCGTATGCCCAGTAGCTATCCTTTAGACCCTATATATTTCAATTTAGTTTATAATAGAGTTTTGAAAAAATTCTAGATCCATTTGTTTAGATGACTAGATCTTACTACACATGTTTGCTAGGGCTTACATTTTTAACGAACAAATCTATAAGATATTTTCTTATCTTAATCTCTCAATCATTTTGTGAGTATTTAGCGTAGTCTCTTTTAATCTTGGTATTTAAAAAGTGGAATGAGAATGAATTTTTGCGCCAACAACCATATATACTTACTAATCCGGGCATTATATAGCAGTGATCTATCATCACATAGCTTTTTTGGATCTACAATACCAGTGAACGAATTGACGGTTCATAGTAATATAATTTGATTTATTTATTTACTTATTTATTCTCAGATATTTTGCCTTAGTCGATATGTTGCCACTCGTAACAGATGATATATTGCATTGTTGTCTAATCACGATGTCGCATAGCGTGTAATCTCCTCCCCTTTAGCTCCCGGAAGGTGCTAGATCAGCGGGACCATTCTTTCAGCCAGCCATCGCTCTGCCTCTCTCCATGGTGGTATTGTGGCGTGTGGCTGCTGGACTGCTTCTTCCGCTGGTTCCTGCTCTTGCTGTTTTTGGCAATGCTCTTGTCATTATCTCCGTCTACCGTGAGCGGTCACTGCAAACCGTCACTAATATGCTGATAGTCAGCCTTGCAGTCTCAGACTTTATGGTATGTAACTAGAACCAACTATAAATGCCAGGTATTAATTCTCATCATACTACTTTCACGATCATTAATTTTCTTCCTAACACATTTACACGAATCGATCACAGAACTGACTCACTGAACGCTTTCTTATTTTCTTATCGTAATAGGTAAAGTAGTGTACCATTTGGAGTGTATAATTTAAATGGGATAACCCAAGTCGCGTGTTCTCGTGCCCACTTAGTACCCTCTTGGGACTTCTACCGCAGGTCAAAACTGCTTGAATCTAGAATCTTTTTTGTCTTTTGCAACTTATAGATTAGAATATTGCAAGGATTTATCCCATGAATATATTATTAGGTCTCACATCAATACACTACACTGGTTAAATCATATAATGAATTGGCATATAAATTTTACTCTTGTAGTTATTTTTTCGAGTTCTTCTATAGTTAATGGAAATGACAGATATCTCGGATTATGAAGAAAGTGTAATCTTGTGTCTATATTTAACCCATTTTGGATAAAGAAAAGAGGAATAGAGTTGCTTGATTAGTGTTAACATTTTGAGGTCAGAAATGAACTCCGAGCGTTTTGCTTTTAATAATTGACCGAGTGTTTGTCAGTAAGTTGAAGTGTTTCTCACTAGTGTAATCAACCCCAATATTTTGTTTGAGCAGAAGAATAGAAAAACGGCGGCACTGGAACGAGTAATAACCATTTCGGGCTAGCACTCAATTACAACCCAAATAAATCAGAGCCTAATGGTTAGCACGAACAGGGTGCTGGCCGGTCTATGACATCACTTGCCGGATGACACGAATATGATTTGATATGATATCACTTTATCACCGTCATTTTCCTCGAAATTCTTCCCTCATATTTCCTCTTTTGTCCCACTTCAATTATGACTCGGATATTTAACTGTTGCCTTCATGATTATACTGTTTTTCAACTAAGAACATTGGCTATTATCGCACTCCGCTAAAGTAATATGTTTAACTGGATTACCACGTTCATTGCCTTTCTAATAAATATCTGTGCTCTGCCCTTCTATTACTTCTGCTATCCCCTCAATAACATCTAGACTAGTACTTTACGTATTAAAATTATGGTATTAACTGAAATTCTAGAGCACTTCCATATAGTACTCGGGTAATGTAAAATTATCTACTCAAGCACTAGTATTTAAATAGTAGGAAGAAACTTATGCTCAAATACGAAAGACGTGACAAAAAGAGACAAACTACTCGGTTCGACATCTTTCTTTGACATCATAGCTATGTATTGTTGTTTATGTTTTGAAGATATCGTCTCCATGGGATTTGATATAAATGATAATGTGCTTCTTATAAGTCAATAACCAAGATAATAGAACCTAAAGTTTCAGAATGAATTGCGAAAGAAAAGTGTTAATTTATTTTCCTCAAATTTGTAAAATCACAAACAAATCCAGGCAGTCATGTGGCATTTAGACGGAAACGTGCACTCTGCAGCAGTGGAGAAGGAACTTTAGATAAAATTATAGTACGGCACGTGGCTATGCAATTGAGTTAAAAAGTATTTTGTAACTCTATTATTTGTTGTTGCTACACCAATTGAATAAGACGATTATTACTCCACAAATTTCAGGTCGCAATATGTGTCATGTCTTTTGGGGTCTACTACGAGGTGAGATCTACACAACATCTAAGATTATAATTAGTGGGAAAACTCCATTAAATAAGATTCAGTCTGTACATTTAAATGTTAGATATTGAAAGGACAAATAATAACATGTTGCACACTAGTGAAAAAAGAAAAACGCTTTCAGTGGAACGGGTTCAAATGGGAAATTGGCCAGTTTTTCTGCAATGTTTATCTCGCCTCTGATGTGGCCTGCTCGACCGCGTCGATTCTGAATTTGCTAGCAATATCACTGGATAGGTTAGTTTCGTATTTGCTGTAATTGCTCTGAATAATTTGATCTGTAACTGGTGAATTTAATTAACTCATGTTTTATCAGAAGTGCCATCTCGATTACTCAGTTCAGTTCAGCCTAATTTGGATATCTGTAGTGATAGATTAAACAAAATAATGCCGGTACCGAAAATCGAACGCAATTCGCAAACTGTTTGCATCGCATTACATTTGATTGTTTTCCTAATCTTGCATGATTGTCATTACGTTTGCCTCGACTAGCAATGTCAAGACTATTTTGTGGTGGCTTCCAAATTGCAATAAGCAAAATGAAACAAGCTTTTTTGTGTCTAACGAATTTATGTCTCTATATACAGCTACATACATCTACTCACCACTGGTATTTTAACCCATACTATCACTAAATTCCATAATTTTATGCATTTAGTACATAGCTAATCTGTTTTAATTTACTGTCTACATTTTCATGCTTTCTTTGGTCATTTAGATCATCTAGGTCAGTGATGTTAATAGAGTAACTATTCTTGTGATTGTTTTGCGAATCTGATATGGAATCCAGTTACACTTGGTCTGTTTTTCATTTGCCAATTGGCGATGCTCAATTGGACGGCTGACGACACTCTAGTACTAGGATTTTTTCATCAAAGGGATGTTTTGAGCTTTGACTGGGAAATTAGATAATTACAAATAGCATACCCACCTAGTCGGCAGATCATGTAAGCAGATAGGAGGGCAGGATCATAAGAGGGTAGTGGAAACTACTAAAAATAAAATATTACTCCGTTTTATATCCTTTTTGACGTTTATTTTAAATATGTTTAGTTTGCAGGTATATAGCAATTAGTCATCCGATATCATATGCTCAGTA
The DNA here is from genome assembly GCA_020740425.3 of Heterorhabditis indica. Lineage (NCBI taxonomy): Eukaryota > Metazoa > Nematoda > Chromadorea > Rhabditida > Heterorhabditidae > Heterorhabditis > Heterorhabditis indica. The sequence goes on from JAJAVP010000211.1 coordinate 101,211, forward strand.
TGGAGCCAGAGGAGGAAGAGCAATGGTATCTATTACCATTGTTTGGGGCGTCAGTCTTATTGTAGGATTGCCTATCTTGTTTGGCATCAATCCCATGGAGAACGATGTAAGTAATATATAATTTAAAGTGCATGTCTTTTTTTATACAAGTGATTATAGATTTGGACACATTCGTAGAAGGGGATTTCTAGTCCACTATTTTATTACAAGCGTTGTGTGGTTTCTAATCATATATTAATTTCCCCCAATTCACACATAGGTGAAGTCATTAAATAGGACCAATCACCTAAATATTTGATAGAGAAGTGGAAGAGCGGCATAGCAATTACAATAAATCACGAATTGCTCATTTCCTCTAAGTAATTGCTCCATTGAGTCTTCTCATCAAGTTCCTTATATTGTACTTCATGAGGCGTACTCACTTTATAGGTAAAGCGGGCACTGGTCAAAAAACATACTTAAATTTAAAAACTACTATTTTATGTCGCAGTGAAACAGTGAAATAGTAGATCACAGTTACTCTAAATAATATTATCAAAGGTGTGGTGAAGGCGTTGGCATGTCGTATTAGCTCCTTATTTAAACCCTCCACTTTCACGCAAAGTTAAATTCGTCTCAGTTTTAAGCACAAAGCAGAATGGAATATTCTCTTAACTATGATAGATGTAACTCACTATCTAAATCTATTTTTTGTAGTATTTTTTTAAGACAAAGTATGTGATAAAGGAATTTTTAAATCTAATTATACTTTAGCAATGCGAACTCGGCAATCCCTACTTCAATATTTTATCTTCTTTATTCTCTTTCTTCATCCCATGTGCAGCTATGATAGTTCTCTATACGGTCATCTTTCGACGTCTCCGTCAGAGAGAAAGGGCCAGGAGTTTACGACAAGCAGCTAAAGCAGATAGTGATAGAGTCAGTTTATTTAGTTATTTATAAATATCAATCACTTCTCATAAAAGCAGTAGTACACCACTTCTTTAGTTGTTAGGTGTGTATAGTGAATATTATACCTTTGTAAAAACTGTTGATTAGCCTAACTGATTTGGTGGTCATCACACCTTCTGAAGTTCACTATAAGATTATATATTTTCAGATAAGCTCTGCACTTTTGGGTGGTGCTCGAATTGCTAGACAAATGGGAAAACATTTCAAGAATAGAACAGATCAAATCCTACTTGAAATAAGCTTTCAGGTAATATAACATTAATTTTATCCACATAACTCATTCTGTGAAGTGCGTAAGCCCTTTTGCTGTTTTATAGCAGTTCTTCGGTAAAATCTATAGATTCCTTAGGAAATTTTAAATTGTTTATAAACTGAAACACTATTTCTGATGCTCATTTCCATTCCACGGTTTTCTTCTCGATAACTCATTATTCCACGTTGTAGTCGTAATGAATGTCAGTAGACAGAATAGTTATCCAGCACCGTCCTGAATTGAAAGTGTCAGCTGCAGATGAAATATATTTGGTTATCTAAAAAAACTGTCAAACACAGTTGATGAGAAAGCGATCGAATTGCATGCGACGCTATCATCAAGCACTGCTTGATGTACTGTTTCTGACATATGTTGAAATTTTATAAAACGATTAGTTGTGGAGTATTTGATAATTATTGTACAAAATAATGCTGTCAACATAGAATACTGTCCTCTACCTAATATTCAATTAAATGCTTAGAGTGATAGCGATGGGTAATAGCAGTAATTTTGTTTTCAAGAACAACTGTTATTATTTTAAATCTTTCCGTGAGATTATCTCATCAAAAGAAAATGCCGTTGTCAGAGGTTGTCATTTACTTGCACCAATTCCAAATCTCAGCAGCAACTTCTTTTCTGTTTTGTTCCTGGCAAGATACGGCAGTTAATCGAGATTGCAAAACATGTAAAACAACATTAAGATAGGCCCGATTTGAATTAAACTGGCATGGCGGTGAGAAATTGGAGGATGTGGTTAGCATCGGAAATAGGAGTGTTTCGCTCCGCAGGAACAGTACACACATATCAAAAGTGTCTCTAACAAAAGATACCTAACAGTAGTCCACATCTTATACACAACTATAACAAACTGTTTCGCAGACTTCATCTTTTCCGACATTGTCTGATTCTTCGGATGACGCTTCAAGCATTTCGCCAATTGCCATGGAACTTAACTTTGGTCCTACAACTATGCTGACCCACGTAAAGCCAGCATCTGCTCCTTCCATAGCAGACGCAAAATCTTTACCGGTTATAAATGGAAATATAAAGTGTAGGTGAAATAATGATATAGATTTCTACTATAATAAATTGTAAAAAAAATGTATTTTACTTAATTTCAGCTGGGAACTCTATAAATAAAAACCATGAAAATTCCCTCATAGATCTTCATCATTCGATTAATTCTGTTCATAATAAGTGTATTGATAGAATTACCAGGTAAGTTAATTGATTTGAAACTATGCAAATAGATTTTTATACATATTTGGATAAACGATTTAGCTGCAAGCATTGAAAATTATTCAGATAGGGTTATTCAGTGATTTTGCATAAATATCAGCTTCAATTTATCTAACCACAGAAAACACTTCTGATGCCGTTTTTGTCAATGTTGTGCATTAGATTTATATGAATCATTAAAGAATTGGTGGAAAATAAAAAGAGCCAGGCCCCTAATGTCGTGTTGTAATACGAAGGGCACAGTATTAGCAGCGCTATTGAGCGGACAATCAAATTAGCGTTGGAAACAGGAACCTCAGAAATAGATATGCGAGGGTTGAAGACAACGTTTTGGGGAAGTCTTATACGCTGATCTTTGCACTTTCCAATAATATTTATCTTGATAGGAATATGCCGCATAATTATCGAGCACACACCTCCTATAGTACATATCGCCGTTTTATAGATCATTTGGAGACGACATTGATGAAATGCTTCCCTTTATTGACTGTGCGAGCAGAAATAATTCTCGTGAGGAACTGCATCAAATAAAACAGACATGCCTTAGGCTCAAACCACATGAATCAAAACAGGAGTTGCGAAGTATTAGCGTACCGAGCATGAGAGACGAGAAGAAGATATCACTGCAGTTCAAAGAAGGTTATAAAAGAGAAGATAGGAAGATAGTCCAGAAGTCATCTTTACAAGAAATTCGAAATGGTTCGGTGAAGCGAAAAGTCACCGATGTTATTTCACTTCCTTCTAGAACCACTCAAATTAGAGCAAATGGTAGAGTCGATTGCGACATCCCACAAGTGAGGATATTCAGTAGTAATATATTCACATTGTTTTTGTTTGATACAGCCTAATTTTTAAATTCAATTAATTCTAAACATTTCTAGATAATCAAAAACTCCAAAAAATCTAAGAATATCGTCGACCTAATTAATAGCGAAGAATTCTCGTTTAGTGATTCAGTACGGGTTTGTAAGAATCAATTGTGGAAAAGGTGAGAATACTGCCTACATTTAGAATAAACTAAGAGATTTTTAGAATGTGAAAAGTTACTTAGGGTTACTACGGGTTGGAAGGCACGTCCATCACGTCACTTAGTTAAAAAGGCAACTAAACAAATGAGACGAGAACATAAGGCTACTGTTACTCTCGCCGTTGTTTTGGGTGCGCTTAAAATTTCTATTACTGTAGATTTCATATAGTTACATTTTTTTTAACGTAAAAAATAAGATATGGATAATAACTTATGATGGATAAATGATTTTAGCAGTGTTCTTATTTTGCTGGCTTCCATTCTTCTCCTTGCACTTAGCAAATTCAATCTGTCTGATCAGCACAAGAGATGGAAGATGTCTTGGGATGCTCCCACTGTTTCTCACCACATGGCTAGGATAGTTAGTAAATTTGCTAAACTGAAGTTATAAACATATTTATGAATTAGAAATTAACTGATTTGTTATTAACCTTTGCATGATGTGCACAAAGACTTATTTTCAGCATCAACTCATCGCTAAATCCGTTGATCTACACAGTATTCGACCAACGATTTCGTGGTGCCTTCCGAAATATCCTTAGCTGTGAAATGGGAAACAAATGAAAATATGCATAATTGATAAATTTTAAATGTGTCATATGTATGTACTGATATGAATAACTTGTTTTATTTTTAGCGAATTTTTATCTCGGTTGTACATTATTAATATAGTAGTTGATTAATTATGGACATTGGTCTTAATACATCAAAGTGATTATCAACCATTATGTGGTATTTAAATTTAACATTTATGGTACCCCAGTGTAACCAGACGATCCTTTTATATCTGACCTGTATATATTTGCCAAGGACGTCGTTGTTTAGGCTGTTTCGAGTGACTGTTTATTGAGACGGCCCACCGTGTCAGAAGCTTGTATGTCCGCCCATTCTCACATTTTGCCCCAAATAGCAAAGCCAAACTTTGCTCACCTCCCAGTTGCATCTGTGCATTTCTCTAGTAGCCTCTTTTTCTCTATTCACCGCTTCTATCAAACAACACCATCTGATCTGTCTATAACTAACAACATTTCAACTTGCTTCAAATCCAACTGTTTTTAGTGAATATTAAAAGTTTTATGAAAATAATATTAGCAATTAATCACATCACTAACAACTATAAATATCAGAAGTGGGAATTTATCAGTACATCTTAAAATACACTCTATTTGATTCTTGGAAACTAACATTTATACTCTTAATGTAAATGATCACATAATTCATATTTTCAATAGTTACTGATCTGTTTCCTCTGATGGAATCAGATGAATACTATACTCATAATGATATTTCTTGATGAGATCATTGGTTATTTTCTTGATGGATAATCTACACAAAAACAGTGAAAGCTAAATAAAATTACTTCCACGATTTACTGAAACTAAATTTCTACCAGCATAATTGTAAATAACATGATATAAGAATCTTACTACTCCTAATTTTAGAGACCAAAACTGTCAATGCAAATAGTATGCTTATTGTTAACTTTAACTACAATTGGTAAGTTATAACATTAAATTATTTTCGTTTTTTTCAAAATACCATTTTAAGTAGTTTAACAATAATTCTAAAATAAAATTCTACTTCTAAAAAGAAAATCTCATTTAAATGTTTTTTTAAGTGGTCAATAGCTGTCCAGTTAAGGATTTAATGTCCTGTATTGTCCAACTTGACTCTGAAAAGGTGTTCTTTGAGAGGAATATGATAGATGCTATATTGAACATAACTTCTGAAATAGCACTCATCAATGCCTGCAGGTCGGTGCAGTTGGTACTAATATAGAAAGCGATAAAAATTATTAATATATATTTATTTAATGATTGCGTGAAGGTATCTTATAAATAAAATAGGACCTACGAGAGGGTATTTCCATGCTTCGTTCAAAGGATGTCCGTATGCGGTACCAAGTCTCAAAAATCCATTCTTGAGAAGGGGAAAGCACTTCATAATTATCTTTGCGCTCCGTATTCTTCGCAGGTATTAAATTATTACACATAAATCAATCTTAAATGATATAGAAGACGAGTACATATTTTAAAATTTAAGTACTAATTAAAATACTATTACAATGAATTCTCATTTCAGAGACAACAAACTTTTCTCAAACAGAGCCATTGTATTCAAAATCTTTTCAAGCAACCACTAAATTCAAAATGTGACTGGCAAACCAGCAAATTCAGTAAGAATCTCACTTCATGCAGGTAGAAAAACTCATATTACTGTCCACAAACAAAGATGGGTACATAATAATTCTAGGTTGAGTTGCAAGAAGAATGATGCTTTGTGCCTTTCAAAAATAGATTTATCAACAGATTCTATTTGTACATTTCTATTAATAGAAAGTAATTGTGGTATCGATGCTGCACTATTCTACTCCCAAATACAGCAGGTTATTAATCTTATAAATATACTCAAATTCAATGGATTAATTCTAAGAATTTTTCTCCAACAATTTAGAAAATACAGTTCACGTTTTAGGTGATCACAGATCGCGAATATCCCATTCAGTGTCCTCACTCATTTAAATTATTACCACTAAAAACAGGGGACTTGTCATTAAAGACAAAGGAAAGCTTCACTAGTAAGCCAGCTGATCTAACAAATGAAGTTAATCCGTATAAAACATTTATTTCATATATTACTGTGTATCCTCATCTCATCTCCACTATCACGACGAATAAAACAACGAATTTATGGAAAAAAGAGTCAAACTTATCTGAATCCCATTCATACAGTTATATTATGACTTCAACGACAAATAATTCAGTCGCTCATTCTACGGTAGCACCGTTAACGATTGCTGTTACACTACCTACCTCACCAACAACCAATGGGAAATCATCGTCTTCTGTTAGTCCTCATTTGCATGCTTTGAATCATCATAAGCTCTATGGTGCTAGGCCTATTCCGGATACTCTTATTCACATTCCAACCACAACATCAAAAACAAAATTCAAGAGTAATCCATATGCCCGAAGTTCATCAATAATGAAAAGTATAATTGTAACAACTGCTTCACCATTAACAACTCAAAGGACTTTACTGGCTTCAGAACTACCTCAAAACACAATTCATGACAGATCAACTCTTGCAGAGAAATCGATGCATTGGTACCCCATGTGGGAGAAAAGTGGTACTCCTAACAATCCATTATTATCTCAACATTATGATGCAGGACAAGTGACAGCTCACTCTGCTATCTTGCCACCTAGAAATACTACCCAATTCCATCAATTACCAAAAGAAACTAAACAAAACAACTCTTTATATTCTACTGAACATTCTAATCTCACACTGAATGGTTTATTCCATCTTGAACCTACTCTTCAGCCACCAAGCACTAAAAATAACAGAATGGATGATTCACAGGTGAGGAAGATAGTATAGGTAGCATATATTTATACGAAAAAACGTTTATTTTATATAGGTGGAATCACCGCAGTACCAAAATGTTAATCGACAGGTGAGGGATGAACAAAAAACAGACTATGGCGGGCCGTTTGCTGCGGTTGGACCTTTGTTCAACCAACTTAAATCACATCCTCTAAATCTAACAGATTTGAGCAATCAAGCAAATAACTATTTCTCTGGTAAATTTTCATTACGAAAGCTTTCAAAATATGAACTAAAATCTATTTACAGATATTTCGTCATTCCATATTGCCTAATGCAATAAATAGTGCGAATCAATTTTAGCAATACACCTAATTTATTAATTCCAACAAATGTGATAATAGTTAAAAATAGTTAGTAATTAATAAATGCAAGTGATGACGTGTTTAGCAGCAATCAACGCAATCACTTCTGCAGCACAGAATTCGCAAAACGACCCCACTTTTCACAACGATCCCTGGAGATCATTTATAGGTAGATATTTCTATCACACAGAAATACCATGTTTTTTACAGATTATGAAGTTTTTTTTGCAAATATACCACTTCCTATACAGATGCTGTGGCCCCTACTATTCAGAGAGTATCACCAGATATCATTCCCAGGCTTCGTCAAGAAATGGAAAGGCTTGAACAGAAGTAATAGGACGTTTATAGTTAATGGATTTCCTCCCCAGTGGTCTCGATTATGGTGTATTTTTGATTAATTTGATGTTATTTTAGTATGTGTTAATTACTAGACAAATAATGTTAACCAAGAAATACGCCTATTATTATACTATTTTAGTATCCATTCGATACTGGGGATCTTAATATTTTTCATATCAAATAATGTTTACATCTATTCAGAAACCATACATTTTAATTAGTATAATAAATGTATTTAATTGTTTTAAACTATAACTTTAGAATGAAGGTGTATATGATTTGGTCCTAAGATTTCATCTCTCTACATGCCAATATGCTTTGCATTATTACTTTTCCCTTGTAATTATAAAAACAGAAGGGTATATTAATAGTTTATTCCCAAGGGCTCCACTATTAGACCAGCTATTTGAATAACATCCTAGAAGTGTCTTAAATCTTTCCCCAGTACTTCCTTTTCAAGACATATATTTCATTCGAGAAAAACAGCAAAGAGTCAGACATCTGACGTTAAGAACATAAGTTATCACATCGCTTCCACTTTCAGTTGTTGATGGAGATGTAAACTAAACTACTGATATTATGGAGCTGTTATGTATCAGCAAACACTATCACAATCAGTTTAAAATAAAATTCCTAGGTGCATGTGACATTCCATGACAATCTTCACTTTGAAAGTATAGCCGTAGTACTATTGTCTAGATTTATGTCAGATATTTTGTTACCTTGCCAACGCCTTTTATTATATTATGATTATCTATTATCACTAAACACTGTTCCTATTTGTATCATAAGAAAACATAGAGTATAACTCTTCTGCTAATAAAGTTCTATAGTACAAAACTCTAACAACATGTTACGATAAAATAAGATTGTTAAAAAAACTTAACCCATATGATCACAAATCGAAAACTTAGTTGGTCTGATTAGTTTCTCCACTAACGACATAAAGCACAAGTGATCCGTAATTTGTTATTTTCAGATTACAATGTTCATATACAAAAGCGAGAAACCCGCTTTGAGACACTCAAAATTCTAAATCACACTGGTCGTTTCCTAGCGATTATGAAAGAATAATGATGCTCAGAACCCGATAGACTAAAAAAAGTAAAAGAGGGAAGAGAGTTGTGGACAGATCTGGTAAAGAAATTGCTCTTCATTCGGAAGAAGTATAAAGAGACCATTTTCGGGGAAGGAGAGACTAACGAACCCAACTGCTGATCAGAGTAAAATAGGTTCAACGACAGGCCATAACAATAAAACACATTATATACTTACAAACTCTCAAGAATCAACAATAACTTATCTGTAGATAACAGTTAGCAAAGTGGGATTATTCAGATGAATTATTGCGGTTTGGTGTCATGCTGCTATTGTTTGGTGAGCTGAACGATGATACCTAGAAAATAGACGTTGTTTAATTGTTAATTGTTATCTTCGTTAGCTAAGTTCGGAAATGCAAACTATATGATTGTTTTCCTTCCACAAAAAGCCATTGATTTATAAATTGGAATGTACAGTGGATTAGGTGCCCTGCACATCACTGTACTGGAAGCCTTAAATCAAGAGTAAGACTCTTAATTTAAGGACAGATTTATTGCATTTTATCTTATGGATATTATGTATAAAAGATTTGGTAAAAATAAGTCTTATCGTTTTTCCACGAATAAGATAGTTCGTGTTTCTATTAACTGGTATCTTTTCTCTGCATTCCTCTACACCTTTAACTGCCTCTGCCATGTTTCTTAAATTTGTAATTCTTCTTATTGATATGTGAAAGTTTAAGTCTATTTTTAGCAAATTTCGTGCAAGCTATATCTCGTAAGAGCGCATCAGCATCAGCATCCATTATTACCTCATTAATCTGCGTCACCATTGTAAGCATTTTGCTAAAATTATATTCACATTATCAACTAAATATTCAATGGTGTTTCAAATCAAATTTTTCCTGCAAATACATTTTTTTCCTCTTTATAATTTGTAGATTCTACTATTTATAAAAGTTATCTATGATTTTTGGCACACTGTTACCTTTTCATAGGGACTGTTGAGTTTTCCTCGTGGACAGTGTTCCATTGATTCAATAAGATCTTCCACCCTACGAACTAGCTCCGTGAACTTCGGGCGATTCTCAGGATCTTCATTCCAACAAGGAAGCATTATTTTCTCGTATCTATAATATAAGAAAAATTAATATCTGGTCCCATAGGCTTCGAGTGGATTGAATTAAATACAGAAATATAACATACAGCTGTGGAGGACAATATATGGGTATCTCGAGTCGTTGGCCATTGGCTAAAAGGGCAAGAATTGCAGAACTGCATTTTTCTCCATATGGCATCATCCCCCTTGTAGTTAATTCCCACAATACCACACCGTAAGCCCAAACATCACCTTCAGCGGTGAACTGTAAAATTATAAAATAAACTCCAGAATTTTTGGAAAATTACACACTAAAGATAAATTACTAATTAACTTCAGAGGTGGCAATTGCTATAGCGTTAACTATTTTTACGAAATTTATCACACATATATACAACAAATAATGAAGTAATAGGATTACAGCTCAATGGCGTTGAATGCCAGAAAATTCCCCCTACCTTCAAGGTTTTACATAATTTATAAATAATATCGAAAGTTCAAGGTCTGTAAGTCTAGGTAATTATAGTGGTGAGAGGAGGATTTTAAGAATACTCACCTTCGCTTCATTTAAGGCTTCAATTGCCATCCAACGAAGAGGTAAGTCACGGTTTACCACTGAAGGCTCGTAAAGCCGATTTTTGTTTAGCTCACGACATAAACCAAAATCTGCTATTTTTACATTTAAAGAATCATCGAGCCTAGAAAATATAGGAGTGAAATGCTTTCCTTGGTTGATATGGTTTTAGGAAAGTATTAAGAGTGCATACATGCAATTCCTAGCAGCGAGATCGCGGTGAATGAAATTACGCGAGTGTAGATACTCCATGCCTTGGGCAATCTGGACGCCGAATTGCAGTAGGTTACGCAGAGTTATCGACTACAAATATTGCATATTCTAGAATAGTTGAGTAGTTGTCATTTATGTTCAGTTCTAAAGTAAACGAAGAGAATATAACAGAAATCTACCTTGTTAGCGTCCCGGAGATAAGTGACTAAGTCACCGTTGACCATATAGTCGGTGACAATGATGGGCGCTTTGTTACGATTTAAAGAAATGCCGATAAGCTGTACCACTCGCGGGTGGTTGAACAGTGCCATTGTCCGTCCTGTGATGGGAATTATTTAAGGCTATTTGGCAACTATTTGCCTTAAATGGTTAAATAATTTTCACATAAAATCTTTACCCTCCGATATAAATTCTGCTACTCCTGAGATACCTTCTTTAATCATTTTACAAGCAACATCTCTGTGAGTACCATCAGGTTGAATATATATTCCACGCTTAACAACACCAAAGTTGCCTTAATGTATTTCAATTATGTACTCGTTCTTTTATTTTGATTTATTCCCTATTAATAAAAAATTCCGATAGTTTTCATACTATTCATTTAATGTCGAAATATTCTTTAGTACTCACCATTTCCTATTACTTCATCATTGACTTGAAGTTTATTGAAATCTATTTTTAGTCGACTATCAATATTCCTAAAACAAATACCTTTTAAGTACAAAGTGAATAGATATCACTAAATTGTCAGCATTCAAATTTTGAATAGAACATTGCAACAGGCTTATTTAACTTCTATAAGCATATTTTTATGAATGCAAAGAATTCCTGCTCTGCTATTAAAGTGAATATTTGCTGCTTGCGTATTAGTACAATTGAACTAATCAGAAAAAGCTTGACTAACTCGAACATCTGTTCATACATTGAGATCCGTTCAAGGGGTAACTCAATGGTGCCCACATACCTGCCATCTGAACGAAAGGCTGAAACAAAAATTGCTATAAATAATTAAAAATTTCATTTTAATTACATACATGAAAATGGAATTTTCCCTTACTTCCATTATAATCATAACGTCGAGGTACAAATTCACGCGTTGAACTAGTGCCGTCGTCTTTAGGATCTTCATTGCGCTTAAGAAGTACATTTATTTATACAATAAAAAAATTAATTATTTCTAACAAATTTGCACTCATTTGATTAGTTTCAAGAAAATCTTGTTCTTTGAAAATCCTACAGTGATAAGAATTTTTTGAATGTTAACCTACTGATTCAAAAGTTTATAGAATAAACAAAATTACCAAAATTCTTTTTCTAGCTTGCCACACAATAAGTACAAGAACAACTAAGATGATAATAACTACTGTAATAGCCACCAGCGCTTTCCAAGTCCTAGAAAAATAGCAAAATTTTGATTAAGTATAGGTTATAAAAACTAGTTAAAAGTAATGGCTCTAATAATAATGCAATAAAGAAAACCTCGAGGATTTTTCTTTTCCAGGACTAGTCGTACTAGCAACACTAGCAGTAGTTTTGTTAACAATCAGAGTAAAATCAGAGTACTCCCCTAGACGACCGACTACACGGACTAAACATCGATCTTGAATGGAACCGTCTGGTAAAAAACAGTGCAGTCTGAAATTTTATAAGCTGTATTTAGATAATGCATTATGTACTATTCTTCAATAATCATTCAAAAGTTTAAATATAAAACATTTCCAATTACTTATACCTACTTTGAACTGGAGGAAAGGTGTTTGCTGATCTTACATCGCTCGTCACAAACATACACCTCGATATCTTCCATTTTATCAAAGTTACTACCGAAGATTTCCCATTCAGAGTGGTTATCATTACGGTTCGCCTAAATTGAAACAAAAATCACAAATCTTTCTGCTTCATTTAACTCGGAAAAGTAAGCCGAAACCAACATGATCAGCCACAGGAGGGCACATTTTATTCAGTGGTTGGGTACAGGCAAACTTGTCATATGAACTTATAACCATACGTCGATCCTCATCAGGACACCACACACACGAAAGTGGGTCCATCCAACCACCTACAACCTTATGTACTAAACATACAACGAATTCGTGAAGAATTTAATAAGCATTATACCTTGAGCCAAAGCCTCACAGGAATCATATAAATCGGAGCAGCTAATGCGAACCATTGATACCTATAAGGCTCTTCTAAAATAGGAAATAACTAAATATAATAGATAATAACAAATAAAGATAGTTCTAGTTCATTAATTATTTGCATCACAAGCAACTCGCCTTCTTCCCATTTAGAATGAATATAGTCTCCTTGCTTTCATCTATACCAATAGGGAAATAAGATTGCGGATAAGTAGGAGTGGTCCAGATGATAGGGGAGTTTGATGTAGGTAGTAGGGGCTCAGGAGAACTACGCAACTAAATAGATAGATTCGGAAGAAGAGGGAGAACATATAGCTATTTGTCTATATTTATTTGAAAATTTATTATATAAAAATCATATACTCACCCTTATTACCTTATTCTGACCATCACCGTCAATAGCGAGAAATAGAGCACCGTTACGGGTATCGGGAATGATCGATGTTACTTTCTCCATTTGCTCTACTATACTGAATTTGTAAATTGTATTATAGAATTTCAAACAAACAATAAGTCGACTTAAAAGAATGCAATCAATTTGGCACACACCGAGCAATTAGAACACCATTAAACGGTTTAAAATCTTCCAACCAGCCATAGCGATATGAGGTTTTTTCTAGTCGGTCTAGTTCACAATTTTTATAAACAACTTGAGTGTCCTGAAAGAAAAAATTACATTATAAAGTCAGATGGAAAGTTGATTAAAAACTGCAAACTGAATAAATTAGGATTATTTACCAGACCAAATTTTATACACGTCTGCATACGATAACCGTCTGCTCGCCGTGTAAAAATGTAACAGTGATCTTTGAGATTTGAATCACTTATGGCAGTTTCGCAGTCCTAAGTGGCAAATATAAATATACACAAACAAACAAAATATGATAATAATATAAACAATGTAAGTTTACTTACTCTACTTCCGTCATAGATAGAAGTTTCCTGACAAGTATCCCAGTCTTCATCAAACCTGACTTCTACCTTATTCATATCCAGCAGACATACAGATCGGATAAGCTAAATTTAGCAATTGTCAAATTAGTAAGTAGTATTAATTACGCAATAAAACTATAATGTGTAGCCCACTGGTGAAGTGCCTGTGACGATTACTACAATCAGATGGTCTCGTTGACTATCGAAGAAAGATGCATCAACCCCTACTGGATCTGAAACGAAATAATAATATCAAAATTGGGTAATGTTAATGCATGTGGAAGCATTGGCATGTTCCCTGATAAATAAAAAGGTTCTAGATGCTAGTCACGTATTTATTGGCGCAAAAAGATTGTGACAATTCTTATTCTCTGGAATTCCCATTATAATGAAGGTTCATTTTATACAAAACTTAATATATTTCCAACCTTTTAAATCACAATCAATTGCAAGATCCATACGAGATTCCAGCTGTTTTGTTTTATCTGATGAACACACTCTAAAAATAGCCTTTTCATCGCTAATTAATGAAAATATAATATTTGAACTAAAAGAAATCATTAGAAACGTAAAGCACCTCGTAATTTTCACAATTGTGCGATTTTCATGTCTTAGATTGGCATTTATGAAAGGTTCATACGGTTGATATGTGGAGCCAACAAAGTAGGTGAACATGCCCCTTGTAAATCCTTGGACTGTGACGATGTTTTTAATGTAATGAGCGTCAGGAGCTTCCTGTTCAGGCGATATAGACCTAAATTTAAGACATATTACAAAGTTAATAGAAGTGTCATTTTGTTTAAACATATATGAATGGTAAATAGTATTTCCGATTATTATTTCACTCAAATTAACCTTCATTTCTAATGTGATTCCAGCATAAATGCTACTTTCGAAACAATTTAATAGCACTTTCGATTTTATAAAAAAAAGTACTTAAAAAGATTTTATCTGAAAGTACTAAAACAATTAAGGCTGGTTTAGATTAAGTTGGCTAAAGTTCATAATAAAGATATATCCTACTGCATTCAAAATTTGCATTTGATTTTTCCTTATTTTGTCTCATCTAGAGAGGTTACATTTCACATAAGGAACCAGGAAGTGCCTGAGAGCTTCACTTTGAGAAAAATGTTAGAACCTAATTTCATTGTCTAGAAGCACTTATACGAACTCATCAACTAATCATCATTGTTTATTTCTCGCCGAATCATTCTGAATTCTTTAGCCAACAATTTTATTGTTCTCTCATCGTTTCAATAGTATTATTTTCAAAAATTGTTGGTGTATTATTCAGATTCCAAACAGCTTTCCTTTAACACACTGAAAACTTGTATGGGTACAAAATGTGAAAAACTGACTTTTGGTCACTCAATATACACTTGGTTTCTCGGATGTGAACAAATTAAAGTGGACAAAGGTCTCTTAGTAACAATAAATAAATGCTCACGAAGAAGATGACAAAAATCTAACTATACTATTCACATGCATTTGTACTAGAAACTTCGAGAAAACTGGAGAATTAATGGAAACACAAAAGTAGATTAAATGAGAAAAAATAATGATTATTATTAGCTAAAAATATAGATTATACATGAAATAGCTACCAAAAGTATACTTGTACTTGAGTATTTGAATTTTATATATTATAGGAAATAATCACGCATAAAGCACGTGCAGGAAGTGACATTCACGAGCCTCTTTAATATTATTAATTAAGATGAAATCATTCATAATATGAAATTAATTGCGCAAATTAATATTATGTAGTTCAGCTCTCCAAATAGGTGATGAACCGAGGATGTTCTTATCCTTTTTGTTTATTGTTTACAGAAAATGCAGAAGCAATAAATCGAACCCTTTTAAACAGCATCCAGCCTAGATAAAAATATTGTCTAGACTTGAACAGTACTGACCCATAGTCTTGTACAGGATAAGTTAATATTGCTGCTTTGTCCCTGCTGTCGACTGCGCGTAGTATGATCTTGTCGGGGGCGCGAGTGACGGAAACTGAACGTAATGTCTTTACCGGTTGTCCCTCCCATTCCAATATCAATGTGGAACATGAAGAGTTTTCCTTTGTTAAAGTGCAGAAACTATAAAAGCAAATATTATCAAGAACTAGTGATATACACGCTTTATTTTTCAAACACCTATCCTCATCCACTAACCTGCACAATAAGTGATCACAATAGAAGATTTGAGATCTACTGAGTAGTTTTAATTCTAGATATCCTGGGTTTTTAGACACTGATCTAGGTAAAGTTATGGATCCTTGCAAATTTCCTAAATACTAGAAGATGGTGTTATCCCTTTCACATCATGATTTAAATCAATAAAGCCCACCACTAGTTAGAGAAGTACGATATTCCTGTTTATAGATGTAAATTTTATCTCTTGTAGCCACTGCAAGAGAATCAAATTCACTATGGATTGCTAGCACCTGGAATATTTTAAGATAGTAATCATAAACAACGCCTATTGCACAAAATGTCGCGCTATGAGTCGGTTCTGCACCGTATGGCACAAAAATCGTTTATTTATATTCTACAATAATAAACGTGCATATAGATGCCGGTTTGCGTGCGTAGTTACATATATTGTGTCACAACAACTTCCAATACGAACTGATATAAGAAAAGACCTGATCTCTCAATGGCGTATTCTGTCTATTAGCTATCAATACCTATACCTATATATATATATATATATATATATATATATATAGGTATATATACATATATAACATTCTAAAATAACCTCACTGCTCCAATCCGGTTGAGCAATAGCTTTGTTAGAACGACTAGAATGATTAAATCCACTAATCGAATCGTATAAAACGAGATAGTTAAGGATGATGATTAAAGAATACATAGACAGTTATGGATCGACCATCTATCTCTGTAAAACAGGTTTACTAGTCAAAGTCCAGATTTGAAAAAAATAACAATATGGCAAATACAACGAAGACCCTGTATAGATCTACCTGAACTTAAATGCCGGATAACAGAGTAGTATAAAATATACGTTCAGATAAGTGATGTATAAAAGTTTCTAAAAATTAAAATTTTCGAGGAACTGGAAACAGATTAGACGAAATATTTGAAAAAAAAAAGACCAGATAATAATGCGGTATAATTAAGAAAATGAGATTCAAAAATAAGCATTCAGTGTTCCCAGCATCACATGCTGCTAGGTGAACGTGTCCCAAGGTCGGCACAAGTAAATTATGACCGTCGCATGTATCGATTGAATTCGTCGCTTACCATTGATAATATCAATACTGCTTAGACGATATTGATTTTAGACGAGCTGCTCTAACCTAATAAAATAGATTAAAAAACAGGGAAGACAATTATTAAATGAGATATTCGGTCATCACTTGCTGCAAAATTCAGGCTAACTTTGAAAACTGATAACAACTGCCAGCGGATATATTGTCAAGCTTGCATGGGTGCCGATCGATCGATAGTCGGTATTTGCACACACTGACGCCCCTTCACGTCACAAGGAAATAGTCAAATGTTAGAGAAACAAAAATCATAGTTCAGTTCGTTCTTGCTATATTGCATATGCACCAAGCCATAGTTCAACTTCAATTCATCAGTTTTATATCCATACTTTTTAAAATGCATATTCTTATCAGCAAATCATGCATATCCTCCACTCTATAAAATAGCTTAAACCAAAAATATGTCATAGATGTTAAATGAGCTTAATTAATGATATCAGCAGAAAAATGTACCGAGCATCGAAGATCAAATTCGGTCAAAGTCGGTCCACCAATTTTGATAATAGGCTAGCCCGTCATCTACGCTGGATTATTCGACATATAAATTGCCCTCATTAACTATATCCCATTCACATTAACAGAATGCAAGCAATTAGACACCATATTAAAAGTGTTTTAAAATTAATTTTAATTGTTGCTTACCGTTCCACAAAAGCGTATCACACAGATGCACACAGAATACCCCTAAACAAAAATAAAATTCAAAGAGAAAATCAAGATGACATCCAATATATAAAGGTTTGATGAAAGGAAGGAGCATTATTATGTGTGAAGTAACAAAATGAGAATGAACCGGTACTGTTTTTCCTAAATTATAAGTATAAATTCCGATCGTAGGTTGGATTTGAAAAATGATTTGAAGGTGATCGGTCAGACAATACACCCACTCTTGATTAAGGCGCAGTGCAATTTTTATCAGTTATCTGGGTAGCGTGCTTCAACAAACAGTGTGGCGAAAAAAAACAATGATACATGTCTAAAGGAATCAGCATCCTAACATCAATCATCTTGTTTGTCCCACTCAAAATATCGGTACATATTGTTTATTAGGAAAACGAAAGGGTAAATATATTATGATGAATGAATTTCCGGGCGTGGCCTCTGAACACGCCCAACGTGCCTTTGGGCAAATTGGAACATCTAAAATGTCAATGAGCCAACTCTTTGGCAGATAAGCAGAGCGGTCTCGTATCATAAGAATAACATAAACTCTCCATCCTCTTATCCCAACGAACACCTACTGGACACTGCATTGACTGAAACAACATCATTTATCCAACTGTTATTTGGCAATACCATGAAGTTGTATTTCCCATTAATCAACCAGATTTCATTCTCTACTTCCTTCCACAACCTTAGTCTAGGGTTTCCACTTGTACTTATTAAATATAATAGTCTTATCTCACAGTGGAAAACGATCGAAATGAGAATGTATAGTGCCATTTATATTATTTTCACCTCTAAATATAATTAAATAAATAGATATGGTAGATGAGATTTTAAATCGATGAGGTAGCAAGAGCTTTCTAGGGCTTTTACTATTCCCTCGGGACAAAGTCTAGTCAGAAAGGAAATGTTTACGCATTGAAGTTTAAAAAATAGGAAAACGCTCAAATAAAAGTATATCAAACACATATTTTAAAGCAATGCTTTCAGTGGCATTTAAGCAGAAAAAAAGGACTACTATTCTTATAGATCGGCCAAGTGTGAGGATAATGGATACCAATATTGATTAGAATCAGACTCAGTAAACAAGTCTACTTTAGAGTATCATTATGTTTAATCAATATAAGCACTAAGAACATTGTTCTCAATTTAATTAAGCATAAATATGTCACAATAGCAAAGTAGTACAATTTGTTAGACGTTTTAGAAGATTAATGCCACTATATTTATATAATATTGGCTAAAATATGCTTCAAGTCTTAAAGTTTATGTACTGGTATATAGGTAACTAAAATAAACAAAGTTCTAATACAGTTAATAAGGAAACTGGTAGAGCCTGTATGCCTTTTAACAAGAGCCTGTAGAACTTCATGCGAATATTAAGTAGGTAGTTTTAGGCCTTTTTCAGGTCTACGAAAAACTGTTCATGCAAATTCTATTCAAATGAATAATGAGTGACTTCTGTGCTTCTAATACAAATAAAGGCAATATTTGAGAATAAATGCATGTTACTTGCAAGTGTGACCTAATTTCAATTCATTAAAAGAAATATGCTATTTTCTAAACAATAACTATTGACTTTTGAGTCTTGGTCATCGTTTTTCCCAAGCGATCATTGGATTCAAACACTTAAATATTTGTTTATGGTTCAGCTAACCTTCATAAATTTATTCATTTCACAGTATTCGATATTTCAGCAATTTTTACAATTCTAAATCATTTTTTTCCTCTCAAAAATAATTCTTATATCCTATAAAATATGAAATAATAGTACCGATAAAAGAAACCATAGATTCTTAGAATTTTCAATTGTATTTTAATACATCTAAATGTAATACACATTATTTTAACTGATTGATTTCCTCGCGTTTTTTTTGACGCTTTCAACTTCCTACAATTAAAATAATCTATACTGTATAATTGGCTATGTTGAATTCATCCCAGTTGTGAACTTAGGTATTGTTCTCAATCATCTCTCCCTTCTTACACCGAACTTCACCAAAGTCTTTATTTGTTTAAATATTATTATGCACAAGTGTCTATAATCACTAAATGGATATAAATCCGAACCGATGAAGGTGCTGCTGGAGTACACCATCAAGTGTACCATGCTATCCACAGGACCACCTGCCACAAATTCCCATCCACTACTAGTATCAACCTCCTACAATTCTACTTTCCATCTCTAACGCTGACTTTCGTAATCTCACGTTATTTCTGGATGAAAATAAATAATTAAAGACTGTAATAGAAAGAATATAAACACTGAACGTGGGAGGAGTAGTTTTAAATAACTAAGATTATTTTGTAAATTTTAAATTGTAGTATTTGAGGTAGTCTTGATCCAAAAATACATTTGCCATATCCTAGCGCGACTTTTCTGTGCAACACCTCTCACTTTCTTTTTTCTATATCACATTACCACTTCATCTTATATTTCTTTAACTTTTCTAGTTTACTGGAAATTCTCCCATTGTAGGCTTGTTTTTATTTTGATTCTACTGACAGCTCACCTTCCGAAGCTCATGTGATGGCTTTGGCAATACTCTCTGCTATTTTGATGTTATTTTGATGTACGGTTTTAAGTGTTTCTAAGATTGTATATTTTGCGGCTACTGATAGCTGATATGTTTTGTTTTTTCGTTATGAACTAGATGTTCGAGAAAAAGATATTTTCCGGAGTTACTATTGTTCATATTAAAAGAAATGGCAAAAAGTTAGTCAGGAGCGTTCCTTGAATGCGATACCTTCTCGCTCCTCACTTTGGAATCCCAGCGTATAGTAGATGATGAGCGACCGAATCCAAGCCGCCGTGTTGACGTTATATAGAAGCAAGGCAAGTTGGAGATAGATTTAACAATGAATAAGGCATAGATAATTGCTTGTTGTATTGTGTACCAAATAAGAGCAGGTTTTTCTGCTTGTCTCCTTAATGAGTTAGTAATTCCAAGCTCAAAACCACTAGGAAATGGTAGGGACCGATTCCGGACCCATCAGTCGCCGCAACGCCACAACCTCCTCGGCCGAACGAACAGTCTAATTGTTTATTTATTGATATATTTGTTTTTATGAAGGCCAGCACCCACAGGAGTGCGTGTGATGTATTTTTCAATGCTTTCCTTGAGCTTCAGGGGTTGACTCTAACGTTTTCTACGGCCATCCTCTTTCGCCACTGACATTGAACAATCAAAAATAATATGGAAACTTGAGTTCAGCACGTTAACTAAACGCCAAAACGTAGTAAATAATGGGATTCTCGAGTACTGTTTTAATGTTATGAGATTATTTTATCTTTGTCACGTTAAAGTTAAGACGTATTATTAAGACAAAGCTATCACTGCTTGTTATCACAATGTTTTGACCAACTGAACGAGGTCTTGAGAGATAACACATGTCCACTAGACAACGTTCATATCGATTGATCAACAAGCTAGGATAATTCTCACTTTTCTCTTACCTGTTTCCTTTCTCCGCCATTTTATTTATTATGTAAAAGTGCACAAGTTTTATTATTTTAACTAAAGAATATTAATCTACTGATCTAACCATATTTAGTACGATTTGTACTATAATTAGAGAATTAAAAACTAGATCAAAACAAGTTTAATGTGTTTATAATATAATGCTTATTATGAATCGAATTAAGATTGAAACTAAGATGTAGTTAAATCTACCTTTAAGTAAATGTTGTTTTGGCACATTATTTTCATCTATCACAGCATTCTGTCATAAATAGTATAATATAGAAACCAATACCCTTTAATGCTAAATTACTAAATCTACTTATATTTTCATTCTTAATTTTCCTATATCGATTTGGCTATATTTAATAGCAACAACGTGTTCAGAAATAGTGTTAACATCTTAAAATTCATCGCTATTTATTTTTAATAGTTTAATCAAAAATCACACCGATTCGTTTAGAAATGTTATCTGGCTATATTTTTCTGTTAATTCTGAGTCTTTCTGCTGTTTGCCTGGCTTTTCGAACTCAGAGTGTCGCCGTGAAGGGAGTACTTATGTGTGGTCTCCATCCAGCCAGTAATGTCCACGTGAAATTATTTGATGAGGACCATGGTGAGTGTTGTCACCTCAGTGGCTATCAACCAAAATAACTAGTAATGCATTATTTATGCATGACTTTAGAAAATAATCTAGACGAACATCCAATTACTTTTACCCAATTTACATAAGTCGTACAATTCATATGGTGGTCTAAATGATAACTCTACTTGTATGGCGATATTAAAGAAATGTTTCTCATTTGTTATCTTATGTCGTATATTAAGTTCTTAAGAAATTTAAATGTACTGTATTTCTTATATTTAATGTTGCATGAAATAGATAAATACTGTTTTAATAACTATAACATAATAAAATTAAGCACTTATAGGTCCTGACCCAGACGATGTTCTCGACCAAATGATGACGAAGGAAGATGGTTCCTTCTCTTTGAGTGGCTCAGCCATGGAACTGACCCCCATTGATCCAGAGATTCGTATCTACCACGACTGTAATGATTATGGAAAAGTTGGTTTAATGTTATTTAAGCTTAGGAACTTCGTTAAAATTTATAGAAGTGAGTATTTAAAATTATTATAAACATTTTGTATACATCTCATAAGTTTCTTTGACATTAGAATGTGTCTAATAGGCATCACTTTATAATAATTGGCAAGTAAAATTTTGAATGAAACCATTATTGTAGCCCTGTCAACGCGAATGGGTAATCCGTATTCCCAATAAATATATTTTCGCGGGTTCTGAGGCGCGTGAGTCAATGGATCTTGGCACAATAAATCTGGAGGTATTTTATTCCAGATTTTGAAAATATTATTTTATTTATGTCAATATATTTAGGTCGAACTGGAGAATGAAGACCAAGATTGCATCCACTAAATTGATTTGTATTACACAATTATGTTTGTACACATATAAGATATTCCCATTTTTCTTGTCCCTTATATTTTAAGAGGTACGATTGTATAGACCACCTTTATCATCATGTACATGATATTTGCTTTGTTGTATTATAGTCGATTTTTAGATCCTCAAATTTATTTTTAGGATTAAATATGAAGATAATTATTCTAATCAGCACACTAATTTCTGCAATTAGTGCCATCGGGATTCCAGAACAACATACTGGAAAACAGAGTTATAGGGTTAATTGCCATATTCCCCTTACATCTTTTCTCTTTTCCAGTAAATGATATTTTAGGTGAAAGGAACACTTATGTGTGGTAAGATCCCAGCAAAAGAAGTTGTTGTGAAGCTCGTTGATGACGATTTTGGTAATTTTCGTCCAAACATTTACTTCTATATTATAGTTTCTTTAAATTCTTTGCTCTAGATTTGTGCGTTGTGATCTAAATACTTGACTATAACTGTTTGTTAGGAGATAATTATATTATTTTTGTAAAGTCAGCCCAACTATTTACGTGAAATTTTAGGACCTGATGCTGATGATGAGCTAGATTCTGGATTCACAGATGCCAACGGCTTCTTCGAGTTAGCAGGATTTACAACTGAGCGGACAACAATCGACCCGCATCTCAAATTTTATCACGACTGTAACGATGGGATAATTGTTAGTCTCATTCTTAGAGTAGGCCTCGTTCTATTTTACCAGTATTATAACTATTTTTAGCCTTGTCAACGTCGCTGGAAATTTGAGCTTCCAAACAACTACATCACAGAAGGTATATATATATATTTTTTTAAAATTTATTTATTTAAAATACTTTCTAATAGTTTAAGTAACAAAATTAGAGATCAACGAATAAGATGAGGTATAAAAATTTTTAAAAAGAGTACAAATGTATTTTTGAATTAGGATCTGAAGCTACCAAAACGTTGGACATTGGTACATGGAATCTTGAAGCTATTTTGCCCAAGGAGAGCCACGACTGTCAGCACTAAAGAATAACTTGACAAATGTTGCTGTATATATATGTTTTAAAATATATTAAGATGTAATACTTCATTAATTGAAAATCTTATTGTATGAAAAGTATAATTTTGAGGGTTTGCTTAAAAATATACTGTTATCTTATTGGATGCAAATCTAATAAAAACTGATAGATCAAAGTAGTATTTCGCAGTGAAATGAGAATTCTTCACGATGCAAATAAAACGATACAGAAGAACACGATTGTTATACTGGTTCCATATCATTTGCATTATTAGGCGTTTTCACACCCGATCCCATTCCAGAAACATTTCCCGAATTATCGTATAATAATTCAACAAGTCGCATTCCAAAGTAGAGCAGACTACACTAAGCAAGAATTGTTTAAATCTTTGTGAAAACTGATACCCAACAAAATTATTGATGTTTTCTCGTAAATCAGACAAGGTTCAGTCGCTGCGAAGTCATTTCAATTCGAAACAATGAACATAGTAGCAATTAAGAAGAAAACTTAAAGTATTTTGTATAATCACAAGTGCATCCACTCATACATATATTACAAATTAACCAGTTATGGGAAGAATTAAAGGTTCTAAGTAACTTTAAATAAGCTTCCATTTTCGACTGCAGAAATAAACTATGTACATCAATAATAATTATTACAATATTCTATGCTTTCATTTATCATATAACTTATAATCCTTAAAGTTGATAAACATTACTATTACTATTCGCTGTTCTCTATCTCTCCCTATTTCTCTAGTTGTCCTTCTTTCTCATAGTTTCTCTACAATTCCCAGGGTTGGACCACCCGTTCTGATCTTATAGGATAAGCATCTTCGGCACCCGGTTCCGTCGACCCCATTTCGCCTTCTCGGCGCTCACTTTTGCCTGTTCCTTTCACTTTCACCCCGTAACCCCTTTTTCCCGCTGAAACATTCACTTTCGCTTGATCTTTTTTTTATGAGACATATTTGACCTTCTATAAAATTGACATTTAAATATTAGTACTTTGTTATTTCTATCTTAATTTTTAAAATATAGTCTCATCGACACGCTAACTCTTTGAATACTTTTTGCATATTGTGCAATTATAGCTAATAAATGGTCTCATGAAGAGCAACCAACCATTTTGATAAGCTATCAGTTTATTCTCTATTGTGAGAAATATAATCAGTTGTTGAAAAAATTAGTTTAACAGCTGTCCATTCCTATACAACAGATGAATTAGATTTACTAAATCATGAGATATCGAGAATATTGTACGCATAATAGTGCCACTTTTTTAATGCTTGTTACTGGAACCATTTAATATATTTAATTATTAGTTATGCTATTATAAAAATTATGCTGTTGCATAGTTTGAAAGTTCTCCTTCTGAGAATCAATCGTATTTCTTTAATTACAAAATCTATACGTTCTTCTTTTTTGCTTAACAATTAACAATGTGTTTTATTACCATCTTTTCATTGTTTGCACGAGTTGGTATTCCATAGATATCTTTTCAAGTTACGTTGACTGCAATTCTGGATTCATAATGGATTATTGTTAATGGTATTACCTTCATATAATTATTAATTTCTCATCATGCCTTTAGTGCACAGATATATTGGTCTTCATCCAATTCTAGTAGTGGATTCACTGAGAAAACAGTATGTTCTTAATCACCAATGCTGCTTAGTACTAATAGTACTGCCTGTTTTCGTTAAGCTGCCACAGTATTCATTGCCTTCGTCAGCGTCCTTCAACTGTATCCGGGACAGCATTAGCCAAGCGGGAGCGTGTTTTCGGACGTGGGGAACGTGTTGGGGAGTGTCCGGGAGCGACCGGTCCTCGGCCCTCGTCTGACCCCGATTTCACCCTCAAGCATCCTCGCGTCGACCTTGTTCCTATTCACTCACATGAATTCATCCTGTCCTTTCGCTTTCTTTTCACGGGCGCTTGCACTTTTTCTAGGAAAGCAGGTTACCTGCTAGTCGCAATATGCATTCTTCTCTTTCATCTATGACTGTCATCTAGATTCCTCGCATCTTTCACTTTCCTGCTGAACCTAAAACTTGATACGTCACTTATGCCTGTTAAGCGTTACGGATATTGCAAAGACCACCCATGCTATAGCTTTGATATTATTGTAGTGTTATGAAGTGTGGTTGACTGGCTGTCACTTGGCCGTTGATACGTTTCGTGGTTAAATAATCATTATTAGCTTATTTATTTAAGTAGTGAAGATTCAGTGATAAATAAAACAAAATATGCAATTATTTGTAGTTCAAATAGTTCAAATACTTAATTTTAAATTTTGCTTAAAGTGAGGCTATAATAAAATATCGTCCAGAAAATCTGGAGAAGCAAATATTCATTATAAGTAATGTACCAGAAATTATTTGTAATACTAATCAATATTTTTATAAAATATTCTGTTAGAACTATGATTGTGTATAATTCATTGATATGATTACTACTTACAAGTCGTGTAATCCAATTATAATAAAAGATTGAACTTCTATTTGTAACAGGTAAAACAATTACTGAGCAATGACGAAGGAGAAAATTTGCTATCCCTTCACTAATTATCGACGTCATCTCTGTGATGCATGCTTGTTGCAATTGCGCGCGCCGTGGCGGGCTGACTGTCGTTGTTTGAGTTGCGTAAAGAGTCCTTCCGCTCCCTCACTGACCACCACCTCCGATCAATTCATCGCTCTTAGACAACTTTTGGCTTAATTCTATAAAACTTTTTTTGTTTCCATTAAATAAAAACTCATATTTGATTCGTATTAGTTGCCTTGTTCTATCTTGATTTAAAAAAAACCGCTGATATAGCCACATTCCCAAACATTCATAGAACGTGTACCATTTGTCTTTTTATGTAAAATTATCTGCTAAATATTCAATTTTATTTTTAAATGTATATTATTATGCCTTTGTTGTAAATAGATCACTGTCTAGTTAATTTGTATGCTTTAAAACAAGCACTAAGTGCATAGTGTTAATGTATAACATGATGTGATGGCAAGCAGTATGCGTATGAGTCTTGTGATGCTGCAAATAAATTCTTTACTGGAGTATATCAGCATGAAGACGGCGCACGACTCGTGAGTCAGCGCATCCCGGATGAATTTCAATAATGACCGCAGGCGCGGCGGTCAAACCGCCATTGTTGTTCCACTCATCTCTCTGCAACAACTTTCTATAGAACATTTGTAATAACTGACATTACTTTGACTCATTTAACAGTGAAATACTTAAATTGTGTAAATATGTATGCAAGCACTCTTAGATTAATTTATAGAATTTCATTTTTCCATTACTAATTATAATTACAAATTTATTGTTATCGTCTTCTAATATCATTATTTAAAAAAATTTTCTTCTTTGCTTTATCTTAATTTTCCAATTTTTTAAAAAGATTTTACTGTTTTTTTCTATATATTGTTGCTGAGTACGCTGGAGTGGTTTTTACTTCATGTTAGTTAGTTATCAGCTTTGATTAAACTGAGTTGCTACGTAAATGTGCGCTATCAGTTCACATGTTATGGCTTAGTTGACTTGGTGATTGCGATCGACCTGGTCTTCACTTCGACCCAAAATCAAGTTATTATCATTTCTACACTATCAGTAAAATGTAGCTGATATATTCATCCTATTGAAACTTTTCTCTAAATTCATTCTCTCTCTTATTCCAGGCAATAAACATCATTCAGTATTTATCACCTTTATACGTTAGCTAGTTTCAGTTCTCTTGCTTTCTCTTATACTTATCGTGCACAATTTTATTTTGTTGCGTATAATACCACTACTATTATTTTTGCTACTTTAGGTGGCCAAGTCTGTTTCATGGACTGACTATCGTGCTGTCCTTTTCATTACAACTGATCTCATCACCAGGTGTACACAAATCTGTAAGTAAACGTATAATCGTTTCATTTATTTATCTTGCTATTCTCATTCATTCAAATTCTAGAGGTACTGAAGATTAAGCTTAAGTTTACTAAGCCTATTAACTATTTAAAACTATGGATTCTTAGATTCACTAGAATACTATAGATAGATGAACGACTTAGTAACGTGCTGCAAGGTGTACCCCTGGGACTCACTGAGTCCAGCGGGCTCGGAAGAAGACGAGGGTTCCTTCTCACGTGAGATCAAAACGGAGTTTCACATGGATGACGACCTATTCGGCATCAACAAGGTGTGTCCGGGTCTATTTATTCTTAAATATGATTTCTTTATTCTTTTTAGTTAAATACGAACCAAATACCGCATTATACAACATTAAGTTTACAAGAATTAACTGCTCTAAAATGTCATCATATTCTTTATTTAATCTGGAAGTTTTTTTTATACTTCCCTATCACGTTTCTATCTATTGACGTCTGTAGGACTGAGATAACTATTTATCTCAGTTTTTATGACATGAAGTAGTTGTTTGTTGAATCCAAGTGAACTTGGTTAGGGCAACTCTTCTAAATGTAATATAATAATGCTTTATCATTTGTCTTAATATTATTTAGTCATCTGATGAATTGATTTTCTCATCTAAAGCGAAGTCTGTGCCAACGGCCTCTTCAGGGGTAGCTGCAGTTTCACTTCAGACTGCCTTCTGCAAGAAACCATCACAAAAGGTCCGAACACATCATTCAGACAGTTGGTAGACTTTGTGTTTGATTGATTTAATGTATAAGACCTGGCCAATTAAAGCGTTTAGACCCACTTGGCGAGAATTCCTAGACTCTAGTCGAATGGTATTCTTTGTGAGAAAGGAACAGTAATGGGGACCGGTTGGAGAACCGCTCCTTCACTTTGCGTCTTTCAGGGATATCGCGCGTGATCTAATCTCGTAGTTTTATTCTCTTTGTGCCATACTTCGATGTGAATAGATTAAAGCAGGTGGATACAGTAAAAACGATGTGGTGTATTAGCAGGTCTTAACAATAAATAGTCACACAAGTAACAACTATAAATACGTTAACCATTTTGATAAATCTAACTGGCCCTATTACAGATGTCACCTGAGGCCAGCTTCAATTCAAATAGCAATGAAAATATTAAAAGTGAAATTGGTGATGGTAAGATTTGGACTCTTCTCTAATAGCTCATTAATCCTCATCTAAATAACAGTGCTATAATTAGCAAATTATTCCATGTTTTTCATATTTCACTTTCACACTTCTCGCTTTCTCTCTCCCCCTCTCTCTCTCTAACTCTCTGCTCCATCTTTACTCTTTCTGACCACCGGTCTTCTCGAGATCCCACCGCATCCCGTCATCACAATCAACCAGTCCGCAATTCTAGGACCGGTCCCATTTAACTAGACCGTGTAAAAAGTTTGTACCGTGCACACCAGTGTTTTGAATATTTTCACTAATAAAAACAAAAATACATATAGACAGAATTTTTTACTTGGTCTTTAACAAAAACTTTGTAAAGTAAACAAAACAGTTAAAAGTGGATATTTTTCTTTAGGAACTTTTGGTGGATTTGGACAATTTGATCAACTTTCTTCAATAGAATCTATAAATAATACTCAAGATAGCACTGCACAATCTTGTCAGAATGGAAATAATTGCGCTGATGCACAGCAAATGGATATATATAGGTTGGTATAATCGCCTGTTTTGTTAAAAACATTCTGTGTATTTTTAGATGGTACTAGATACCCATATATCATTTTTTAGAGATCTTATCCTAAGACATCTCATTCAAGACATCAGCACAACTTGCGCAAAACTTGGATTGCCCACTGGTTAGTGAAGTGCTGGTGTTCGATAGGAATCTGAGTAAATCGGTTCGATTTTGTTGATTGGCAGTTTGTTTGCTTCTAAGAGACGGAAGTGAACGCGCGTTTGTCGACGGGTCAACACTGCATACCTTTCAAAAAACATTTACTAGATTAAGACTAAATGAAACGAAATTGATGCATTTTTAAATATTTGAAACACAGTTACCTAATCTGTTACTATTAGGGACCAATGATCGATAATTTAATAATGGTCTAAAGAAAATGAATTTGTTTAAGATGCTTTTAACTGGACGGCGGAGCATGGTTCACGATGGATTTCCGAGATGTGTCAACAGTTTAATTTAACCCCTCCGAGGCAAATGTTTCTAACGGGTCGAGCTCTACTGAGTATGAACCAAAAAGACTTTGAAGCACTTGCTCCTGAAGGCGGAGATACTCTCTATGCCCAATTACAGTTGTGGAAAACAGGTTAATTGTATAATAATTGGGACATCGTGTAGTTGAGTCATGCTAAGCTCAGTGCCAGGATAGCACAGCATAACTCCGTTAGGCTACTCATGCCTAAAATAAAGAGATTGTTAAACTTCCTGGTGTTACTGTGTAGCGCCCGCTTACTATTGAAAAGAATTGAATCAGCACTCATTGTTATAAAACGTTGCCAGCTTTAGCTTAACAGTACTATAATTGCAAATTTTTTTGTACAATAATCTAATTCAACTTTTGTTAATATGTTACTAATTTTAGTTTCTAAATTCCACAGTATAATATTTCATTTAAGCTTTTGAATCTTACCATCACCAACAGTGTGGGCAAAGCAGTGGAATGACTGCAGCAGATAATACCGTACCCAAAAACAACTGGGTTCGTTTATACATTAAATAAAAATTAATTCATAAAAACACCAAATAAAGTTATTGCATCAGTTTAGACTTCAACTCAATCTATGGTTTGTAATGAACCAATAAAGAATCAGGTTCGTCCTGACTTTCCCCAGCAATTTAATCTAAGTCCTGGAGAAATTCACAGTGTTGCATATTATAATAATCGTGAGTTAACATATCTTTTCTTTGTTAAATTACTACTCACCTATTGTAAATTAGCTCTAAAATACAATGAGTAAAGCCTATTCCAGCAAATATATCTAACGCAACTCAGGACAGTCATGGTTTCTTCTCCTCAGGAGTTATGCCATCTCCTAGTGACAGTGACAGAAGCAGTAATGCAAGCATGCATGATAGTAAGCCTATCGTATTTGCATATATATGAAAATATTTTAGCCAGTATTTATAGTGGTTCTATTTCTTTCTTATTTTATTTAATGCTTTAGTGAATGAAGATGATTGCCTTGAGATGCAATTGAATATGCTTCAAATGAGACCAGGGAATATGCAGTTCGGCCAGGAGCACATGATGCGTGGACATATGAACAATATTGGGTATGTATTATAAAAACTGCATCACTTTATTTAGTTAAAAGTTAAAAGCGATTAATAAAGGAACTTTTTGAAAGAAGTAACTGTTTTTATAGAATGACCACTCTACCAAATGACGATCAACGACCATCCCCATTTCCTCGTCACTCAGGAACTGTTCATTTGTGGCATTTCATTCGTGAATTACTCGACCACCCCAAGCAATATGGATCGTGCGTTCGCTGGGTGGATAGAGAAGAAGGTTTATTGAACAAATAACTAGTGCTATCTATGAAAATATATTACGTCAGAGAATGGTAACTTTACGCTGATAAGCTTATAATTAATGGTTATACAATATTGTAGGTACCTTTAAAATTGAGTCATCGCATCACTTGGCTCGGTTCTGGGGTCAGCGAAAGAATCGGACGCAAATGAACTATGATAAGTTGTCAAGGAGTCTTCGACAATACTATAAAAAAGGTACGCTTCATATATGATTCCGCAAATATTTATTAAAACCATGTCATGCTTAAGTGAGTACTTTTATGGCTTCACGTTAACTAGTTGAAAATTTCAGGTATTATACAGAAACCAGAAAAAAAACAACGTTTGGTGTACAAATTTCTTCCTCCATATAATCTCTGAACGTGCCCATTTAATATTTTAAGCAGCTACTTTGATGGTGATGTAGCTATTTCGACTGTTAGGCTGGTTAATCTGTGTAGGTTGATGAGAAGCCCATATTGCCTATTTGATATCGAGAGTGTCTTTCCTATAATTACTTTTTAAACATCTTGTGAGAGTAAGGAAATAGCATCCAAATCGAACTCGTTGTTGTGTTTCCTTGCTTTTACTCTTTGTCGCTATTCACCTCTGGTCTTTCTGTCGGTCATCTTGGCCTGTTCACTATATCACTCGATATACCACTTTGTAATGTTCGTTGTAGAACATTTTATCTTCTGTAGCTAGCCACCGGTATAATATTCATAACTCATTATTAGTTCACACAAGATTTTCCGGGATTCATTTTTAAAGAAGCGACAACGGTTTTTTCTCTCCTCATATCATAGTATTATCTGTGTATATTTTTGAACTTAAATTCCGTTTTCAATACCTGACACATCCCTACTTGAACGATAATTTCTTCAAGGGGAAAGGAAGGTCTCGAAATAACTCGCCTGGTTAACTGGGTGCAATAGAATGTACTGTGGTTTGATGCTGCAATAATCAATTAGTATCGGTGTTATCAGCTGTGCAATAATCAACATAATGTGATACATATTATTAATCAATAAATATTTATGTAAAATGGTGACTAGAGAATACATGAGGAAGAATTTCACAATACATGCAAAATCATACACATGTTTAGTAATAGTCCTGACATAGTGAATAGGAAACCTGAAACATAAGATATTCTTTTGTAGCACGGAAGTTCGTTCCATTTTCACCTGGGATTTGCTAATTTCGTTTTAGTTCGTTATCATGACGTAACTGCACTCACATCACTGTCTGAACCATATACCACCAAATGTTTTCATTCACTTTTATCCATTGCTCGCTTTTGTGATTTACTTTCTAATTATTTGACGCCACTTTTTTCCTACATCATTAAAATTTGTAAACCATGTAATTGACGCAAACCAACGTGTTTGAAAGTCACGATAACGCTAAGCAGAGATAATTTGTTTTCAAGTGTTATGATGGCTAATGCATGTAGACGCCACAGTGCAACAGAATGAGATACGATTCCCAAATGAATAGCTACTTTGCAACTTATAAATGTTTAGACATCCAACTTATCTCATCTCGTTCTTGTGGATGATGCATATTCATATGAACATAGCCGTTTTCCATATAGCCTCCAGCTCCATAGTTCTAAAATAAATAAATAAATGTATATATATATAATAACTAGTCAATTTCCCAGATAGCTACTATGTATGGTGAATAATTTGCCTTTGGTGACACTATGGCATTTACCAATCGGTTATATTAATTTCTTTTGTAAAAACATTATTCCTAAACACCATTTAAAATGTTACAAACTTCTCCTCCAACCATATAATCCATCCCATTGTTCGCCAACGGTAGTTGTCCGGTATTATACTGATTGACATCTGAACATAATAATTGAAAAGCAACTTCGATAAAATATACTGCATACTGCTACTAGTTTTTATTACAAACGCTTTTATTTCAGAAGTATTCTCAAAGGCACTTAATATATGGATTGCGTTTGCTCTACGGTCTATTTCACACTCCAAATTATCATTACAGCATATAACTTGGTAAAATCCCACAATATGATCAAAATTTATAGCTAAAAGTTTTTCACCCGTAAACGAACCAAATTCGACATGATCGTTCGGCCTCTGAATCTTTTTTGCTCTAATTCTATGGTTTCCAAACCAGTTTGAAACCTAAAATTGAAAGTATTTCTATGCCCTAAATAGAATATATTATCTACATTGTTTTCTGAGCTAAAACTTCAGATGCATATAGAGTAGCATACTTGTTGAAGTGAAATTTTACACTTCTGGGCAAGTTCCATTTTCCGATCTTCATTTGGATATGGATCATCATTGTAGTACTGTTGTAGAATTGTTGTAGCCTCTTTACTAAAATTCCGTCTTCTTTTCCTGAAAGAATGTATAAACAGATAAATAGTATGTGCTGTGGTACATTAATAGACAAACCGAGCCTCATTCAGTTTTGTTTTCATAATTAAAATATGATTCGTTGTTATTTCTTTCATTTCGTTCTCGGCTAATTCGTACCTCCTCCGCACAATTTGAGTAGCTCGATTTCTATCCTAAAATGACACCAGTAAGATAAAAAATATTCATATGAACAGAC